>CM069163.1:11974101-12331601 GCA_035221665.1 Okamejei kenojei | reverse complement strand
CACGCAGGTCACGGGGAGAACGTATAGACAGCGCCCGTAGTCAGGATCGAACCGGGTTCTCGGGCGCTGTGAGGCAGCAGCTCTACCGCCGTCCCACCATGCCATCCATTGCCGCCCACCCCCTTGAACAGATTGCCTTTAACTATCCTGGCAGCTGCGAGGAGCTTGAATAACCTCGATAGTTCAAGTGAAATTGTTTCCCTGAGAGGATTGAAAAAAAATCTTTATTCACGGAAAATATCTGGAAGATTGTGAAACAAGTTGGGCCCGAGCGTCTGGTGTGAATGATCGGTGTTCAGGGACTGTGGAACGTTACCTTGGCAGACTCATCCATATGACGTCAGGCCAGCTGCCTACAATAGACCTTCTCCCCGAGGCATCCACTGCATAGAATCCAAGCATTCTCACTCTGGAAACAATTACCTCTGCACTGAGCATTGGGGGGATTGCTGGGCACAATTACTCCACTCTACATGCAGCCTCTTCAAGAGGCAAGAGTGTTTCATTGTCACCTATCCATGTTCTCCTTGTCAGTTGTAAGGAGAAGTTAGACAAAGTGCAGGAGTAACCTTGTGGTTCAGGCACGTGTGCCTGAACCACAAGGTTACTCCTGCACTTTGCATTTAACTGTCATTAGTCCATAGTGATTTGTGGAACTCTCTGCCACAGAAGGCAGTGGAGGCCTATTCACTGGATGTTTTCAACAGAGAGTTAGATTTAGCTCTTAGGGCTAACGGGATCAAGGGATATGGGGAAGAGACAGGAACGGGGTACTGATTTTGGATGATCAGCCATGATCATATTGAATGGCGGCGCTGGCTCAAAGGGCCGAACGGCCTTTGCCTGCACCTATTTCCTACGTTTCTATGTTTCTGTGAGGTACAGTGCGGAACCTGGCCCTTCGGCCCACTGGGTCCGCGCCCGCCAGCGGTCACCCCGTACACCAGCGCTAATCCCACACACGAGGGACAGTTTTAACAAATCACCGAGGCCAATTAACCTACAAACCTGTACGTCTTTGGAATGTGGGAGGAAACCCGGGGCACCCGAAGAAAACCCACACGGTCCCAGGGAGAACGTGGAAACTCTGCAGAGACAGCATCCGTAACCAGATTTGAACCCGGGTCTCTGGCGCTGTAAGGGAGCGCCAGCGACTCTGCCGCTGCGCCACCGTGTCGTCCTGTGTACCGACAACGGAACAATGGTATTCCCACTTGCTGCAGCTTAACGGGCCCCCAAACAGTAATGCGCAGATAAAATATAATAATCAATAATACCACAAATTAATAACCGTAGTACTAGGTATGCAAAACAGTGCAAAAACTGCCCTGTATTGCACCCAAAGACACAGGCCATTGAAGATCATAGTTGGTGAGGTCAGTGTTGTGCAGTGTCCAACAATCTCATGGCCTCTCGTAGCCATAATTATTTTGGTTAATTAGTTAAACCTTTCGATTGTGCTTTCAACTGGTGGAAGGGCCAAGCAGAGATTAACGCGCACTATTCATTATGCGTCAGGCATTCCATTACATTCAACTCCGATTATTCGGCATATCCAAGGTTTGGTGGTGCCAGACTGGCCGATCTCCCAGACTATTAGATACTACTTCTATTAATATCTCAACGCGAGCAGGGCCGGTGTGTGGAGTTACAGCTGCAGTTACAGTTCAGTTTATTGTCACGTGTACAGTCAGCGGAAAGACAATACATGACCACATTCGAGTCGTACATGGCGTGTAGATATATGGTAAGGGAATAACGATTAGTGCAAGGAACTGCCAGCAATGTCCAGTCAAGGGTAGGTGTGTGTCGGGGTGTCTGTGCGTAGGTGTGTGTAGGTGTGTCCTTGTGTAGGTGTGTGTAGGAGTGTCTGTGTGTCGGGGTGTCCGTGTGTAGGTGTGTGTAGTGGTGTCTGTGTGTAGGTGTGTGTAGGTGTGTCTGTGTGTCAGGGTGTCCGTGTATAGGTGTGTGTAAGAGTGTGTAGTGGTGTCAGTGTATTGGGGTGTCTGTGTATAGGGGTGCCCGTGTGTGGGGGTGCCCCGTGTGTGGGGGGTGCCCCATGTGTGGGGGTGCCCGTGTGTGGGGGTGCCCGTGTGTGGGGGTGCCCGTGTGTGGGGGGTGCCCGTGTGTGGGGGTGCCCGTGTGTGGGGGTGCTCGTGTGTGGGGGTGCCCGTGTGTGGGGGTGCCCATGTGTGGGGGTGCCCGTGTGTGGGGGTGCTCGTGTGTGGGGGTGCCCGTGTGTGGGGGTGCTCGTGTGTGGGGGTGCCCGTGTGTGGGGGTGCCCATGTGTGGGGGTGCCCGTGTGTGGGGGTGCCCGTGTGTGGGGGTGCTCGTGTGTGGGGGTGCCCATGTGTGGGGGTGCCCGTGTGTGGGGGTGCCCGTGTGTGGGGGTGCCCGTTGTGGGGGTGCCCGTGTGTGGGGGTGCTCGTGTGTGGGGGTGCCCGTTGTGGGGGTGCCCGTGTGTGGGGGTGCCCGTGTGTGGGGGTGCTCGTGTGTGGGGGTGCCCGTTGTGGGGGTGCCCGTGTGTGGGGGCTCGTGTGTGGGGGTGCTCGTGTGTGGGGGTGCCCGTTGTGGGGGTTGCCGTAGTACTTGTATATCACCATACTTGTGGCGATGACAATAAACTCAACTAGGACCGGTTGGACAGGCTAGATGCAGGAAGATTGTTCCCGATGTTGGGGAAGTCCAGGACAAGGGGTCACAGCTTAAGGATAAGGGGGAAATCCTTTAAGACCGAGATGAGAAAGACTTTCTTCACACAGAGAGTGGTGAGTCTCTGGAACTCTCTGCCACAGAGGGTAGTTGAGGCCAGTTCATTGGCTATATTTAAGAGTGAGTTGGATGTGGCCCTTGTGGCCAAGGGGATCAGAGGGTATGGAGAGAAGGCAGGTACGGGATACTGAGTTGGATGATCAGCCATGATCATATTGAATGGCGGTGCAGGCTCGAAGGGCTGAATGGCCTACTCCTGCACCTAATTTCTATGTTTCTATGTTTCTATGTTTCTATGACCGACTGGAAGGACTGGACTGGACTTGAAGGACCTATTGTGTGCGGGGAGCATGACTAAGTCTTGCTTCATACAGGAAGCTTTGTTTCTAATTTAAGCATCTTGCTTACCAAATAGTTGGATGAAATGCTAAAGTCATTAGAAATCGAGACAGAATGCAGACGGAATGTGTGACTGCATCTTATCGCTTGATCAAGGCAGGATTTCTAATTGGACCTCAGCCGGAACGATGTTGCTCATTACTGAATCACAAAGTGTTGGTGGACCGTTTAGTTTAGTTTCGAATATAGTTTAGGGACACGGCACGGAAACAGGCCCCTGGGCCCACCGCGACCGCACCAACCTGTGATCCCGCACATTGACACTGTCCTACACACACTAGGGACAACTTTACTTTTATGCCAAGCCAATTAACCTACAGTACAAACCTGTACATCTTTGGAGTGTGGGAGGGAACCAAAGATCTCTGAGAAAACCCACGCAGGTCACGGGGAGTACGAACAAACTCCGTACAGACAGCACCCATGTCTATTGTGACATGTAACTCAATGAAAATTAAGCCCGCAATAAGAACTTCCCTAAATAAGTCCAAAGTATGGGCAAGAATCATTGCCCAATTGTAGCTGTTGATTAACCCCTCCCCCCCCTCACTTGTATCCACCTATCACTTGCCAGGCTTTGCCCCATCCCACCGCTCTGTTCCAGCTTTCATCATCTGCGAGGAAGCGTCCCGACCTGAAACGTTGCCTGTCCATTCCCCCCACAGCTGCTGCCTGACCCATTGAGTTCCTCCAGCTCTCTGCACGTAGTACTTGTGCTGCACCTGTGTATAACTTGATAGTACTCATGCACGGGGCAGCACGGTGGCAGTGATGCATTGCTGCCTTACTGTGCTTACATTTCCATCCCGACTACGGGCGCTGTCTGTACCGAGTTTGTACGTTCTCCCCGTGCCCGCGTGGGTTTTTTTTCCGAGATCTTCAGTTTCCTCCCACAAACGCTCAGCTTAGTAGGTTAATTGGCTGTGTAAAGTGTAAATTGTCCCTAGTGTGTGTCGGATAGTGTTAATGTGCGGGGATCGCTGGTTGGTGTGGACTTGGTGGGCCGGAGGGCCTGTTTCCACGCTGTATCTCTAAACTAAACTGCAATTAGTGTGATTTGATTGAATAACACACAGACAAAGGTTTTCACTGTATCTCGGTACACGTGTCAATATTAAACTATCACCATGAGGAGTGCGGCAGTTTGGGGAGATAGCTCACTCTCACCTTCTCAAAGGGCAATCGGGGTCAGACGGTACGTTTTGGTCGACCCACATGTGAATTCTAAAAGTACGAAGGAAAGCCTTGCGGTCATTAGGGGCCAAGTGAATTACTGAGCCCTGGTGAATGGTGTGTTTGCAGTTGGAGTCACCACTGCACTAACCACTGCCGCACACTCTCACAACCGCGAGGAGCGGTACGGTGGAGCAGCGGTCGGGTTGCTGCCTTATAGCGCCAGAGACCCGGGTTCAAACCTGACCACGGGGACTGTCTGTATGGAGTTTATACCTTCTCCTTGTGACCACGTGGGTTTTCTCCAGGTGCTCCGGTTTCCTCCCATACGGATGATCGCTGGTCGGAACGGACTCGGTGGGCTGAAGGGCCTGTTTCCATGCAGTATCTCCAAATTAAACTGAGCCCCGGTCACCAGTGACGAGTGGTTTCTTTGTATCTGGAGCTGAAGGAATGTGTAGGAAGGAATGCAGGGGCAAGTTTGCACTGAAAACAGACACAGAATACTGGAGTAACTCAGCGGGTCAGGCAGCATCTCTGGGGAAGGTGAAGAAGGGTCTGGACCCGAAACGTCGCCTATTCCTTCTCTCCAGAGGTGCTGCCTGTCCCCCTTTACTCCAGCGCTTTGTGTCTATCTCGGGCTGAAGTCTCCTTTCACTTAAAACACCACCCCTCAACCCTGCCAGCCTCCACGTTCTGGCAACGTTTAGCAGCTGCACTTTAATCCTTCCAGTCACAGCCAAACAACTTCCTGATTGAAAGAGTGTGTCCCTCATTAGATTGTTGCCTGATATTCTTAGCAGAAAATGAATCATTGGCCAGGGTAATGGTCCACAGCGAACTGAGCAACAAACTCTTCTAACGCTTCACCGCTATTTAAATGAAAAGACAGTTAACAGGATAATTGGGTCTGAAGTGGGTCTGAATAATCTCCCGACAAACGTGTGACGTTAAAGAAATACAAACAAGGAGATAAACTCCGATATCACATTTTCCCTGCTAGAATCGTCAAAAAATTATTTTATTTCACACATATGTCTAAAGGGCCTGTCCCACTTGCCGATTTTTTTCGGCGACTGCCGGCATCATTGACTGACGTATCAGGTCATCGAAAAATTTGCGGCGTGATGCGGCGTGATGCTGCGTGATGCTGCGTGATGCTGCGTGATACGGCGTGATGCTGCGTGATGCTGCGTGATGCTGCGTGATGCTGCGTGATGCGGCGTGATGCGGCGTGATGCTGCGTGATGCGGCGTGATGCTGCGTGATGCGGCGTGATGCTGCGTGATGCTGCGTGATGCGGCGTGATGCTGCGTGATGCGGCGTGATGCTGCGTGATGCGGCGTGATGCTGCGTGATGCGGCGTGATGCGGCGTGATGCTGCGTGATGCTGCGTGATGCTGCGTGATGCGGCGTGATACGGCGTGATGCGGCGTGATACGGCGTGATGCGGCGTGATGCTGCGTGATGCTGCGTGATACGGCGTGATGCTGCGTGATACGGCGTGATGCGGCGTGATGCTGCGTGATGCTGCGTGATGCTGCGTGATGCTGCGTGATGCGGCGTGATGCTGCGTGATGCTGCGTGATGCTGCGTGATACGGCGTGATGCTGCGTGATGCGGCGTGATACGGCGTGATGCTGCGTGATGCTGCGTGATGCGGCGTGATGCTGCGTGATGCGGCGTGATGCGGCGTGATACGGCGTGATGCGTGATGGCGTGATGCTGCGTGATGCTGCGTGATGCTGCGTGATGCGGCGTACGTGATGCGTGATGCTGCGTGATGCGGCGTGATGCGGCGTGATGCTGCGTGATGCTGCGTGATGCGGCGTGATGCGGCGTGATGCGGCGTGATGCGGCGTGATGCGGCGTGATGCGGCGTGATGCTGCGTGATGCGGCGTGATGCGGCGTGATGCGGTGTGATGCTGCGTGATGCGGTGTGATGCTGCGTGATGTGGCGTGATGCTGCGTGATGCGGCGTGATGCGGTGTGATGCGGTGTGATGCGGGTGTGACCGGTGTGATGCGGTGTGATGCTGCGTGATGCGGTGTGATGCTGCGTGATGCTGCGTGATGCGGTGTGATGCTGCGTGATGCTGCGTGATGCGGTGTGATGCGGTGTGATGCTGCGTGATGCGGTGTGATGCTGCGTGATGCGTGATGCGTGTGATGCGGTGTGATGCGTGATGCGATGCTGCGTGATGCGGTGTGATGCTGCGTGATGCGGCGTGATGCGGTGTGATGCGGTGTGATGCTGCGTGATGCGGTGTGATGCTGCGTGATGCTGCGTGATGCGGCGTGATGCGGTGTGATGCGGTGTGATGCGGCGTGATGCTGCGTGATGCGGCGTGATGCGGCGTGATGCGGTGTGATGCGGTGTGATGGTGTGATGCTGCGTGATGCGGTGCGTGATGCGGTGTGATGCGTGTGATGCGGTGTGATGCGGTGTGATGCTGCGTGATGCGGTGCGATGCGGTGTGATGCGGTGTGATGCGGTGTGATGATGCGGTGTGATGCGGTGTGATGCGGTGTGATGCTGCGTGATGCGGTGTGATGCGGTGTGATGCGGTGTGATGCGGTGTGATGCTGCGTGATGCGGTGTGATGCGGTGTGATGCTGCGTGATGCGGTGTGATGCGGTGTGATGCGCGTGATGCGGTGTGATGCGGCGTGATGCTGCGGTGTGATGCGGTGTGATGCGGTGTGGTGTGATGCGGTGTGATGCGGTGTGATGCGTGATGCGGTGTGATGCGGTGTGATGCTGCGTGATGCGGTGTGATGCTGCGTGATGCGGTGTGATGCGGTGTGATGCTGCGTGATGCGGTGTGATGCGGCGTGATGCTGCGTGATGCGGCGTGATGCGCGTGATGCGGTGTGATGCGGCGTGATGCGGCGTGATGCGGCGTGATGCGGTGTGATGCTGCGTGATGCGGCGTGATGCGGCGTGATGCGGCGTGATGCGGCGTGATGACGCTCATTGATTTTTCAAGCGTCGCAATATTTTTGTCGCCACTGGATTTTGAAATGTTCAAAAATCTTTCAGCGACACTGATATGACGGCGGCAGTCGGAGAAAATATCGCCGTCAGACAGGCCCTTCAGTAACCTCCCCAAGTAACCAAGTAATTACAGGGAAAGACTGCTGCATTGAGGAAGTGCTTTACCACAGTCTGCTGACACAGACAAGTGTTTCACAAGTAACCACGGTATTTTTCGTTCAGTTTAGATATACGGCATGGAAACAGGCTCTTCAGCCCCCCGAGTCCACACCGACCGTCGATCACACTAGTTCTATGTTATCCCACTGTCTCATCCACTGCCGACACACTGGGAGCGTGTTACACAGGGCCAATTAACCTAGAAGCCCGATTCGTCTTTGGGATGTGAGAGGAAACCGGAGCACCCGAGAGGAAACCCATGAGGACACAGGGAGGACGTGCAAACCCCACACAGACAGCACCGGAGGCCAGGATCGAACCTGGGTCTCTGGCGCTGGGAGGTAGAGGGTTTACCCAAGGTGTGCCACAGTAGTGGCAGGGTGGCTAATTCATACACATGGGACGGCACAGTTACGCAGCGGTAGAGTTGCTGCCTTACAGCGCCAGAGACCCAGGTTCGATCCTGACTACAGGTGCTGTCTGTGCAGAGTCGGTACGTTCTCCGTGACCGCATGGGTTTCCTCTGGGTGCTCCGGACCCCTCCTGCTTTCCTAAGACGTACAGGATTGTAGGTTAATTGGGTCCTGTAAATTGTCCCTATTTTGTCAGAGGGTGCTATTGGTTGGCGCAGACTTGATGGGCCAAAGAGCCTGTTTCCACGCTGTATCTCTGAACTAAACTAAACTTAGTCTCCACTTATCACCACCGAGGTAAATGTTGACCTTTGCTGATGCTGATTGAGTTGATATTGGCTGCCACTGCAGGGGCTCCTGGCTTTTTGATGGATCTTTAAAGACCTTCGGAATCAATGGCCTTGAATTTACAAGCAATGATTGGAAGATACTGAGCTGTGAGGAGGAGCCGTTCTCAATTCTTCAAAGGCCAGAGTGCGAGTGGTGTTGTGATGAGGAACCAAAGAGGGAAGATGCTGACTGTGATTGATGATGGCCTCCGAGTTACTCCAACACTTTATGTCTATCTTCGGCATAAACCGGCACCTGCAGTTCCTTCCTACACTGTGCTGAGACAGAGGACAGAACTTTTTTTTGAAGGCATGAGTCAAAATATTGAAGAGTTACGAATTGTGAAGCCAGAGGAAGGAATGTAGGTGGAAGGGGAGGAGAAATAGGTGCGGGTCTAGGTGGGGCACGGGGAATGGGAAGGAGGGGGGGGGGTGTGATAGGTTATCTCAAATTGGGGAATTCAATGTTCAGACGCTGTGTCGTTGTGTGCATTGCGATGGTCATCAGACACTTCCTGATCTCTTCCCCCTCTCCGTAAATCACCGCACCTGCAGGAAGATATTCCTGCACAAATTATAAGTAATATTAATAACAGCGGGTGACAAGAAAACCGAAGCCAACTACGCTTTCAACCGGCTGAAACCGCCATGCCTCGGATGATTCGCGCATCGTGTATGGCTACATGAGACTCACACCTGGTGATTAGAAAGACGCTGCATGTGTTAAGGGCCCGTCCCACTTTCACCACCTAATTCACGACCTTTTTTACTCGTGGACATTTTTCATTACGCTTAAAAAAACGGCGCGACCCACTTGATGCCGCGGGTACCTACGACTAGCTTCACGACCTGCTACGACCTACCGACGACCTCCTAAGACCTCGTGACGACCATGCTGCGAGTATGAGTCAAGGGCAAACTCGGCAGAGGTTGCGAATTAGGTCGTGACACACGGGCCAGGCCGTTTAGCGTGTGCGCTGCTAACGCTGGGAGGTTAGCGGTGACCCCACCACATTCAGGAACAGCTTCTTCTCAACAACATTCGGGCTCTTCAACACCACACAACACTAACCTCAACTCTGAACTAAGGACTGTCTTCGGTTGCACTAAAGACTTCAGTGTTTTTTTTGCACTGGGTAGGCACGGTGGCGCAGCGGTAGAGTTACTGCCGTACAGCGCCGGAGACACAGGTTCGATCCTGACCACGGGTGGTGCCTGTACGGAGCGTGTACGTTCTCCCTATGAACTACGTGGGTTTCCTCCAGGAACTCCGGTTTCCTCCCACACCCCAAAGGCAAACAGATTTGTAGGTTAAATGGTAAAATTGTAAAATTGTCCCTAGCGTGCGTAGGATAGTGTTAGTGTGCAGGGATCGCTGGTCAGCGCAGACTCGGTGGGCCGAAGGGCCTGTTTCCACACTGTCTCTCGAAACTAAACTAAACCAAACTATTGTGGTCATTAATACTTTGAATCTGTGTGCTCTGTGTTTACAGGCCTGTTGTGCTGCACCTATTAAGAGTTTCATTGCTCTGCTGTCGATACACATCACAATTAAACTCCCTTGGCTCTCTGGAGTCTTAAAGTCAGCGATGAAAGAAAATGGATCACAAAAGATAATTGAGTGGGAGTTGCAGTGTGAGCTTTGAGGCAAGGCCGTGCGCTCAGCCTTGCTGGAGACTGTCGGGGACATTGGCTGGAGGCGATGACCACAGATGGGCAGCTGTACATGAATACAATGTTACTGTACATGGCCAGTGGTCATAGACACAAGGTCATAAGTGATAGGAGTAGAATTTGGCCCGTTCAGCCCTATCAAGTCTACTCCACCATTCAATCATTGCTGATCTATCTCTTAACCCCAATCCCCCCCATAACCTAAATTTAAACCTAAATTTTATTTGTTGATTAAGTTATGACATCGGATGGAAGTTGCAAACCAAATCTCGTTGCACTTATGTGTAATGACAATAAAAGATATTATTATTATTATTATAACCTCTGACACCCGTACTAATCAAAAATCTATTTGTCTTAAAAATATCCACTGACCTGGCCTCCACAGCATACTGTGGCAAAGAATTCCGCAGACTCACCACCCTCTGACTAAAGAGATTCCTCCTCATCTCCTTCCTAAAAGAACGTCCTTTAATTGTGAGGCTATGCCCTTTAGTCCTAGACTCTCCCACTAGTGGAAACATCCTCTCCACATCCATTCTATCCAAGCCTGTCACTATTCTATATGCTTCAATGAGGTCCCCCCTCATTCTTCTAAACTCCAGTGAGTACAGGCCCAGTGCTCATCCTAGGTTAACCTACTCATTCCTGGAATCGTTCTTGTAAACCTCTTCTGGACCCTCTCCAGAGCCAGCACATCCTTCCTCAGATACGGTGCCCAAAGCTGTTCACAATATTCCAAATGCGGCCGGCCTTATGGAGCCTCAGCGTTACATCCGTCTCCATCGTCTCCAGTCAGGGCCGCACTAGCACAAGGCACCACTAGCATCGAGTAAGTGAGGACAAGCATGCCCCCACTGGCCCATGCAAAATCTGCCTTCAATATTCACCAACAAGCAGGTTTAGAGTTTAGAGAGATACAGCATGGAATTAGGCCCTTCAGCCCACCATGCCCGCACCGACCAGCGATCACCCCCGACACTAGTTCTATCCTACACACTAGGGACAATGTTCAGAAGCCAATTCATCTACAAACCTGCACCTCTTAGGAATGTTGGAAGAAACCAGAGCACTTGGAGGAAGTCACAGGGAGAAGGTGCAACTCCTTAGTCAGGATCGTACCCGGGTCTCTGGCATGGTAAGGCAGTAACTACCATTGTGCCACCGTGCCAACCCATTTTTATGTCTTTGCGTAGTTTTAAAGAGGCGCAAGAGACGGCGGAGGCTGGAATTTTGAGAAAAACACAAAGTGCTGGAGGGACTCGACGTGTCAGGCAGCATCTGTGGACGGATGAACAGGTGATGCTTCGGGTCGAGACCCTTCTTCAGGCGCCTGTCCATTCCCTCCCCAGTTGCTGCCCGACTTGCTGAGTTCCTCCAGCACTCTGTGTTTAGATAAATACCGGATTGAACATTAGTGGAGGGGGATTGGGGGGAGGGGGGGGGGGGGGGGGGGGGAGGGGGAGGGCGGGAGGTTAGAGTCCAATTCTGCTGCATGATGGAACAGGTTTGAGGGGCCGAGCGGCCTTTACCTGCTCCTGATCAGGATGTGCACACAGTTGGCTTGCTGGTTTATCTCTGCTCTGAAGTGGACCTGGCTCCATTTATCCCCATAATAGCAGCCACTGATAGCAGCAACTGAGTGCGTGTGGAGACTCTGAGGAGATGAGCCCCTCAGTGTACCTTTTAAATATCGTTACCTCACCGCCTGCAGTCACACCTGCTCCATCCACCGTACAATAACACCTCCTCATATAAGACAGCAGGAGGAGTGTTTTTAACATTACCCGTCCAATCTATTTTAAACATCAAAAACTCTGCCAATTTCCAGCTGTTGGTTCCATTTATATCTTGCAAAGAAGGCAAGTGGCCAAACCGCAAGGCAGATGTTGGCTAATTCAGCTCCAAGCCTCCGCACTCTCACAGCCCGGATCATAAAAGCAGCCGGTCGCTGTGCACACTCCCCACCCCCATTAAATGACTCAGACCATGCACAACTTCCACAGTCCAAACCGAACACAGCACCATTCCCAAAATCCCTTTAGACTCTAGACCTTAGAGATGCGGAGCACAAACAGGCCCTTTGGCCCACTGGGTATGAGCCGACCAGCAGTACCCGTGCACTAGCACTATCCTACACACCAGGGACAACATGCAATTTTTTAACCATTGCCAAATTAGCCTGCAAACCTGCACGTCTTTGGAGTGCGGAAGGAAACCGGAGCACCCGGAGAAAACCCACACGGTCAGACAAGCATATAATCTCCGTACGGACGTCACCGGAGGTCAGGATCAAACTCTCTGGCGCAGTAAGGCAGCAACTCGACTGCTGCACCGCTGTGCTGATCTTCGAGAATAAACAAATTCTAAAACTTTTCCAGAAAGATTTTGAGTTGTGGGAATTGTTATTTTATTTGAGAGACTTTCAGAAAAAGTTATTGTCTTTCATGTAAAAGACATTTTGACAGGTACATGGATCGGAAAGGTTTAGAGGGATACGGGTCAAACACAGGCAAATAGGGTTAGCTTCGATGGGGCATCTCGGTCAGCATTGATGAGTTGGGCCGAAGAGCCTGTTTCCATGCTCTGTGAAAGAAATCATGAATACTTTAAGTACCATTAAGTTGCGCCACCGAAGTGTAGACAGGCCATCTGGGACGGCAGGGACGGGTTGGGCCGAAAGGCCTGTTTCCGTGCTGTATGACTCAATGACATCTTTGTTGGAGAGAGACAACAATGCTGGAGCAACTCAGCGGGTGCGGCAGCATCTATGGAGCGAAGGAATAGGCGACGTTTCGGGTCGAGACCCTTCTTCCGTTGTTGTTGTTGTTGTTGTTGTTGTTACTTGTGAGATATAACTGATCCTTGTCACACCAAACAAGGGCCACTTCTGTTGACCTTACAAGACCTCACAAGACTGACGACGCAACAAAGGCAATGTGGCAGTTCCGGGAGGCAATTACTTATATCCCGAGATAAGCAGGCACTTGGAACATATCCGGTTGCTATTTACTGAGGCCTCTAGTGCATTATGTTTGCATTCCAGGCTATTTTTGTCTTGTGGCAAAGATTGAATGGCATGGCTCCAACTTGCCTCTTTATCAAGCTCCACCAATGTAATTACCTGTGTGGTATTCGTCACTTTCATCCCAGCATGGCGCCTGCATATTGATCAGTAACGCGCACATTTTAATTTTTTAATTTATCATATTCATGCCGGCGGCATGTTTACTCACCTGAGCCAAGCCCCTTTGTCCATGACAGTATATTTAGCAAAAGGCAAACATTTGAAACGCTCATATAAGCCCAAACAGCCTGAGGATTACTGAAGATAAATAAAGGATTGGAAATATGCAAATCCGTCCATTAACTCAACCGATACAGACTCTGGATGTCCAAACAAAGGTCAGGATAATCGTAGGTGGGTGGGTGGGGTGGGGTGGGGGAGGAGGGTGGGGGGGGGTGGGGACTGATCTCATCCTCGGGAAAACCAGCCTGGCCACCACACAGCTCCACCACTGTCCTACCCCTATCTTAATGCCAACTTCGCCTCTTCCCTGCCTTACAGCGCCGGAGACCGGAATTCGATCCTGACCTCAGGTGCTGTCTGTACAGAGTTTGTGCGTTCTCCCCGTGACCTCGTGGGTTTTCTCCGGGTTTCCTACCACATTCCAAAGATGTGCGGGTTTTTAGGTTAATTGGCCCTCTGTAAATATCCCCCAGTGTGTAAGGAGGGGATGCAAAAAAAAGGGGTGGCATAGAAGGGTAATTTAGCTTCAGGTTAATTATTGTCACTGCTACCATACGTTAGGGCGGAGCAGTGGTAGAGTTGCTTGTCTGTACGGAGTTTGCACATTCTCCCCGTGACCTGCGTGGGTTTCCTCCGGGTGCTCTGGTTTCCTCCCACACTTTGGAGGTTAATTGGCTTTGGTAAAAATTGTAAATTGTCCTGAGTGTGTGTGTACGGTGATGTTACTTTACGGGGATCGTTGGTCGGCGTGAACTCGGTGGGGTGAAGGGCCTATTTCCACGTTGTATCTCTAAACTAAACTACAAAAGTAAACTTTTTTTAGAAGGGGCTCGACCCGAAACGTCACCCATTCCTTCTCTGCAAAGATGCTGCCTGTCCCGCTGAGTTACTCCAGCATTTTGTGTCTATCTTCGATTTAAACCGGCATCTGCAGAACCTTCCTAGACATAAACAACTAAACTGCCGAGGTACTGTGAAACATTTTGTTTTGCAAGCCACCCAAACAGATCAGATAATACTGATCAGACTAAATACTACTCACATCCTGCCCCAGCAGTGCGATGGTACAGACCATTGATCAAAATAACCGCAGACATCCGAGAGTACGACAGACTTAAAGTGACGTTGTTTTAGCAGAACATCCTGTCGTGATGAAGATTTAGGTTTATTATTGTCCATGGTACAGTGAAAAGCTTTGTTTTTGCACACTATCCAATTATACTGAACATAAATACAATCAAGTGACACTCAATACATTAGGTTGAGCAAAAGGGAAGATACAGAATGCAGAATATAGTTCTCAGCATTGTAGCGCATGTCAGTTCCACAGACAAAGTCCAATGTCCGCAAGGGGGTAGCGGTGAATCGGACAGTGGCCTAGCTTATGGAAGGACCGTTCTGAAGCCTGATAATAGAGGGGAAGAAGCTGTTCCTGAGCCTGGTGGTGCGCGCTTATGGGAGAAGCGTCCAGACGCCTGATCAATCCTGGTTCCCACAAGTATTATCGATCTGGCGCCTGTATGCATTTTATTCTGAACCACTTTATTCTCCTTCCAGGGAGATCTGGCATTAATATTCCCTCACCTTCTCCCTCGAGAGAATGTACCAACATGTCGCTGAATCGACTCCACCTCAAGGCCCCCCATTGTTCAGTTGCAACTTGACTGCCAAGTTCTGGTTCCAATTTGCCCAAGTTCGGTCCATTCTTAGCCCATTGACATTATTCCTTCTCCAACAGACTAGTTGTATCCTGCAGTGACTCATCACGCCCCATATTATGATTGCTAACAATTGCTCATGTTTCTAAACATTATATTATGATTGCTATTTCCCTCAATGTTCCCCTACTGAAGTGTACAGAAATAGTCTAGTGATCCTGCATGGAAGAGGTGCCATGCTTTGGCACTATTTTCAAAGTCCATTCTTCACTCTAGTTGTTATGAGCGTTTCCCATTCCGGGCAAGCCCCTTGGACACCACATCCCTCTCCTTGCCTGTCCACCTCTGTGCCCCAGGGCTGCCTCCGACAGCCCACCTTGAGGGCGCGGTAGGCCAGACGTTCTTGCTATTGAGGGAGTGCAGCGTAGGTTCACCAGGTTCATTCCCGGGATGGCGGGACTGACATATGACGAAAGAATGGGTCGACTGGGCTTGTATTCACCGGAATTTAGAAGGATGAGAGGGGGTCTTATGGAAACATATAAAATTCTCAAGGGATTGGACAGGCTAGATGCAGGAAAAATGTTCCCCATGTTGGGTGAGTCCAGAACCCAGGATCACAGTTTAAGAATAAGTGGGAGGCCGTTTAGGACTGCGATGAGGAACAACTTTTTCACCCAGAGACTTGTGAATCTGTGGAATTCTCTGCACAGAAGGCTGTGGAGGCCGATTCACTGGATGTTTAAAGAGAGCGTTAGAATTAGCTCTTCGGGCTAACTGAATCAAGGGATATGGGGAAAAAGCAGGAACAGGGTGAAGCGAGACCAGGCAGGTTGAGTGAAATAGTTTTTATTCACAGAACACAAAACCAAAACTGGTGAAAACCCCGTGCCTAGTTGAGCTTACAAAAGACGGCTCCAGTTGCCGGGAGGAGCGCTGATAACTGGCTAAAAGCCCACAAACGGGCCCCCGCGGTCACGTGACCGTACCGACCAATGACGAGGGTTCTGACTTCCCAGCCCCACCACTAGGTGCCACTACAAGGGTACTGATTGGGGACGATCAGCCATGATCATATTGAATGGCGGTGCTGGCTGGAAGGGCCGAATGGCCTCCTTCTGCACCTATTTACTACACGGGCCGAGGTTTCTGAAGACATGCTGTTGAGGCAGTGAAGACCGATTCACTGAATGATTTCAAGTGACAGAAAGCAGGAATGGGGTACAGATTTTAAATGTTCAGCCATGATCAGCACTCTTCACCTCTTGTCCTCGATGTAAAGGGGGTGGACTCCTTTATAGAGAGACCTCCCCTAGGGCCAGGTGGTAACACAGTGAGACCAGCCGGAAGACGAGGGTGGGGAAATGTATCGTGTGCAGGAGCAGCCCATACAGTAAGTGTAATGGCCCTGTCCCACGGTACGAGTTCATTCCAAGAGCTCTCCCGAGTTTGCCCTGATTCGAACTCGGAGATTTACGGTAACGGCCGCTCGTCGGTACTCGGGGCTCTCGTGGACATTTTCTCAACATGTTGAAAAATCTTCACGAGTCTTCCCGTGCTTACCTGCCGTTAGCGAGTCTTCCCGAGTACCTGCCGTTAGCGTTACGAGCCGCTAAGAGACGTCCCCGAGCTCCGACATACCCGCTACGTTCATTCTCCGTGCTCACCACGAGTTTGATTTTTTGTTAAACTCGGGAGAGCTCTTGGAATGAACTCGTACCGTGGGACAGGGCCATAAATGTGCGGGAATTGCCTGTCGATGCATCTCTCGGAGAGGTGGCTCATGTTGTGTGGGACCGGCTCCGGGGAAAGATCCTGGTGCTTGGGTCCAATGAGTAATTCTGACGGAGCGGGGCAGGAGGGGGGGGGGGGGGGTCAGAATAACTTCACATCCATGAGGCTCCCCTTCCTTCACCATGACAGGGTGAGGACCGGCAACTGCCGGGGCTACAACACCCACTGAGGGGCAGCGCGCTGGCTGAAGGTGACCAGATTCCGGGCTCTTATGGTTAAAAAACTAGGCAACACTCGCATAGCAGGGCGACTGCTCCCCTCTGGCGGGAACGGAGCCACGCTGGGTCCCCATTGTCCATTATTCGGGAGCCTTGCGCCCTCCTGCATTGGGGGACCTGGCGGAAACAGTACCTCGCCAATGCCTGCCCTCTAGGAGGGTGCCCAGATTACAGATACCTCCGTAGGTTCCTGAGACGGAGAGCCGGCAGCTGGATATGGATATTTACCACCGACTGACCGACCTCCTCCATCAGGAGACGCCAAACCTATCTGACAGGGATGGGATCTTTGGTTCAAGCCAGGAACCTGGTCCCTTCTTACAGAGAGCTTGGCCTCTATTAGTCTATGGGCACGTGCAACCACAGAGGTGGCGAGGGGAGCAAAGGCCAGGGGCAGGCAGGCCCAAAGTTCAGACCCATTATTCCAGGACCTTCTGGAAAAATGATTATACCAACGTTGCCTGTCTTAGTTGCTGCCTTACAGCGCTGGAGACCGGAATTCGATCCTGGTATTGACCTAAGGTGCTGTCTGTACATAGTTTGTGCGTTCTCCCTGTGACCTCGTGGGTTTTCTCCGGGTGCTCCGGGTTTCCTACCACATCCCAAAGATGTGCGGATTTTTAGCTTAAGTGGCCCTCTGTAAATTGCCCCCAGTGTGTAAGGAGGGGATGCAAAAAAAGGAGTAACAGAGAACATGTGTGATGGGGTGATCGATGGTCAGCAAGAATTTGGTGGGCCAAAGGGCCTTTTTCCATGCTGTATCTCTAAAACTAAAGTAAACTCAGCACAAAGTAAGCTCGAGGAACTGCGCCTCACTTGCCGACTGAGGACGTCACAGTGAGTTCAACAATTTCTGATAACTTGGATAGGTGATGTTTCATGCCGGGACCCTTCCTCAGACTCCCCGTCATCTGAAGAAGGGCCCTGACTCAAAACATCATAATAGACAATAGACAATAGGCGCAGGAGTAGGCCATTCGGCCCTTCGAGCCAACACCGCCATTCAATGTGATCATGGCTGATCATCCCCAATCAGTACCCCGTTCCTGCCTTCTCCCCATATCCCCTGACTCCGCTATTTTTAAGAGCCCTATCTATCTCTCATGAAAGCATCCAGAGAACCCCCCTCTGAGGCAGAGAATTCCACAGACTCACTACTCCCTGTGAGAAAAAGTGTTTCCTCGTCTCGGTTCTAAATGGCTTCCTCCTTATCCTTAAACCTGATTCTGGACTCCCCCAACATCGGGAACATGTTTCCTGCCTCTAGCATGTCCAAACCCTTAACAATCTTATATGTTTCAATGAGATAACCTCTCATCCTTCTAAACTCCAGAGTGTACAAGCCCAGCTGCTCCATTCTCTCAGCATATGACAGTCCCGCCATCCCGGGAAACTTGTAAACCTCCGCTGCACTTCCTCAATAGCAAGAATGTCCTTCCTCAAATTAGGGGACCAAAACTGCACACTATACTCCAGGTGTGGTCTCACTAGGGCTTGCAAAGTAATTAAAAATAAATAACTGAAATATGACATTTACATAAGTATTCAGACCCTTTGCTAATACACTCAAAATTGAGCTTAGGTTCATCCTGTTTCCATTGATTATCCATGAGATGTTTCTACAACTTGATTGGAGTCCACCAGTGGTAAATTAAATAGATTGGACATGATTTGGAAAGGCACGCACATCTCTATATAAGGTCCCGCAGTTGACAGTGCATGTCAGAGCAAATACCAAGCCATAAAGTCGAAGGAATTGTGTCGAGATACAGATCTGGGGAACTCTGGAACCACCAGGACTCTTCATAGAGCTGGCCGCCCGGCCAAACTGAGCAATGGGGGGAGAAGGGCCTTGGTCAGGGTGACCAAGAACCCGATGGTCACTCTGACAGAGCTCCAGAGTTCCTCTGTGGAAATGGGAGAACCTTCCAGAAGGACAACAAAATCTGCAGCACTACATCAATCAGGCCTTTATGGTAGAGTGGCCAGAGGGAAGCCACTCCTCAGTAAAAGGCACATGAGAGCCCGCTTGGAGTTTGCCAAAACTCTTTGGCCTGAAAGCCAAGCGTCACGTCTGGAGGAAACCAGGCACCGCTCCTCACCTGGCCAATGCCGTACCTACGATGAAGCATGGTGGTGGCATCGTGGGAAAGATGAACGGAGCAAAGTACAGAGAGATCCTTGATGAAAACCTGCTCCAGAGCGTTCTGGACCTCAGACTGGGGCGGAGGTTCACCTTCCACAGGACAACGACCCTAAGCACATGGCCAAGACAACGCAGGAGTGGCTTTGTGACAAGCCTGTGAATGTCCTTGAGTGGCCCAGCCAGAGCCCGGACTTGAACCCGATCGAACATCTCTGGAGGGACCTGAAAATAGCTGTACATCGACGCTGCCCATCCAACCTGACAGAGCTTGAGAGGATCTGCAGAGAAGAATGGGAGAGATTACCCAAATACAGGAGTGCCAAGCTTGTAGCGTCATATCCAAGAAGACTTGAGGCTGTAATCGCTGCCTCAACAAAGTACTGAGTAAAGGGTCTGAATACTTACGTAAATGTGATATTTCAGTTATTTCTTTTTAATTACTTTGCAAAATGTTCTAAACATCTGTTTATGCTTTTTTATTATGGGGGTTTTGTGTGTAGATTGATAATGAAATAAATTAATTTAATCCATTTTAGAATAAGGCTGTAACGTAACAAAATGTGGAAAAAGTAAAGGGGTCTGAATATTTTCTGAAGGCACTGTAGGAGCAAAATTAGTCCATTCAGCGCATTAAGTCTACTCTGCCCGTCCAATCCTGGCTGATCAATGTTTTCCCTCGCAAACCTCATTCTCCTACCATCTCCCCATAACCCCTGACACCTGTACTAATCCAGAATCTGTCAATCTCTGCCTTAAAAATATCCTTTGATTTGGCCTCCACAGTCGCTGTGACAATGAATTTGGAGTAAGTTGTCAGCTGGTACCACTGACAGCAGGCCTAGAAACGTGGGCACACACACAGAATGTGGAGGCTTAGCAGCTAAATGACCGGAGCACAGCATCAATTCCGCACCCACCGCTCACATCTCCGCGATTTGCATTTCTATCGATAATACTCCCTGGAGAAACCCATTCCCCTCCATGGTGGTCTCGTTACCCGGGCGGCACGGAGGCGCAGCGGTAGAGTTGGTGCCTTACAGCGCTTGCAGCGCCGGAAACCCGGCCTCGACCCCGACTACGGGTGCTGTCTGTACGGAGTTTGTGCGTCCTCCCTGTGACCACGTAGGTTTTCTCCGAGGTCTTCTGTTTCCTCCCACGCTCCAAAGATGTGCAGGTTCCTCGGTATATTGGCTTGGTAACTGTAAAAATTGCCCCTAGTTTGTGTAGGATAGCGTTAATATGCGGGGATCGCTGGTCGTCGTGGACCCGGTGGGCCGAAGGGCCTGTTTCCGCGCTGTACATCTAAACTAAATTAAGCTAAATTACAAGGCAGGGGAGGTATCACCAAACCTATGCAGTAGATGACAACATGGCACAAAGTACTGGAGTAACTCAACGGGTCAGGCAGCAGCTATGGAGAGCTTGGATAGGTCACCTATCCATGCTCTCCAGGGATGCTGCCTGAACAGCTGACCTAAGCCCCTGTCCCACTTAGGAGACCTAAACAGCACCCTCTGGTGACCTTGCCCGCCACCCAAGGTTTCCATGAGGTCACCAGAGGTTTTGGTCACTCTCCCTAATGGTTGAAAGTGGTTTCCACGTGGTCGAGGCTTCATCTAGGTTGCTGCTATTTTTTCATCTTTTTTATTACTGGCCTCGATTAAAAATAAAAACGATAATTTTTTAGTTGCTGGTCTAGTCGAAGCCGGTTTTCTTCATAGTCGAGGTAGGTTTTCAACATATGCGTGGGAGGTGGTAGGAGGTTGTAGGTCACCTCGGCCGTGATTTTTTTTTTGGGTGGTGGGCAAGGTCACCAGAGGTTGCTGTTTATCTCTTCTAAGTGGGACAGGGGTTTTACTCCCAGCACCCTGTGTCCTTTCCTGTAAACCAACATCTGCAGTTCCTGGTCACCACAAGGTGTTGGTTTATACCAGCGTGTATGGAGAACATGGATAGGTGACATTTTGGGTCGCGACCCTTCTTAAGACTGAAGAAGGTGATCTGAAGAAGAGTCCTGACGCCCAACATCAACTGTCCATGTTCTCCAGAGATGTTGCATGACACGCTGAGTTACTCCGCAAGTAACAAGCAGAAAGTGTACTGTTGGGACAGCATCACAGGGTAGTCTGGAAACCGCTCCATCCAAGGCCACAAGAAATTTCAGAGAATTGCGGACGCAGCCCAGACCATCTCACAAACTGACCTCCCTTCAATTGATTCCATCTACACTTCACCCCGCCTCGGCAAGGCCAGCAGCATAATCGAGGACGAGTCTCGCCCCTCTTCTCCCCTGTCCCATCAGGCAAGAGGTACAGACGTGAGGACCTCCAGATTCAGGGACAGTTCATTCCCAACTGTTATCCAGCACTCCGCGTCTTATTTTGTAAACCAGCATCCGCAGTTCCTTGTCTGTACTCTGCGCAGCGTTACATAGTCCAGCACTATGTATGTAGCGATCCACAACAGATCGGCTCCAGATTTCTGTTCAGGTGTTATCAGCACCGGGCATTGCGGCAGCTGAAACTATTTCTAAAGGATTCTGTGACCTCCCTGCAGAGACAACTTGACAAATACATCTTGTTCTTCAGCTCCTCTGGCCATTAATAGTAGGACAACTAAAATATCACATCTGGGTCGGAATACAAGTATTTATAGCCCTTAAGATTAAGCAGAAAAGCCGATTAGGGTAAAAGTCCCTCCAAATCTGAATATCTCAACCATTAAAGCTGCTGGATAAAATTAACTCACTGATGCAAATCTCATCAGATAATCAGTTGTGTCCATTGGGACCAGTGTTCATGTTGGTCCCAGGCTGCACACAGTCCTTGCATGGTGCTGCAATCTTTAAGCTAGACTGATTCATTCTCATATGGAGCACAGAAGGATAAGGGGTGATCTTATAGAGGTCTATGAGAGGAATAGGTAGGGTATATGCACAGTGACTTTTACCCAGAGTTGAGAACCAGAGGAGATAGGTTTAAGGTGGTGGACGGGGGGGAAGATTTATTAAGAACCTTAGGGGCAACTTTTTCACACAGAGGGTGGTGGGCGTATGGAACGAGTTGCCGGAGGAGGGAGTTGAGGCAGGTACTATCACAATGTTTCAGAAACATTTATACAGGTACATGGATAGGGCAGGCAGGTTTACAGGGATATGGTCCAAACGCAGGCAGGTGGGACTAGTGTAGATAGGCCATGTTGGTCGGTGTGGGCAAGTTGGGCTGAAGGGCCTGTTTCCACGCAGTATGAATGTGACTATGACCCAAAATACAATCACGTCAGATAGTGCAAAGTTGACGAGTGCGGAATATGGTTCTCAACATTGTGGCCACCAGTTTCATTGCTCGATACAGCAGGGGAAGGCAGGTCCTTCAGCCCACCATGTCCAAGCAGCTGGTCAAGCACCCATTACACTCAACCTCGGAGGTGGTGGGTTTCACCCACTAGGTCAGCTCTGCTGGTCACTCGGAGACAGACCCAGTCTGCACCAGCCGAGACTCCTGGAGACTGGCGGTTGGCTGAACCTCTGCCCCGAGTCCCTAAGCTCAAACTGCCTTTGAACCAATCAACCTAGAATTCTAAGGCTTAATATTTTAGAGCACATCATTTTAATTTCCATTAAACAGGACCAAAGACGTGATCTTGGATTATTATTACCACAGCAACAGACTGTGTTTTGGTCGCACGATGTACTTCAGTTTGCCCTATTCTGGTCTGGTTACGTAGAATTACTGATAATTTACGGGAATATTGATTATGGTACATTTACTTTGTGTTGTTGACTAGTTTAAAGTGCCTGCAAAGCTGAAGCAAGTATGAATTGCATAATTCAGGTCCGGGTGTGTATGACAATTAAACAGTTGACTTATTCCCAGCCTCTCTCTCCCTCCCTCACTTCACCTCCCGCACCCCTCTGCTCCCCACCTCGATCTTACACTTGTTCACAGACCTCCTCTAGGATCACCCTCAATAATGATGCCCGGCCACGATGTAGATCCTTCTTCTTGTAGATTCATGACACCACGGCAGCCAAACACCAATCCAACTCAATTTACATGTTTGCAGAAGAAGTCACCACTGAACATCAAAGAATGATGAGACAGAGTACAGGGAAGAGATTGAGAACCTCATAACCCGGTGCTCAAACAATCGCCTCTCCCTCAATGGCAGCAAGGCAAAGGAGATTGTGATTCACTTCGGGAAGCCAAGCAGAACACACACTGTGGTACACTAAACTAAACTAAACTAAACTAATCCAAGCCAAGCCAAGCCAAGCCAAGCCAAGCCAAACTAAGCCAAGCCAAGCCAAGTAAATCTAAACTAAACTAAACTAAAGTAAACTAAACAGTGGACGGGCACCGATTGGCAACAGTTGGCGGGTACTCAGTGGTGGAGAGGTCACTTTGCTATTCCACATTTACTCAACATCTTGTTAGGTTAGGAATAGGTCAACCGAAGATGATGCATTCATCCCAGTGTGGCGGGGGGGGGGGGGGGGGGGGGGGGAGGGGAAATTCCATCCTGTTCACAGTTCATACGGATTCAGATTCGAAACATTCACTTGCGACTTGACTCAAAACACAAACCGCTGGAGGAATGCAATGGGTCAGGCAGCAGCTGTGGAGGGAAATGGACAGATGACTTTTCGGGTCGGGACCCTTCTTCAGACTGCTTGAGTCTTTGGCTTGTCTTCCAGATTCCACCATCACCAGTCTGTCTTGTCTCCATACAAATAAGTTCTTGATTACACACAGTCAGAGCAATCAGAGAAAGCACAGAAAAAGGCCCTTTGGCCCATCGAGTCCATGCCGGCCACCAACCTCCTATCGACACTGATCCTTCACAAATCCCATGTTAAGCTCCAATATTCTCATTGATTCCCACCCTCACCTACACACTGGGGACAATGTATAGAGGACAATTGCACTCTAACTCTGTGGCTTGGTCACCTGCTGCATACCCCGTCTGTCCCTCAGAAACAGAAATAGATCAACTGGGCTTATAATGGGTTCACTGGGTTTGTTTTCACTGGAATTTAGAAGATTGAGGGGATCTTATAGAAACATATAAAATTCTTAAGGGATTGTACAGGCGAGATGCAGGAAAAATGTTATATGTTGGGGGAGTTCAGAACCACGGGTCAAAGTTTAAGAATCAGGGGTAGGCCATTTAGGACTGAGATGAGGAAAGACTTTTTCAACCAGAGAGTTGTGAATCTGTGGAATCCTCTGCCACAGATGGCAGTGGAGGCCAATCCACTGGATGTTTTCAAGAGAGATTTTGCTCTTAGGGCTAAAAGAATCAAGGGATCTGGGGAGAAAGCAGGAACAGGGTACTACTGACTCTGGATGATCAGCCATGATCATATTGCATGGCGGTGCTGGCTCGAAGGGCCGAATGGCCTACTCCTGCACCTATTTTCAATGAAACACAGACTACACTGGCCAAGGTTTCTGGAGACCGGCTGTCCTGAGTCTCTAAGCACGAACTACATTTTAACCAAACAACCTAGAATTTTTAAGCTTAATATTTTAGAGCACATCATTTTAATTTCCATTAACCAGGAACAAAGATGTAATCTCGGATTATTATTATTACCTCAGCAACAGACTGCTACAGAGTGTGTTGTGGTCGCACGATGTACTTCGGTTTGCCCTATTATGGTCCGGTTACGTAGAATTACTGATAATTTACGGTAATATTGATTATTGTATGTTTATTCTGTGTTGTTGACACATTTAATGTGCCGGTAAAGCTGTAACAAGTAAGTATTTCATAATTCAGGTCCGGGTGCGTATGACCATTAAATAGGAGACTTATTCCCAGCCTCTCTCTCTCTCTCTCTCTCTCTCTCTTCTCCACTTCCCGCTCCCCTCTACTTCCCACCGCGATCTCCACCGCTCCACTGCGTTCTTACCCCACCTCCACATTGCCATCTCAATGCTAGGCAAGGGAGTACCATGGGCATAAAACCATAAGACATAGGAGAGGAAGTAGGCCATTCTGCCCATCGGGTCTACACCACCTGGCACCTACGCCACTCATGGCTGATCCATCTTTCCCCCTCAACCTCATTCTCCTGCCTTCTCCCCGTTACCTTTGATGCCCTTAGTAATCTGAATCTCCACCTTAGCCTTAACGATACCCAAAGACTCGGCCTCCACCGCCGACTGTGGCAACAAATTCCACAGATTCACCACCCTCTGGCTGAAATAATTTCTCATCATCTCCATTTTGAAGGTATGTCCTTCAAAATAATCTGACTCTGTGCCCTCTGGTTCCAAACGCCCATGACTGGAAACACCCTTTCCACCTCCACTCCATCTCGGATTTCATTATTCGCTAGGTTTCAATGAGATTCCCACTCATCCTTCTAAACTTCCTCCTCCATTTTGAAGGTACGTCCTTTTATTCTGTGCCAGGGAAGGCAGTGGGAGTGTTTATCTGAGTGATAGGCGTTTATCTATTCTTCTTATTGAGTCCACATCACAAGATTAGATATTGTTCGGCCAGAGCTGAACACACTTCTCAGCATCTTCATTGTAGGCAGCGAGATCGGCAGCTGTGCATTGGTTATCCAGTTGGGGGCATTTCAGCAGGCGTTCCATTGTTTGTGGTTCAATACCACATTCGCAGGTGACGTTGTTGGAGTTACGTCCCCACTTGTTTAGAGACACCTTGGCTCTGCCAACACCAGTTCTCAATCAATTGAGGCATTTCCATCTGGCCCAACGTGCGTCTGCACCAGGAGGGAGTTTGCCCACTTGCCGTTAGTCCCATGGTAGTTGAGGGAGGTAGAGTGGATATTCTATCACCCCATATGGAGACTCGGGCTTCACTTGTTGTAATGCCAGCCTCAAGAGGAGTCACACAGTTAAGAAAACATTTCCCCGACTTTAGGCGGCTCGGAAATGGTGTCTGGCCTAACGTTGGATGTCGTTCATCTGTCGTTCATGCCGCTGGTGCTCCTTCATCCTGGCTCCTGCTCTTCTGATGTCTGGCGGGACTCTGCCTGCCAGGAGGTAGAGGCTGTCAGTACTTGTTGGCTTGAGACAACCTGTGACAAGTCTGCAGGAAGCATTGAGAGCTGGGTCCAGCTTCTTGGCATGGTGGACCTTTCCCATACTGGGTATGCATACTCACCAGTAGAATAGCAGAGGGCTAAGATAGTGGAACGCAAGGTCTGTGGGCGAGCACCCCATCTGGTGTTGGTGAGCTTACTAACAACATTGTTGCGTGCGCTCATTTTCGCTTTTGTCTTCTCAATATGGGTGTTGAAGGTAAGACATCGGTCAAGGGTTACACCAAGGTAAACCGGATGCTCACAGCGCTCCAATGTTGTTCCAGACCAGTTGACCTGAAGTTGTCTCTTGGCTTCTCGGTTTCTCAAGCGGAAGGCACACGCCTGTGTCTTAGATGGGTTTGCACGGAGGTGGTTCCCCTCACAATATGGTGTTAGTTGATTGAGAGAATCGGTCAGCCTTTCCTCTACTGCTGAAAAATCAGTATCCTGGGTGGCAAAGACCCAGGTCATTAGCATTTGCAAAGCGCCGAGTTCCATCACTTCTTGGTTGGTCATCAGTGTAGATGTTGAAGAGTAATGGGGCTGTCCCACTTAGGCGACTTTTTCAGCGACTGCCGGCGACTGCCATAGTCGTAGCAGGTGGCCGAATAACCGGCGACTGGACCCCCACTATGACAATGTCTACGCCAATGCCTACAACACCCTACCACCTAGTCGACATCAAGCTACGGCAAGCTACCGACAACCAGCGACCCATTAGGATGTCCACCTACGACCACATCTACGACAACCTACGTCCACCCGCGACAAGCTACGACAAGGCAAGATGATTCAGTCGCCGGTACCTGCCGCTGGTTGACGTAGGTTGACGTGGGTAGTCGCCAATAGAATTCACCAAAGTCAGCACCGGCGACAGCCTACGTCACCTGGCGACAACCTACGACAGCACCTACGTCAGGAGAGGTCAAGCCACGCTCATTGGCGTCAAGCCCACTGTCGCCGACTGTCGTCGAAAGGTTTTGAACATTTCAAAATCCAGCGGCGACCAGAAAAACACTACCACTCTTTTCGCGACTTGAAGAGACAACTCACGACCGTACAAACGTCACCCCACGACCAAGTGGCGACGGCCTAGTTGCCTGTAGCCACCTAAAAAATCGCCTAAGTGGGACAGGGGCATAAGGGAGCAAGCACGCTCCCTTGAGGGAGACCATACTTCAGCCTACGCAATCTGCTTCGTTTACCACCAGTTCCACAAAGAACATCCTGTTCGACATTTTTTTTAAAAAGTTTATTTTAGTTTAGCGATACAGAGCGGAAACAGGCCCCTCGGCCCACCGGGTCCGCGCCGGCAGCGATCCCCGCACATGAACTCTATCCCACACCTACTAGGGTCAATTTTTACATTTACCAGGCCAATTAACCTACAAAACTGTTCGCCTTTGGAGTGTGGGAGGAAACCGAAGATCTCGGAGCAAACCCACGCAGGTCACGGGGAGAACTCCGTACAGACGGCACCCGTGGACGGGATCGAACCTGGGTCTCCGGCGCTGCATTCGCTGGAAGGCAGCAACTCTACCGCTGCGCCACTTTGGACCGCCCTATTTTGAAAATTCCTCAGCTGGCCCGCCGGCTGGGTTTTGTGTGCAGGCCAGCACCCGGGCCAACTCATCATTCACCAAGCCACGGCCAGGTGGGTCAATGAATTGCTGTTGGGAATTTGCCCCTTATTTTGAGGGTGGCCGTAGTCAGGATTGAACCCGGGTCCCTGGCGCTGTAAGGCAGCAGCTCTGTGCCGCTCCTGTCTGTTGATGGGAATGAGCAAGCCAGGCTGACCCGGCAATGAATGATGTCTCCGTGGAACAGTCTCTTCAGAACAATGTGTTTCTGGATCAGGACGGGCCTCGCTCAGTCTGACCAGGATGTCGCAGCCTCTCAATCAACATTTGCACCCTGGTTTGCAAGTTGACACTGGCAACTCCGAACCATTCTAATCCACTCATAATCACCATTTCTTTTCGTGCCTTTATGACATCAAATGCTTGTTCAAGCAACGTGCCAAGTTCCCGGGAACATGGTGTTGTGTTTGAATATGGGAATTGGCCGGGATGCAAATGGGAATGCTCGATTGATTGCAAGATACAGCATGGAAACAGGCCCTTCGGCCCACCGAGTCCTTGCCGACCATTGATCACCCGCTCAGACTAGTTCTATGTTATCATATTTTCACGTCCACTCCATACACACTAGGGGCAATTTACAGGGGCCGATTAACCTCCAACATCTTTGGGATGTGGGAGGAAACCGGCGCATCGGGAGAAAACCCACGCGATCACAGGGAGAACATGGAAACTCCACACAGACAGCACCCAAGGTTAGGATTGAACCAGGGTTTAGTTTAGTTTAGAGATGCAGCACGGAAACAGGTCCTTCGGCCGACTTAGTCCGTGCCGACCAGTGACACCCACACAATAACACTATCCTTCACACAAAGGACAATTATACCAAGCCAGTTAGCCTACAAACGTGTATGTCTTTGTAGTGTGGGAGGAAACCGGCGATCCCGGGGAAGACACATGCAGGTCATAGGGAGAATGTACAAACTCTGTACAGACTGCATCCGTGGTCAGGATCGAACCCAGGTCTCTGGCGCTGTAAGGCAGTCGCTCTTTGCTTCAGTCGGTGATGAACACCCAGTAGAGACCACTAATTACAATATATAACAGGTCAAGCAGCATCTGTGGAGGGAATGGACAGGTGACGATGCAGGTCTGGACACGTCTTCAGACCGTCCCAACCTAAAATATCATCTGTCCATTTCCCTCCACAGATGCTGCCCGACCCACTGAGTTCTTCCGGCACTTTGTGTTTTGTCCAAGATTCCAGCATCTGCCGTCTCTTGTGTCTCCCACATAAGGACGAACAGTTTCAGGAAAAGGCAGGAATAGTGTTGGAAACTAATGCTAGTTATGCCTGACATTATGATTTAATTAAAGCAATGCACTCAGAGGCAGAGAGCACACATTTCAGTCGATTCAGGGCTGGGAGAATTTCTTCCAAACATCATTCCGCAATGCTTCAAATGAGTGTTGAGGAATTATTATTTGTTGATTAATGGCGGTGTTATTTGAGCATCAGCCTTGTTAGTCATCAAATCCCTTCATTTAACATGATCAATGATTGGAAGGAAAATAAATGAAGGCCTGAGAGAAAGTAGACTTCTCCTCCCCTCTCTCGCACGACAATGCACTCAGTACTCTGCTAAACTCCGACTCCATCCATCCATAAACAAATGAATGAATGAATGTATAGGAAGGAACTGCAGGTGCTGGTTTAAAACGAAGATAGACACAAAAAAATGCTGGAGTAACTCAGCGGGGCAGGCAGCATCTCTGGAGGGAAGGAATGGGTGGCGTTTCGAGTCGATCGGTCCGAAGAAACTTCTCGCATTCCTTCTCTCCTGCCTGTCCCGCTGAATTACTCCAGCATTTTGTGCCTATCTTCTGAATGAATTAATACTTTATTGCCACACGTGGCAGGTCTGTTTATTTTCACACCGAGTCGCCACATAAAGGAAGGCGACAGAGTTACGCAGTCTCCCGCGTCAGGTTCTCCTTTGTGTTTAGCCTCCCCTCCCCCTCTGCCCTCCCCCTCCCCCCGCACTACCCACTCCCCCCTCCCCTCACCACCCCCCCCCCCCCCCGGTGGTCCCCCCATGCCATCCTCCTCTCTGTTATCAGCGCCCCCTCCGGCTCCCACGTGGGCTGTCCTCGACTGTCAGCGCCCATATTGACCGCCGCACCGACCTCCACATCGAACGCCGACCTGAACACCGGATCCACTCCTGAATCCTGCAGCCCCGGGAACGCTCCGGGTCGAGGGAGGTGAGACCCATCCTTGTTCGTCCACGGTGGTGAAGCTGGTAGAGCTGCTGCCTCACAGCGCCAGAGAGCCGGGTTCCATCGTGACCTCGGGTGCTGTCTGTGTGGAGTGTGCCCGTTCTCCACGAGACCGCGTGCGTTTCTTCCCATATCGCGTGGGGGTTTGGAGGTTAATTGGCCTCTTTAAACTGCCCCGGTGTGTGTTTAAGTGGGATAACAGAACAAGTGAGAATGCGTATGGACTGGGTGGGCCGAAGGGCCTGTTTCCGTGCTGTACCTTTGAATCAATCAATCCTCCGTTCCCCACTTAGGTCCCAACCTGGCCACCCATTTCACCCACTAACCTGCCCCTCTTTCCCCTTCTACCCGTATCCATCCCTCTGACTTTGCATTTCCTTCCCCCCCCCTCTCCTTATCTGACACCCTTGTGTCTCCCTTTCACCTCCAACATTTGTCATCTACTCCGCCCATTAGTCCCATCCTCGCCCGTACCCACCTATCACTCTCCCGACTTTGCCTCCTCCCCAGCTCTCTTTTCCATCTTTCTACCCCCCCCCCCCCCCCCCGACTGTATTCAGGGTGAAGACCCGAAACGTTGTCTGTCCTTCCCTCTGCAGATGCTGCCCGGCTCGCTGCGTTCCTCCGGCACTTTGTGTTTTGCTCCTTCACCGACACTTGCACACTTACCTGTAACTCACTCCTTGCACAATGCAGGTGTGTAGAGGAAGGGTACAGTTGACAATGTGCAGCACCACTGAACCATGGCATAAGCCACAGGTTACACAAACTAGGGCAATGGTGGATTACAGACTAAATCCACGGCCAGCCCAGGACATGATGGAATATGCACAGAAACTGCTGCAAAGGCGCCAGTGCAGAGAGAGAGGCAGAGTTAACGCCTGAGGTTGGTGACATTGTTAGACAATAGGTGCAGGAGTAGGCCATTCGGCCCTTCGAGCCAGCACCGCCATTCAACGTGATCATGGCTGATCATCCCCAATCAGTACCCCGTTCCTGCCTTCTCCCCATATCCCCTGACTCCGCTATTTTTTAGAGCCCTATCTAGCTCTCTCTTGAAAGCACCCAGAGAACCTGCCTCCACCGCCCTCTGAGGCAGAGAATTCCACAGACTCACCACTCTCTGTGAGAAAACTCTCTGTAATTGTTGAATTCCCCTGTCTGTTCCTCTCTCCACAGAACTCATCAGATCATAGATTATAAATCATAGCAGCAGGATTAGGCCATTCGGCCCATCCAGTCTGTTACGCCATTCAATCACGGCTGCTCTATTTTTCCCTGTCAACCCCCCACTCTCCTGCCTTCTCCCTGCCGCCTTTGACGCCCTTACTAATCAAGAACCACTTTTAAAATACCCAATGACTTGGCCACCCCTGCCGTCTGTGGTCATGATGCTGGTTATTTTAAGAATTCTCTGTTTGCATTTCAGATTTCCAGGAATGGAGGTCATGTTTACAGAAGAAAGATGGACATTGATGCTGGAAACATCACAACAATATGACAATAGTTGTTGCTGAGTATTAGCTCGACTGCTGGCCACGCATAACCCTACCCAGTGTTGGCATGAAGCCGTTAAATACACACCGCAAGATGAGCTGCGGTGTTAGGATCCAGTCTGCAGGCAAACACGTTCTGGGTCAGTCCTGCGGAGGGTCGTGTCTGCTGGTGGAGTCTTGTCGAAGGTGGCTGTGGTTCATAGGTTCATAAGGCAGCATCAGGCCATTCGGCCCATCGGGTCTACTCCACCATTCAATCATGGCTGATCTCTCTCTCCAAACCCCATTCTCCTGCCTTCTCCCCCTGACACCCGTACCAATCAAGAATCTATCTATCTTTGCCTTAAAAATATCCATTGACTTCGCTCCACAGCCTTCTGTAGCAATGCATTCCACAGATTCACCACCCTTGGACTAAAGAAATTCCTCCTTATCTCCTTCCTAATGGAACGTCCTTTAAGTCTGAAGCTATGGTCCCTCATCCCAGACTCTCCCACTAGTGGAAACATCCTCTCCTCATCCACTGTATCCAAGACTCTACCCAGGTCATGAAGAACGGCCCATTGATTGTGGAGGCTGTTAGGGTGCAAGCAGAGGACCCTAAAAACTCTTGTCCATTTTCCCAAGTTGAAAGCTATTCAAATATCTACAAATGCACAAATAAATAGTCACTGCTTCAACTGCTTCATAGCAGTCATGTGCAAAGGATATAAGTGTTAATATTGTAAAATTAGCTACTTAGTGCTCTCTGTGGAGTGGGCAGAATGGAGAGACACACGCAGTGTGAAACTCTCTCTACACAATCCCATCACACCATGGGGCACAGCGGTAGAGTTGCTGCCTTACACAGTGCCAGAGGCCTGGGTTTAATCCTGACCACGGGTACTGTCAGTACGGAGTTTGTACGTTCTCCCCGTGACCTGCGTAGGTTTTCTCCGGCAAGCACCGGTTCCCTCCCACACAGTGTTTGTGTGCGGGGATCAGCGGTCGGCGTGGACTTGGTGGGCCAAAGGGCCTGTTTCCACGCTATATCTCGAAACAAAACAAAACTAAAAATACCAGGTTGACAGAAATGCTGGAGAAACTCAGCAAGTGCGGCAGCATCTATGGGGCGAAGGAAATAGGCAACGTTTCGGGCCGATACCCTTCTTCCAGTCTGAAGAACCCAATCTAAAGACGGGTTTCGGCCCGAAACATTGCCTACTTCCTTCGGTTGCTAGGAAGATGCTCGATAGATAGATGCTGCCGCACCCGCTGAGTTTCACCAGCATTTTTGTCTACCTTCGATTCTCCAGCATCTGCAGTTCCTTCTTGAACTAAAATTACCAGGATCAAGTGCACAGTGAAGGTGGCCCCACCCCCACCTCCAGGAGAACTCTGTCCCTCTTCCAGGGAGAGAAGGTGCAGGAGGCCCATTTATGTGACCAAGTTCCAGCGCTCCCTTACCCAGTTAAGGAGTCACAGAGTCATGCATCACAGAAACAGGCTCTTCTGCCCAAAATGTCCATGCTGACCAAGGGGCCCAATCTAAGCTAGTGCCATTTGCCTGCGTTAGGCCCAAAATGATCGGCCTTCAGATGAATAGTCTTCAAATGTAAACATTGCTTCTATTCTCTCTACATTTCTGGTTTTGTTTCAGATCCCCTGCATCTGCAGTTCTTTGGCTTGCATCACCTAAATTAATACAACCCAAACCTACAACATAAATTTCACACAGAGAGTGGTGAGTCTGTGGAATTATCTGCCACAGAAAGTAGTTGAGGCCAGTTCATTGGCTATATTTAAGAGGGAGTTAGATGTGGCCCTTGTGGCTAAAGGGATCAGGGGGTATGGAGAGAAGGCAGGTACAGGATACTGAGTTGGATGATCAGCCATGATCATATTGAATGGCGGTGCAGGTTCGAAGGGCCGAATGGCCTACTCCTGCACCTATTTTCTATGTTTCTATGTTCCTAACCTCTTTCTTCATTCCTATCTGAGGAAGAGATTCCCAAGGTTTCTTAGTTGAAACGTACGGCATGAAAACAAGGTCCTCCGGCCCACTGAGTCGACACAAACCATCAATCACCCGTTCCCAATAGTTCTATGGTATCCCACTTTCTCATGCACTCCCTACACACTAAAGGAAATTTATAGGGGCCAATTAACCTGCAAACACACACGTCTTTGGGATGTAGGAGGAAACTGGAGCACTCGGAGGAAGCCTGCATGGTCACAGGGAGGACGTGCAAACTCCACACAGACAGCACCCGAGGTCAGGATCGAACCGGGGTCTCTAGTGTTGGTGTGGAGGCGGATAAGATAGTGGCAATTAAGACTCTTTTAGTTAGGCACATGGATACATTTGCAGGATATGATGGGATATGGATAAATATAGAAACATTTAGACAGGTACATGGATCATAGAGTCATAGAGTGATACAGTGTGGAAACAGGCATTTCAGCCCAACTTGCCCACTCCGGCCAACATGTCCTAGCTACACTAGTCCCACCTGCCAGCATTTCGTCCATATCCCTCCAAACCTGTCCTATTCATGTACCTGTCTAACTGCTTCTTAAATGTTGGGCTAGTCCCTGCCTCAACTACCTCCTCTGGCAGCTTGTTTCATACGCCCATCAAATTTTGTGTGAAAAAGTTACCCCTCAGATTCCTATTAAATCTTTCCCCCTTCACCTTGAACCTGTGTCCTGAGTTGTCCTGCGTTTGACTTGATCACATTTGGAGTTTAGACTTTAGAGACACAACAACGAAACAGGCCCTTCAGCCCACCGAGCCCACACCGACCTGCAATCCCCGTACACTAACACTATTCTGCACACTAGGGTTCACAACAGGGGCTGCATTGAAGGCGCCTCTGCCTGCAGCCTGTCCGGTTTTTCGCCTCTTTTTTAAATTTTAGTTTGTCTAAACTGTTTGCTTTGGGGATTCTTTAGTTTTTCTATGTGGGAGAGGGGGTAGGGTAAGGGGGAAACCATCGCCTAGTAGCTTCCTGGCGAGGATGCGACTATTTCTCCGAGTCGCGTCCTCGCCCCCCCCCCCCCCTTCGTGGCCGACCACTGGATCGGAGCGGCCTTTCCTACCCGAGACCTGGGACTGCACCAGAACTTCGGCAGCGGCGGTGCGCCGCTGGATTCACCACGGAGCGGGCGATGCCTTCCTGGAGTTTGGAGCTCCGGAGCGTTAGGCCACTGCTCCAACATCGAGGAGCTGTGGTTCGCTGAACTCCCAACACAGGCGGCGCTGACTGACATCGCGGAGTCCCTGGGGCCCTTTGCCGAGGGGATGTCGGGAGCTGCAGACTCTGGTAGGAAGCGGCCGATTCGAAGGTCCAAGCCGCTGAGGTTGGCCTCCAGTCCCGACATCGGAGTTCCAACATCCCGGCGAGCGGGCCTGAGCGGTGGGCTGCCCGTAGCGGTGACTGCGGAGGGCTACGGAGGCCCCGACCACGGGTGAACATCAAGGAAGAGACTGACTTTGGTGCCTTCCCTCACAGTGGGAAACGTTTGATTTTGTGTGGGGATGTTTTATGTTGAACTCTATCGTGTGTTGTGTTCTTTATTTTACTGTATGGCTCTAAGGTGATCACATTTCACTGTGCCAACTGGCACATGTGACAAATGAATATATCTTGTATCTTGTATCTTGTAGGGACATTGTTCCATTTTTACTCAAACCACTATTACACCATCCACAAGCTACCGATTCTGACAGCTCGTTCCATACACCCACCACCCTTGGTGCGATAGGACAGGTTTTGAGGGATATGGGCCAAACGCAGGCAGGTGGGACAACTGTAGATGGGACACGTCGGTCAGCGTGGGCAAGTTGGGCCGAAGGGCCTGTTTCTATGCTGTATGATTCAATGACTCTAAATTAAAATAGACCAAAAAAAGGTGTTGTTTAACTACTTGAGAAAACTCCTTCTCTCCAGAGATGCTGCGTAACCCACTGAGTTACTCCAGCATTTTGTGTCTCCAGCATCTTTGATTTAAGCCAACATCTGCAGTTCCTTCCTACATATGAATGATTAACCAGTTGGGAATAATAATGGCGGTTATGAGCGAGATTATCCGGAGGTACCAATGTTCTCCTGTGCTATTGTTGGGGCCGAGTGAGCAACAGAGGTAGAGGAGGGTGGGGTTAGTGCTGAGGTGCCTCCGTTACAGCTCCATGGGACGACGTTACAATTCATGTTGATTGTGAGGTTTGGCTTCCTCACTTTGGTGACCGGGACAATAATTCTCCAAACAGCATGAGGACAATCTGTGTGCGGGACGTTATATTTAGCACGAATAACGCCCACTCTTCAATGACCCCGCCACGGAACATTCGTGGGGAATGAATCATTTCACTGATCATCATTGCCGTCCACATTTATAGAGAACTTGGCCCGGTAGCTTATTCATCTGAAGGCAAGGATTTTGCCAGCGTGGAACAACAACACTTCCGCAGTGCCCGACATAGCGCACTGTAACACGTGAAATATTGTGAAATGGGACATTTCAAAAAGAGCACGGTGGAGTGAGAACCATGGAGGCAGCGTGAAACATCATCCCCATTGGGGTTGGTGGGTGGGGACATGCTTGCCAAGTGTTTAGCCTGAAGAGATGTGACCTGAAGAGGCAGCATAGACAGGGGGGCTGCGGTAGAGTTGCTGCCTTACAGCGCCACAGACCCGGGTTCGATCCTGACCACGGGTGCTGTTTATGCAGAGTTTGTATGTTCTCCCCGTGATTTTCTCTGGGTAATCTGGTTTCCTCCCGCACTTCAAAGACGTACAGGTTTGTAGATTGTGTGGGAAGGGACTGCAGATGCTGGTTGAAACCGAAGATAGACTCAAAAAGCTAGAGTAACTCAGCGGGTTAATATATATTTTTATTAGAGTATGTAGACAGTGATTTAGCAAACATATGTTATGATAGCAATATTTCATGTTCAACGGACATACATTATTAATATTGTCAAGTGTATCATTTTGACTCTAGTAAAGAGAGGAGAACAGTAAGAAAAAAAAAAAAAAATCAACATCAAAAAAGAAAATCATAATGAATGGAATAATTTACAATTAATACATCACAGGTAGCATCTCTGGAAAGATGGAATGGGTGACGTTTCAGGGCAAGACCCTTCTTCAGAACGTCACCCATTCCTTCTCTCCAGAGATGCTGCATGTTACTCCAGCTTTTTGTGCCTATCTCAGGTTTGTAGGTTAATTGGCTGTGGTAAAAAATTGGAAAATTGTCCGTGGTGTGTTGGATGGTGCTAGTGTACAGGGTGATCACTGGTTGGCATGGACTCGGTGGGCCGAAGGGCCTCTTTCCGTGCTGTATCTCTAAATGAAACTAAACTATAATTATGAGTTCAACAGTTTCAGACGGGTAGAATCTGGGGGGCAGTCGATGAGAATGAGTAGAGAATCAAATGAGATGAGTGCAAGTAGATGCATGATGGTGCGCAACAGATCGGATAATCTGACACTAAGGACATGGAAGGTTGCATCCGGAGTTGAGAGTAAAACATCACAAGTCTGATGAAGGGTCTTAACCCGAAACGTCACCTCTTCCTTCTCTCCAGAGATGCTGCCTGTCCCGCTGAGTTACTTTGAGGGCAGGGTGGAAGTTGGTGACAAGATTAATGAAATCAGTGAGTTGTGCATGGGTGCAGGAGGCTGTGTGCACGTGTGTGAGAGTGATTACTGTCTTGTAAACCTACTGAAACCATCTGCTTCTAGACTGTGGCTTTAAAAATACCCTGTGGTTTAACGTTTGGAAGCACGGCGCAGCAGAGTGAGCAACAGTGCCGGGAAGGGGCGCCTCTGCCAGTTAAAGGCATCGGCAGCTGTGGGCTGGTTGACATCACCCACTTTAACTCGCCGTTTATTATACGGTCCAGGGACACCACCACCTGAACCCGTGTGCCCATCCCCTGACAGTAAAGGTGCCAACAGGGAGCTCGTTATTCCTCAAATGAACAGGAAATGTCATTTAGGTTCAGCTGAATACCCTCGGGTTAGTGGTGAATTAAACGCATCACGCGCAGTTGGAAGAGTTGCCTCATTGTTTACGGATTCAGGAATAATTAACAACTGGAAAAGTATTTGCCTGCCTATGTAATTACACCGGAAAATGTGAATGTTGATTCTTGAATTCAGCTCTTGGTCATACCTGTCCAAAGTAAACAGTCGCTACACAGAGCTGCCGTTATTGTTAGGGCGCAGTGACAGTCCTTGTATAATAAGGGGAAGTATTTGAAATACTAGGCCCTCCGATCCTCTCGTGGGAAGGTGGGTTACGCCGGGACACTGGTATTCACTGTGGAGTGCAGCGAGGTGGCGCAGCGGTTAGCAGCTGGCTCACATTTCCAATGACCTTGGACGGCATGTTGGCGCAGCGGTAGAGTTGCTGCCTTAAACCCCTGTCCCACGGTGCGAGTTCATTCCAAGACTTCTCCCGAGTCTGCCCTGATTCGAACTCGGAGATTTACGGTAATGGCTGCCCGTCAGTACTCGGGGCTCTCGTGGACATTTTTCATCATGTTGAAAAATCTTTGCGAGTCTTCCCGAGTACCTGCCGTTAGCGCTAAGAGATGTCCCCGAGCTCCGACGTACCCGCTACGTTCATTCTCCGTGCTTATCACGAGTTTGATTTTTTTTTAAACTCGGGAGAGCTCTTGGAATGAACTCGTACCGTGGGACAGGGCTTTTACAGCGTCAGTGACCCGGGTTTAATCCTGACAACGGGTGCTGTCTGTACTGCGTAGATCAGTGGTTCTTAACCTGGGGATCGTTTGGGGCTTTGCCGGGGTCATGAAGGGGACACAAATAACATATCAATTTGTTGAGCCCATGTTTAGGAACCTAACAAAGGACATACCACATACAGTATTTTGTTCATGTATGTGCGTACTGGTGCCAAAAAGGTTAAGAACCACTGGCGTAGATTTAAACCCACACAGCGAAAAGGTCTGTAGTAGAAGTCTGAAGGGGGGTCCCAACCCCCGAAATGTCACCCGTCCTGTTTCTCCAGAGATGCTGCCTGAGCCGCTGAGTTACTCCAGCACTTTGAGCCTATCCTTCAGCAAGAAGGAAGCCTGTTAGGAAGTGGGTTGGCCCCAGGGATTGGAACAAACGCCAAGCTTTGTCAGACACGGAGAGATGAACTGAGTTACGCACTGAGCTTCCACGCAGTTTCCATGAAATCACAAACCAACAAATTCTTGTCATCCTATCTTGTGAGAATGGAATTTTAGCTCAGTCACCAGAACAAATAAGAACCACGATGAATCGTACAATGCGATCCTCAAATCTGAAAATCCCAGCGCCTCGTACCGTCCTGACCTTCCACTGGTCTCCCCGCTCAGGTCAGGGCTCCAGGCGGTCCTCTCTAGAACCATTCTCCACGACAGTTCATCAGAAGATGACTCTGTCCTCTGGTTCCTCACAGAGAGACTCGTTTTTTACAGTGTCATTGTGGGCACTCACTAATTCCCTCTGGCCTTTAGAACATGCAACATGTCCAGAATGGCCTAATTCTGCTCCGATCACTTATGAACATGAAGTCAGAGGGCACTGGCTTAAGGTGAGGGGGTGGAAAGTTAAGAGGGACCTCAGCGGCAACTTTTTCACTCAGAAGGTAGTTCATGTCCGGAATGAGCTGCCAGAGGAAGCTGTTGAAGCAAAAGTGATTACAGCATTTAAAGGACTTTTGGACAGCTTTCAGGTCAGGAAGAATTGAAAGGGATTTGGGCAAATGGACATATTCCGATACGCATGGGAGCAGGCCCTTCGGCCCACGATGTCCGTGCCGAACTTGATGCCAAATTAAAACGGAGGTTGACAGATTCTTGGGGTGTCAGGGGCTATGGGGAGAAGGCAGGAGAATGGGGTTGAGAGGGAAAGATAGATCAGCCATGATTGAATGGTGGAGTAGACTTGACAGGCCGAATGGCCTTAATCTGCTCCTATAACTTATGAATTTACGAATTTATGAAATGAAAATAATCCCTTCTCCCTGCATATGATCCATATCCCTCCAATCCCTGCCAATACCTGTATTTATTTATGCCTACTATATTCTGTCGTGCAAAGCAAGAATTTCATTGTCCTATCTGGGACACATGACAATAAACTCTCTTGAATCTTGAATCTTGAATCTTGAGAGTAAACATCCTTGTGAATTGTTTCTGCAAGCTTTCCAGTTTAATGACATTCATCCTATAGGAGGGCAATTAGAACTTACACAGCACTCCAAGTGCAGACGCTGGAACATTGAAACTGAGAACGTGGACAGGCCCTTCGGCCCGCAATCTCCATGCTAAACATGACACCATGTAAAACTAATCTCCCGTGTCTGCATGTGATCCATATCCCTCCATTCCCCTGCAGATCCTATCTAAAAGCCTCTTAATTTCCCCGCAGACACCCTTTCATTCCAGTTACTCATCTGGAACTATAACTATAACTGCGGAAGGGGCTGTCAAAAATCACCACTGGCCCTCCAGTGTCCTGGCCAAGATGTCATCTGTGCTTTGCCTGTCTGGCCTGGATGTGACTGTCCCAGCCATGGACCTGCGACTGCTCCATCAGACCAGTGGCACCAGTCCCGTTATGTTGAAACAAGACAGTAGGGAATTGAGCCGGACACTGGAACGTCAGAGACCTTATTGAGGTTTGCTAGATCATGAGGGCCATGGATAAGGTGAGTGCTCACTGTGCAATTCCCCCAGAGTAGAGGATCCTAACACTAGAGGGCACAGGCTTAAGGCGAGAGGGAGGAGTGTTAAGAGGGACCTCGGAGGCAACTTTTTCTCTCAGAGGGTAGTTCATATCTGGAATGAGCTGCCAGATTAAACTATAGAGGCGGAAGCAATTACAACATTTTGAAGGACATTTGGACAGTTTTAAGGTCAGGAAGAATTCAAGGGGATATGGGCCAAATGCAAGCAGGTGGAACACGCCCAGTGTGCCAACTTCAATGGTTCAATGGTGCTTTTAATTGTCAAATGTGCAAAGTGCTAACATAGTGAAATTATTTTTCTTACAAACAGTAGAGTTGATTATTTCCATACCCCCGACCTCGGATTGGTGAGTGTATGGAAACAGGCTACTGATCCCACATGCAAGAGGCACCATGTTTTGGCGCCATTTTCAAAGTCCATGCTCCAGTTCTCATGAGTGGTTCCTGTCCAGGTTCGTCATAAGGCCATAACTGATCAGAGCGGAATAGGGCCACTCGGCCCATCAAGTCTATGCCATTCAATCATGGCTGATCTATCTCTCCCTCTCAACCCCATTCTCCTGCCTTCTCCCCATAACCCCTGACCCCCACTGGCATGGACAAGATGGTCCTGAAGACCTGTTTCCTAGCTGTACTTGTGCTCCACACCACGGGATTACTGGACCAGTAACATAACCTGCCGTCACCAGCATCACACACTGGTGTCCAGGCTCAGACCTGGGACAGCAGGAGCTGGTCCTTCTCATTGTGTGCCTTCTCTCCTCACACAATGAAGTGGATCCAGAGAGCTGCTAGTTCCCTCCGGCCAGCAAAGCCGCAGGAATCCCACCATTGTCCTGCGGACATCCTGCGCTTGTTTCCTCTGGCTTCCAACCCATTCATTGTTGCTAAGCCGTCCAGCTGTCTAAACCTCGAGCATACCACAGATGTTTCACTGGGCCATTCCATGGTGGGGGACGAAGCAGGAACGCTGGCCTGGAGTCAGGAATTGTTGCTGGAATACGGACACTTGTGGTAAAGTTCAGTCTATTTGCAAACACGAGGCAACAGGAGTGGGCCACTCGGCCCCTCCAGCCTATTCCACCATTCAACATGACCATGGCTGATTTATGCCGGCCTCAACTCCTTTTGATTTACTGATTGAAAGAGACAGCAGGGAAACAGACCCTTAGTCCCACCAAGTCCACCATGCCCATCGTTCCCTGACACAAAGTGCTAGAGTAACTCAGCGGGTCAGGCAGCATCTCTGGAGACTAAGGATGGGTGTATTTCAGACCATCGATCACCCATACCAGTTCCATGTTATCCAACTTTCTCATCCACTCCCTGCACATTAGGGGGAATCTGTAGCGGCCAATTGACCTGCAAGCCCGTACGTCTTTGGGATGTGGGAGGAATCTTACGCGGTCACAGGGAGAAAACACAAGCTCCACGCAGACAGCACCCGAGATCAGGATCGAACCGGGTTCTCTGGCGCTCTCCTGTGCAGGTTCCTCATAACTACATGATCACAAGGGGAACAGGTGTTATCTTGAGCGAAACACAAAGAGCTGAAGTAACTCTGCAGATAGGCAACGTTTTGAGTCAAAGAAGAGCCTCGACCCGAAACGTCGACTGTCCCTTCCTTCCGCAGATGCTGCCTGGCCCACTGAATCACTCCAGTACTTATTTGAAGAGTCATTTCCCTTCATCTATCCTGACTTCAATATTAGTGCCCTCTGTATGAATTGTCTCAATGCAGCACTGGGGCGCAGTGGTAGAGTTGCTGCCTTCCAGCGCCAGACGCCCGGGTTTGATCCTGACTACGGGTGCTGTCTGTACAGAGTTTGTACATTCTCCCTTTGACTGCGTTGGGTTTTCTCCTGGTGCTCTGGTCTCCTCCCACACTCCAAAGATGTGCCGGTTTGGAGGTTAATTGGCTTTGATAAGTTGTAACTTGTTCCCAGTGTGTGGGGTAGTGTTAGTGTGCGGGGGCCGATGGCAGGCGCGGACTCGGTGGGCCAAAGGGCCTATTTCCACGCTGTATCTCCAATGTCTAAAAGTCTAAAAAATCTCATAAGCTGCCTGATGCGCCTCTGTAAGATCTCTTACATTCAGACTCGTTCTATGTTATCCCAATCCCGACACATCAGGAACAATTTAAAGGCCAGCAAAGAGGGAGGCAGAGTGAAGCAACAGTTGCTGCCACAGCGCTAGTGACCCAGATTCGATCCTGACTACACGTCCTGTCTGCGCGGAGTTTGTACTTCGCCCTGTGACCGTGTGAATTTTCCTCTGGTGCTCCGGTTTCCTCCCACATGTCGAAGACGTACAGGTTTGAAGGTTAATTGGCTTTTTAAAATTGTAAAATTGCGCTTAGTGCGCATGTTAATGCTAGCGTACGGAGCGATCGCTGGTTGCCACGGACCGTGTAGGCCGAGAGCCTGTTTCCACACTGTATCTCTAAAATCTTAAATTCTAAAGGCGGATTAACCTGCAAACCCGCACGTCTTTGGAGCGTTAGTGGAAGCCGGAGCACCCGGAGAAAACCCGCATGGTCGCAGGGAGAACGTACTGTACAAACTCCGTACAGACAGCACCCGTAGTCAGGATCGAACCCATGTCTCTGGCGCTGTAGGGCAGCAACTTTAACACTCGACTCAGCAACTTGCAGTTTCTCAAATACTCCTCACAACATGCAGTAAGACCATTGGCCCGGCAGTGGAAACTTAAGCTGAAACTCTGGTTTAGAAAATATATTAAATGATTAAAAGGTTAAAACAACAGGCCAAAAAATGTTGAGATCGCTCCAAATATCCTTATCAACGGGGTCAGCTACCAACAGCTGAGGAGAATGTCAGAGAAACACTTATACAGATGGAAAGAATTAGTGACACGGGCAAGAATAATTCAGGGAAATAAACAGTTTTATTGCAAGAGGGGCCAGTATCTCATTTATCTGGAAGGTACAGAACGTCCATTTTTACTAATTTATAATCTATTATCTGCATTTTTATTTTCCTTTTAAATAAAAACATTTAGCGGCAATGGGAAAATCACTGTCAGCAATCACAGGTTTATTGCCTCATTTCGATCTTTGAATGTTCCTGGGTTTAATTTAGAAAGAATGAATCAGTATAAGCTTTATTTTGGATATGTGATCAGACATTTCCACAGCAGAACTGTTCCAGGCACAAATGCTTTCGAATGATTGAAAACCAGATGACTACTGACCATGGTAACTGAGCCAGATTATCCATTTGTGCAGGACGGAACTTCAGATGCTGGTTTACACCGAAGATAGACACAAAGTGCCGGAGTGGGTCAGGCAGCATCTCTGGAGAAGAAGAATAGGTGACATTTCAGCAGGCTCTCAGGTTAAAGAAGGCCCTCGACCTGAAACGTCACCTGTTCTTTTTCTGCTGCCTGACCCGCTGAGTTACTCCTGCACTTTGTGTCTATCTTCAGTTGTCCGTTTGTTGAGTGATGGGGCACGATTTGTTGAGATTTTGAGCAGCATGCTCCAGAAACGTCTGCCATTCTGGTAGAGCTGCTGCCTCACAACACCTAAGACCTGGGTTCGATCCTGACCTCAGGTGCTAACTGTGTGGAGACGTATTGGAGGAAAATTGTAGGTTAGTAGGTTAATTAGTCTCTGTAAATTGTCCCCAGTGCGTAGGGAGTGAATGAGAAAGTGGGATAATGTAGAACTGGTGTGAATGGGTGATCGATGGTCAGTATGGACTCAGTGGGCTGAATAGCCTATTTCCAACCTGTATCTCTAAACTAAACTAAGCTAAACTCTCAGAGAGCGTTTTTACTGTTTCCTGTAGGACGTATTCGTAGGCATTTGAATAACATGTAAAAGACATTTGGACAGGTGTGTGGATAGGAGAGGTTTAGAGAGATATGGGCCAAATGCAGACAGGTGGGACTAGCTAGAGTAGATGGTGATCTTGGGTGACAATGGCAAGCTGAGCCAAAGGGTGGGTTTCCCTTCTGTAAGACTATAACTCGTACCACCAGCCATGGGCGGGTGGGTGCTACAGTCACAGTGTGCAGCGCAGAGATCCCTGAGTATCTCACCTTTGAGGCATTGAAGTTTAGGGTGGCACAGTGGCGCAGACGGAAAGTTGCTGCCTTACAGCACCAGAGACCCATGTTCGATCCTGCCCATGGGTGCTGTCTGTACAGAGTTCGTACGTTCTCCCTGTGACCGCGTGGGTTTTCTCCGGGTGTTCCGCTTTCCACCCACACTCCAAAGACGTACAGGTTTGTAGGTGAATTGGCTTCTGTAAATTGCCTCTCGTGTGTCGGATGGAACTAGTGCACGGTCTATCATTGGTCAGCGCGCGCTCGGTGGGCCAAAGGGCCTGCTCCACGCTGCATTTCTAAAAACCAGAAGCCACGCCAGTTTCTTTCATTCAGGAATCATTTCTCTGTGTTGGGTCTGTGCATTGGGTCCGTACATTGACTTGGCATCCTGTCCGTGCATGACTTTACACTAAGTCTGTCATACTCAGACTTGACACTGGGTCCACACCTTGACCAGGTACTTGGTCCACACCCTGACTTAACACTGATTAATCACTCTCTCATTTAATATCAGTTAACCTTCGATTCTCCAGCATCTGCAGTTTCTTCGTTAACACAGTGGTAGAGCTGCTGCCTCACAGAAAGCAGAGACCCGGGATCAATCCTGACCTCGGGTGTTGTCTGTGTGGAGTTTGCACGTTCTCCCCATGACTGCATGGGTTTCCTCTGGGTTTTCTCCCACGTCCCAAAGGTGTGGAGGTTAATTGATCCTCTTTGGGAGTGAATGAGAAAGTGGGCTAACGTAGAATGAGTGTGAACGGGTGATCAGTGGCAGGCGTGGATTCCGTGGGCCTGTTCCTACACTGTATCTCTAAACAAAACCTGATGTGAGCACAAGATTACCGTGGATCGCGTGAAACCACGGTGGTGGAAGAGCACTTGCCCGTTCTCACGGCCCAAGAACGGCTGCTTGAGTTGGATGAAAGAAAACTGTCGGAACAAACAAAAGGAGAAAGTTATTTCCAAACACTGAATGAAGTGGTTTATTTATACTTGTTGTGAAAAACTATTAGTTGACTGCATGGAAAAAACATCAATAATTTTGCTTCTTGTCTGCATTCATAGATTGCTCCAGGCCAGCCTGTTCTTGAGTGTAATAAATCTTCTTTGAGTGCTTTAAATTGCACAATTACCAAATTTGCTCATATAAGCCTGCGCCCATTCACACTGCTGTATGGGACATTCCAATGGGAAGCATGGAACTGTCACATGGGAGGGGAATGAAGCATTTTCCACTGCGCCATGGTTATTTACGGCTCAAGCCAGCAGATTCCAGGAAAAAATATCTCCATAAATGTTACCCGGTTACTCAGTGACATTTCTGAATCGGGTTCACTTCCACTGCAAGTTTTCTGAAAGTGTGGAGAGTGGAACGCTCTCGAAGCATCAACGAGTAGGAACGGCAGGGCCCCTGGGGAGTGTTGTAGAGCAGAGGGATACAGAGCACAAGTACCTCGTTCACTGGAAGTGGAGTCGCAGGTAGATAGGATGGTGAAGGTGGCTTTGGGCATGCTGGCCTTCATCGGCAGGGAACTGAGTATAGATAGACACAAGATGCTGGAGTAACTCAGACCTTCTTCAGTCTGGAGAAGAGTCCCAACCCGAAACGTCACCTATTCCTTTTCTCCAGAGACGCTGCCTGACCCCCTGAGTTACTCCAACATTGTGTGTCTACCTTCAGTAACAACAATAAAACACTCTTGGCTCTCGGGTTTTGGGCTCCCGTTACATTTCAATGTTGCCTAAAGTCAAGCTTTGGGGATCAAGCGTTTAACAGCAGCAGTAACCGGGTTTAAAGGAACTGAGGGACTTCATTTAGCTGACAAAAAAACTGGCAGGGAAGGTGGGGAACAGAGGAGAAATTATCATAGTTGGGGAGTTGTGGACTGGAAGGTATTGCTGGGATAATGGAAGTGGCATCTCCACAAGGGAAAGGAAAAAAAAACCCAAAAGCTTTCAGTGGTAATTGATAATGCAAACCTTCGAACCAGGCGTGTCTCACCAAACTGGACAAGAGAGGCAACGAGTGGTACACGGGGAAGTGATTCATTGAAGGTCCACTCTCCTCCCCACCATCGAAGGGATCTCTAGGAGATGCTACCTCAATAATGCAGCCAGCGTCATCAAAGACCCACACCACCCTGGCCACGCTCTCATCTCACTCCTACCTCGGGGAGAAGGTACAGAGAGTCTGAAAACTGTGACCACCAGGTTCACGATCAGATACGTCCCCAACAATCATGGGGCTCAAACACTACAACACACTAAACTATGAACCACAAGCTGACTTGGTTGCACTAAGGCTTTTTGCATTGTATTGGAGTTTTAGTTATGTTATCTATGAGCACTGTGTTTACAGACTTGTTATGCGGCTGCAAGTAAGAATTGCATTGTCCCATTGTCTGTGCATGTGCCAATGAAACACTCTTGACTTTATCTCTTGAAACGGGATGCGCAAAGCCTCTTTCTTTGGGAGACCGTGGATCTAAGTCATTGTTGATTGAGAGTGCAAATGGAGGTAGATTGTAGAGAGTCAAAATTACTGGGATCTCGACCTAGGATTGAAGATCAGGAGTTGTAAATAGCCCCCGTTAGTTCTTGTCACGTATAGAACAAATTCCCTGAAACCAATGACATAGATTCTCTGTGTGACGTTCCCCGAGTGTGGCACGGATTGAAGGACCTTGTCATTGTCAACAGTCGATTCCATTGTTCATAAGTTCAAAGTTCTTGGAGCAGAATAAGGCCATTCAGCCCATCAAGGCTACGCCATCATTCACTCATGGCTGATCTATCTTTCCTTCTCAATCCCATTCTCCTGCCTTCTCCGCATAACCCCTGGCACCCGAACAAATCAAACATCTGTCAGTCTCCATTTTAAAAATACCCAATGACCTGGCCTCCACAGCCTTCTGTGGTAATGAATTCCACAGATTCACTACCCTTGACTGAAGAACTTCCTTCCCATCTCCTTTATAAAGATACGTCCTTTTATAAGCGACGATCCTCGGCATAAGTTTCTGAAAAACGCCACAAGTAGATACAAAAACAACATTTGTCTACAAGGTACGAAACTAAACATGGGCGACTAGCTGGCACAGTGGTGCAGTGGTAGAGTTGCTGCCTTACAGCGCCAGAGACCCGGGTTTGATCCTGACTACAGTGCTGTCTATACATGTACGTTCTCCATGTGACCACATGGATTTTCTCCGGGTGCTCCAGTTTCCTCCCACACTCTAAAGACGTTCACGTCTTAGGTTAATTGGCTTCGGTAAAAATTGTGAATTGTCCCTGGTTTGTAAGATGCTGTTAGTGTACAGGGTGATCGCTGACCGGCGCAGACTCAGTGGCTCAAACGGCCTGTTTCGGCACACTATCTCTAAAGTCTAAATTACTCGAAAGATGGTGAAATTCAGGAATGATAGAACATTGTAATAATTGGATACCACATCTCCTTCAGAAGTTTCAGCGAAGAACAATTCTGATTTTAATTCAACTTTTCTGCCGCACTACAGTCCTTTTTCTTGATGCTCTCTGAGGGAACAGCAATTTGTGAAAAGGATTTTTTTTTAATGTTCTGTTGTGTTATTCCACCAAAGAGACCCTGACCACAGAACCCAGTCTATTCTTCCTGTCGGAAATGCTTCGTAGCATGCAGCATGTTTCTTGTTTCTTCTTACATCTGTGGTGCTTGGAGCGATTGATGAAAATCTTTAGGAACTGTTGTGTGGTTGTGCCAATTTTTATGGCAGGAATCATTGTTGGTGAAAATGGCTGGGACTGGCAGTGCAAACCACAGCATGAAACGTGATCTCCCGGTTTCAAAACACGCCCCGTCCTATTCCCATACTGACCTTTCTGTCCTGGGCCTCCTCCACCACCAGAGTGAGGTCAAATTGGAGGGACAGCACCTCATATTTGGCATGGGACAACACAGCGATATGAAAGATTTTTCTAACCTTAAGTAACCCTCTCTCTCCGTCCCTCCCCACCTGGTCTTGCCCTTAGTTTCACTGTCGTTCTGCTTAGTTTCACTGTTTGTAACCCCACATTATCAACTCATCCACAGCCAACAATGGACCCCAGTGATGAGGGGGTAGTGAATTGTCCTACCCACCCCCCCACTGAGGGCTGAGGATAAGGCAGCATCTTTGGAGAACATGATGGGTGACGTCTCTGGTCGAACCTCTTTAGTCTGATTGTGAAGGGGGAGAGGGTGGGTGGGGAGAGCAAAAACTCATGGAGAGGAGAGACCCGCTGAATTACTCCAGCACTTTATGTCAACCAGCATCTGCAGTTCCTTGTTCCTATGAGGGCCATGGATACTCTGTCCCACAGAACATTTAAACCTGGGATCCATAGACATAAAGGCATCAATGGATATACAGGAGGCCAGTGGCGAGGGAGAGGATCTGTCCTGGTCTCACGGTGACTGAGTCTAGCTGCAAACTCCAACATTCCTTTAATCTTATCAATGACTTGCTTCTGTGCTGCAAACTCAAACTGAACAACCACTGCCATTCAAGTGCACAATTTAAATTTAACTTCAAACAAATGTGTGAATAATGCATTTTCAAATGTGCGATTATATTTTCCTCTATCAATGGAGCTCGAATAAAGCCACTTCAGCGCACACAGCTGTCAGCATTCACCGGGTGATATATCAGGCTTCAAGTTCATCCTTTGGCAAGTCACTGTTTAGAATAGTAAGATTAAACGAGAACTTGCCAGTTTGAAGTTTGATCTTTATTTTATGAGGAGTTACGATGAGCGATTACGTGAAGAAGTCCCGCCAGAGCGCATGCGCGTCAATCTACAAAACAGCGGCGTGAAATCACAGATAATGGTAATTGAAGTAACATAGTAAGATTAGAAACCTAGAAACTACCAGATGACCTTTGTGATATGAGGGTTGGGATCAATGGGCACGTAATCGCTCATCGTAACTCCTCATAACATAAAGATCAAACTTCAAACTGGTAAGTTCTCGTTTAATCTTATTATTTTACTTCGGAGTCACGTGAGTGATTCCGTGAAGACTTCAAAGCTCTGTGATTTCATGCCGCGGATACGAGTCCAGGCGACACACTGCCTCAGGTTGACACTGGATGAGTAATAACAAATAATGCATTCAAACATGATACAGAATTAAACACGTTGAAGCTTTATTTAACAAAATAAAAAACAATAGCGACCCCTCTCTCCCAGGGGAAAGCTACAAAACAGAACTCAAAATAGAATGGCCATACACCCCTGGTGTGGCAAGCGGTTTGTGGTAAAACCGTTCAAAAGTTATTTCTTTGGACCATCCTGCGGCCGTGAGGATTTGGTCTAGAGGGACGTCCAGTGCCCTTGCTGCTGATGTTGATGCCGCCCTGGTGGAGTGAGATTTAAAAATATCAGTGTCAACTCCAGCGGAAGCCAGACCTGTTTCAACCACCTTGAGATGGTCTGTGCCGACTCCTTTTTATGAGGCTTTTTGTAACTGATAAATGAAGCTAATTCAGCGCCTCTAAGGCACTTGGTGACCTCAATATACTGCCATAAGTGCGTAACTACACATAGGCGAAGATCCATGGGGTATGCCCTAAAATCAAGTTGAAGCCTCTGACGTCCCTGGCCTGCTCTGTTTAAGTAAATCATAAACATAAAAGGTTATGTTGTTGACTGATGAGACCATCATGTCCAGTCTAAGTTTCTGCAATGTCTGGACACGTTGCACTGAAATCAGCGCCATGAACATAACCACTTTAAGAGTGAGTCTGGGCAATGACAGAGATGTTACTGGGGCCCATTGACAAAGCAACACGAGAACCACACTCACATCCCAGATTTACGTGTACCTGGGCCTGGGGGGATTACAGTTAAAAATACCCTTCATGAACCGAGATATTAAAGGGTGAGACCCAACAGATTGTTGTCCCCTTCCTTGCAATAGGTAGGATGATAAGGCACGTCTGGCACTATTGATGGCACTATAGCTAAGCCACTCATCAAAATATAGCGCGGAAAGAAATTCCAACATATCAGGCACGCTTGCCGTATGATATGAAATGTTCGACTGCAGGCAGAACACCTCCCATTTCTTGATATGAGAAATATATTTTTTTTTAGTGCTATCCCTCCAGGCCCCAGTAATTACATCCACAGCACGCCCTAATAGTCAGAGCCCCAGGAACGGTCTCCTCAGAATCTGCAAATCAATAGATTAATAAGATCATGTAGTGGATGATTCTCCCCAGTTACAGGATGAACCAGCAAGTTACTGCTTTTGGGGATCGCCATAAAAGGCTGTGTTATTAGTCTCAGAACTAGTGGAAACTATGGCTGCGTAGGCCAGTCAGGAACTACCAGAATACCTGAGGCTGAGTCCTGCTCGATTTTAGTCAAGCACCAACTGATGAGCCAAAATGGGGAAAATGCATGTAAAAACATTCCATCCCAGCACAGCGAGAATGCATCTACTGCCACTGCCCCAGGGTCTGGTTCCCATGAGACATATTTTGGTAACTGGTGATTCAATCTGGATGCGAACAAGCCAATCTCTGGTATGCCATACCGAGCGACAATATCATTGAATATTTCACAATTCAACATCCATTCTGTGTTGTCATTAAATTTTCATAATCTGGTGTCTGCCACCACGTTAAATCTACCTGGTAAATAGGTAGCTGAAATCCAGATGTTTCTTGTAATATACCAATGCCAGATAAGGTTAGTCAAGTTATCACATGATACCGACTTGATTCCACCCATGTGATTAACATATGCTACTGCTGTAGTGTTGTCAATCTGAAGCTGCACATGCAAGTCATGCATAGTAGTACAATACGCCTTTAACCCATAGAGTGCTCCCAACAATTTTAAATAGTTAATGCCACGGGATTGAAGGATTAATGCTTCATGCATATTCCACCTGCCGCCACAGCTGGAGATAGTATCAGTAGCTCCCCATCCAAGAGCACTTGCATCAGTTTGTAAAATTACTGAAGGTGCATCAACCCAAATTTTATTGGAACAGTGAGGAATGTTCATTATCCACCATTGTAACTCAGCAACAGCTTCAGCTGGTAATTGCATAGGCCTATCAAAATGACCTGCATGCTTTATGAGTGCCTGCTCCTTTGCACGTTGCAAATTTTGATAATGTAAAGGTCCGAACTGTGTGGCTGGAAATGCTGCTACTAATTTGCCAATTATACTAGCCACATGCCGAATGGAAGCTTGTTGCTCATCAACGAGGTTGTTACAAAATTCTATTCATTCTGACCTCTTGCCTGGAGGCAGAGTCACAGACATGTGAATTGAGTTAATGGTGAAACTCAAATAATCAATGACTCTAGATGGTATCAATTTGGACTTAACTGGATGGATAAGAAATCCCAATCTTTCAAACATGAGTTTGGTAGCTGAAACAGATAATTCAGCTGACATAGTTCTACCTATGATTAGGATATCATCCAAATAGGCCATGACAATATGATTCTGAGCCCGGAGTAGACCCAACATTGGTTTAAACAACTTTGTAAAGAGCCTGGGAGCCGAACTTAATCCATTAGGCAATGCCTTAAACTGCCATAATTGCTTCATCCAGTTAAATTTCAAATATCTCCGGTGAGTATGATGAATGGGTACTGAATAGTATGCATCTTTGAGATCTATGCATGCCATATAGCATCCTTTGGAAACGTTGTTTAGAAGTAACAAAAGTTTCCATTTTTAAATGTTTATACTGCACATTAAGCCGATTCAGATCCAGAATGATGCGACACCCATCATCTTTATTTTATGTAGGGAAAATTGGTGAGATTGATGAAAAGATTTCTCAATTACCCCTTTTTTAGCTAGAGTTTCAATTTCAGCTTGAACATCTAAAGATTGTTGTTGTGAAAAACAGTATGTCCGTTTAGGTGTATCCTGTGTGGGTGGACATAATTTGAAAATAAACTCAATTCGGAAACCTAGTATACTGTGCAGTATAAACAAGTCTGAGGTTATACAACTCCACTCATTGAAAAACAAATGTAACCTCCCACCAACTTGTGACTGGCCCATACATTTCTGAAATGAACCAGATGCTACTACCTTCATAGTTGGTGTATACTTCTGCCCCCGTGTTATCGAGGGGAAATTTGGCGTATGCCAGTTGCGTAAAGTTGGCTGGGTCCGGCTTGGTGCTTGGCCTGCAGCCATAGCAGCGAACCGTTGGTAGGGGTGCTGGCGCTGGGGGGATTTTTGTTGGCAGGTTGGGCTTTTATGAGGCCAACCGTCTTCGCCTCATCATCCAACTCACGAACCTGTTTGGACAGGTCCTCCCCGAAAAGCAAATTCGGTGGCTGCACATTGCTTGTCTTGCATAGTGCAGCAAATTTGGGGTTTATCATGGGGCGGATTGCACTTTTTCTTAAACAGTTAATCTCAAAGTGTGTGTTACACATGAGAGCAAGTGCATCCTGTTGTTCTTCAGAGAGAGCCCCATCATCCACGGACCTGGCGAATGCCGTGATTCCTGAGGCAAGCAGCTTCAGAACCTTTTGGAGTCTCAACTCTTGGGCTCTGACCCCCGCACCCATGTGACCCCAGATTGGGTGGTTCACCGTCGGAACTCAAAGGGAAGCACAATTCGTAGGCGTTAGGTACTTCTTGGAGGTGTCCTCCATGGTGAGTTCTTGCAACTGGTGGGAGACCATATAATTAATGGTCCTGGCCAAATCTTCATTCAGCTGACCGCCTGTTCCAGCTGGAATAGCAAATCTGGATGCCAGGCTTGGCACCCCAGATTCCTGGTCTCCTAGTCTGGGGGTATGCTCACTGGTTTCACCCCCGACCTCGGAGTCAGAACAAAACTGACTCCAGGCACACTCCTCGTCCATGAGGGGTGCATTAAGCAGCCCTTCTACAGGGACTGCTGTCACGGGCCCGAGAGGGGACCCGCGGGTATAAGGCTCGTCTTCCCCAAGCACGTTAGCATGGAGCATCCTCTCCATGAGGAGCTCCATTCTGGACAGCCGCCCAAAAACGACATCCATTATAGGAGGGCTTTCCTCCTGGCCGACTCATCAGAGTCTACGGGCCGCACCGACTTTTTCGTAGCTTTCCGGCCCACCGGAGTAGCCATGATACCTCCTACCGGCACCAAGTCGGAGGCCACTGGCTGTGCTGCCAGTGACTCTGCAGGGGAAACGGACGGCCGCCCGCTACCCGCACTGCTGCGGTCTACCGTAGTCGATTTTGTGGCGGACCATCTCAACTTTCCCTTCAGCATTTGCACACGGTCGACTTGTTCCTGTGGACAAGAGTTTACAGACCGCAAAAGAAACGAAGTTACGTTTAAAGCACTTACCTCGGGTTTTAAACTTACCGCTGGTGGGGCCACGCGCCTGCCAGCCCGTCAGTGCGCTATGCGTCAGACGTAATGACGCGCATGCGCTCTGGCGGGACTTCTTCACGGAATCACTCACGTGACTCCGAAGTAAAATTACTGGATAGAGGAAGGTTCAGATTTATTTTCTAGCTTTATCTCTAACATCTAAAGTCTAAGATCTAAGGTCATTGATTAGTCTGAAGAAGGTTCCCAACCCAAAACGTCACCTCTCCATCTGCAGGAAGGAACTGCAGATGCTGGTTTACACCGAAGATAGATGCAAAGTGCTGGAGTAACTCAGCGGGACAGGCAGCATCTCTGGAGAGAAGGAATGGGCGATGTTTCTGTTGCAAAGTAACTCCGATGCAATACAACCTAAAGCAACAAAACTCCATTGTAGCATGACTGCTAATGCAGCGTGGACCTGTTGCATTGTTGCCCTAATGCAAACATGAACCTGATGTGATGTGATGTGACCACATCAGTCTAAAGCAACACCTTGGTTTTGTTGACATTGAGTGACAGTTTGCTGTTGCGGCTCTGCTTGAGCCAGGTGTTCACCCTCTATCCTGTACACGTGCCTTGGTAGAGTTGCTGCCTTACAGCGCTTACAGCGCCAGTGACCTGGGTTCAATCCCGACCACGGGTGCTGCCTGCATGGAGTTTGTTCGTTCTCCCTGTGACCTGTGTGGGTTTTCCCCGGGATCTTCGGTTTTCTCCCACACTCCCAAGACGTACAGGTTTGTAGGCTAATTGTCTTGGTGTAAATGTAAATTGTCCCTAGTGTGTGCAGGATAGTGTTAATGTGCGGGAATCGCTGGTCGGTGCGGACTCGTTGGGCTGAAGGGCCTTTTTCCGCGCTGTATCTCTAATCTAAACTAAAACGAAAGTACATTGACTCATCGCCATTGATGAAGCTATGCTTACACCGTCTCCTAATGTTGCATTGCTAAGAGGCGGGCATCGCACACAAGATTTTATTACATTTTATGACTGTGTTTCGAAAATTACCATGACGTCAAGAGATTTATTTTGTGACGGGATATTAAAATGTCACAATAAGTAGACCAAAATAAGCAGTGAATTTTAAACGCTTATTGGATTTATGGTGACTTACATCTTCAGCCTCATCACATCTGGCAGCCTCGAAGTGCAATTGATGCTCTATCTCCACAGCTGCACGTCAGCAGAGTGTGGGTTAGCCGAGTGGCTTAATGGTCAACATCACAGTGACTGCATTATAGTGGGAGGGTTGGGGAAGGAAGCAGGGAGCAGCCTTTACAGGATGTTAGCTTATTACCGCTTAATGCACCTCCTTGGTAAAGTGCCAATGAATAAGGGCTGACATCATTAATGCCCCTGCATTAAAGTAACTGAGGAAATGTACAATCATCTGCTGAAGGCCGTCAGTTATTCCACAAATTGTTTCAACAGAATAAATGCGTTACTGGAAGAAACCATTGTGTGTTTTTTTTTATGCTGCTATGGATGCTGGAACTGTTCTGAATGGGAGAATGCAGAACATAGAAGAGTACATCACAAGAACATCCAGGTTCAGGAACAGCTTCATCCCTACAGCCATCAGGCTATTAAACAATACAACCTCCAAATAAGCTCTGAACTACAGAGGTGTGGGGGCATAGTCTTGTCTTTTTGCACTATTATTGTTTGTTGGTTTGTTATATGTGTGTGTGTGTGTGTGTGTGTGTGTGTGTGTGTGTGTGTGTGCGTGTGTGTGTGTGTGTGTGTGTGTGTGTGTGTGTGTGTGTGTGTGTGTGTGTGTGTGTGTAAGTTTTAATGTTATACTTTTAATTTTATAGTTTATAAAATGTTATATTTTATACAAACTTTCCTTTTATTTATTATATTGTTTACAGGATACTGTGTGTTACATAATCTGTTCAGCTGCTGCAAGTAAAGGGCCTGTCCCACTTGGCGATTTTTTTCGGTGACTGCCGGCGTCATATCAGTGTCGCCAAAAGATTTTGAACATTTCAAAATCCAGCGGCGACAGAGGAAATGTTGCGACACTCGAAAAAACACCGCGTGTCGTGCGACATCGCCGCCGCATCACGCTGTGTCACACCGCACCGAGCCGCAAATTTTTCGGTGACCTGATACGTCAGTCAATGATGCCGGCAGTCGCCGAAAATATCGGCAAGTGGGACAGGCCCTTGAGAATTTAATTGTTCCACTTGGGACATATGACAACAAAACACTTGACTCTTAACTCTTGAACAGACTCTTCGGACCACAATGTCTTTGCTGAATACGATCCAAACTTAAAAGAATCCTTTTCCCTGCACATGATCCATATCCATCCATTCCCTGCATTTCCATCTGCCTATCTTAAAGCCTCTTAAACGTCACTATAATTTATATTCTAACTCAAGCCCTCCAATCCTGGTTACATCCCTGTGAAATGATCCTACATCCTTTCCAGTTTAATGACATCCATTCCATAGCAGCAGAGCAACCAGAACGCAGGTCACGGGTACAAACTCCGTACAGACAAGCACCTGTAGTCAGGATCGAACCCGGGTCTCTGGCACAGTAAGGCAGTAGCTCCACCGCTGCGCCACCTAGCCGCCACAACGGTTACTGAATCGGAATTGTAATCCGTAGGCTCTCTGCGGGAGAGAAAGCCCATGGAGTTATATTAGGGAGATTGTTTAGAAGGTCGGTAGAGCCGTTGCCTCACAGAGGCAGAGACACGAGTTCGATCATGACCTCTGGTGCTGTCACATGTGTCACATTCTCCCTGTGACCGTGTGGGTCCCTCCAGGTGCCGCCAAGAATGAGAAGCGACCCAGCGGGGAGGGGAGAGGGGCCGAGAACAAAGGAGACCCAGTGGATGGGGCCGACGGGAACAAAAGGGACCATCGGGACTCTAATGAATACTTTTCTAACTTTGTCGGCACCAGATACATGGTGACGTTGCATACTTTATCTATTGCAGGGGTCGGCAACCTACGGCCCCCGGGCTGAATGCGGCCCGTAACCCGAAATCATCCGGCCCGCCGGGCGCCGCCAGCAGCGGCCGAGCTCTGTCTGTACCGCATCCTGCGCAAAGCCGCCGGCACGGCCCCGCACCTGCTGTGAGCACGTTTAAGAAAGAACTGCAGATGCTGTAAAAATCGAAGGTCGACAAATGCGCTGGAGAAACTCAACGGGTGAGGCATGCAAGGATCGCATGAGGCTGCCTCACCCTGCTGAGTTTCTCCAGCATTTTTGTCCACCTGCGAACTCGTGATTTGATGCCTGCCATCTGGGGCGGGATGGATGCGGTATGGATCCATGTGTACACGTGATAGATGTGGCCCGCCATCCACTCACAGCGTCCCGGCCCCTATGCAGAACCAGGTTGCCGACCCCTGTTCTATTGTTTGTTAAAACAAAGAATTTCACCGTACCTAGCCACAGGTGACAATAAAGTAATTGCTTCAGTTTAGTTTCACTTTAGTTGATTGTCCCCTGTACCAAGGTACAGTGACAAGCTTTTGCTGCGAGCTGACAAGCCAGCGGAAAGATGGCATATGATGACGATTGAGCCATTCACAGTGTACAGATGCATGATAAAGGGAATAACGTTTAGTGCAAGGTAAAGCCAGAAAAGTCCAATCAAAGATAGTCCAGGGGTCGCAGATGAGGTAGATAGTAGCTCAGGACCGCTCTCTGGTTGCGGTAGGATGGTTCAGTTGCCTAATAACAGCTGGGAAGAAACTGACCCTGAATCTAGAGGTGTGGGTTTTCACACTTCTGTACCTTTTGCCCGATGGGAGAGGGGAGAAGTGGGAGCGGCCAGGGTGCGACTCGTCCTTGATTGAATTGAATCATTTTTCTCCCAAAGCCTAAATTCATCAGCTAACAAGCTAATTCTTATTCTAAAGCAGCGGGAAATAAACATAAAAGGGCACAAAGTGCTGGAGTAACGCGGCAGGGCGGGCAGCACCTCTGGAGCACTTGGACAGGCGATGTTTCGGGTTGAAAACGTCCTTCAGTTCAGCGACCTATCCAGGTTCTCCAGAGATGCTGCCTCCCCTTCTGACCACTTTGTGTCTCTTTGTGTATTAACCAGCATCTGTATTTCCTCATTTCTACGGAAACGAAAAATAACCAGTGTTGTCTCGTTGAAATTGTGTCATGCGAATAGCTCAGATAAAATGTGTGTGTTGTGAATAATGCAGATAAAATGCACTCAAACACAAGCCAAATACAACAGTGGCTCAGTGACTGCCGTAGCCTACGTCTGCATTGTTTGTTTAGTGAGGCTGCGCTTCTCGTCAGAGGAGCATTAATGTTCAATGCTGAATTATATTACACCTTAATTATCAAAGCAAGCAAACAAACCTCCTTATAATCCAGCAGTGAGTTTACACAGGATTATGGAGCATTTAGCAATGTGTATTCATTCAATTAACCAGTATTTTTTCTTTGTTCATTCACATGATGTGCAGATCACTATGAAGGGAAGTGGTTGGTGAAGCTTTAGGCCGTTTGGCCCATCTGGTCTACTCTGCCATTCAATCATGACTGATCTATCTTTCCCTCTCAACCCCGTTCTCCTGCCTTCCCCTCGTAACCCCCGACACCCTTACTAATCTCCAAATCCCCCTGGAGAGGGGCTTTACGGGGTCATTTCTGAGGGCAATTAAGAAACAACCACTTTGGTAGGATGTTGGGACCAGGTCTTGGTCAGGTCAGTGAGGGTGGGAGCTTTCATTTCCTAAAGAGCGCTGGAGAAGTCGATGATTATGCTGACAAAGCCCTCGCTTCAATGTTGACATTTCCAATGCTGCTTTTCATTCCAGATTCTGTTCAAAAGCACGGGCATGGGGGGGGGGGGGGGGGTCGTGGTCAGCCCGGACTCAGTGGGCTGAAGGGCCTGTTGCCGCACTGTATCTCTAAAGTCTAAAGGGGGATGTGAACATGTGCCTACCCCAATTATCAGAATGTGATCACTGCACGACCCCATCTGCCAGAATGAGGCCACATGCAATATGGAGGATCTGCAGCTAAGATTCTGCTTGGGTAGCCATAACTCTACTGAATAAAAAACGATGTCCTGGGAAAGGCGAAGACGAGCACCTTACTGTGAGCTGAGGGGTAGAGAATGCATCAGCTGATCGTGGAGATTGAGGCAACTTGTGAAATAGTGAAAGGCCTGGATGCAGTGAATGGTGAAAGGCCTGGATGGAGGGGATGGTTCCACCAGTGGGAGAGTCTAGGACCAGAGGCCACAGCCTCAGAGTAAAAGGATGCTCCTGAAGGACATGAGGAGGAATTTGTTTAGTCAGAGGGTGGTGAATCTGTGGAATTCATTGCCACAGACAGTATAGAGGCCAAGGCAATGGATGTTTTTTAAAGCAGAGATTGATTGGTTCTTGATTAGTAAGGGTGTCAGGGGTTATGGGGAGAAGGCGGGAGAATGGGGTTGAGCGGGAAAGATAAATCAGCCATGATTGAATGATGGAGTAGACTTGATGGGCCAATGGCCTAATTCTGCTCTTAGAATGTATGAACTTGTCATGACCTTTCTCCAAGGAGATAAGGTCTCAGCTAACACCTATAATGATATAGTCTAGGATCCTTCCGTTACTGGACAGGAGATCACTCCAGGGAACCTCAATGTATAAAGAGAGGTGTTAACACTACTGGGTATAACACTACATTGAATGCAGGCCCACTTTATGAATGTTTTAAACGTTTTGCATTGTTTTGTATATAATATTGCAAATAAGGTACAAAAACTCATTGCATCCTTTCTCCAACAGCTATGTTATTTTTTAAGTTTTTAGTGGTACAGCAAGCAAACGGGCCCTTCGGCCTACCAAGTCCATGCTGACCATTAATGATCCGTTCGCACTAGTTCTGTATCCCACTTTCTCATCCACAGGCTACACACGAGGGGCAATTGACAGAGGGCCAATTATAACGTACAAACCTGCACGTCTTCGGGATGTGGGAGGAAACCGGAGCACCCGGAGGAAACCCACGTGGTCACAGGGAGAACGTGCAAACTCCACACAGACTGCATCCAAGGTCAAGATCGAACCCGGGCCTCTGGCACTTTGAGTTGGCAGTTCTACCAGCTGCGCACGGTCCTTCCCTCCGCCCAGGGCATCAGCTAAAACCCATAGATAAACAGGAAGGATATTGTCGGTGCCCCAATGGTGACCAATGGCGCACAGCTCTGCTCCTCTTTGGTGCAGGAACAGGAGGCAGACAATCACTTTCAGACCCTGCACCTTTGGAAGGGGCCCTGTTCCACTTCTGCCCTAAGACTTTGCGAACTTTCCCTGTTCAATGCCAATGTGGTAGCTTCTCCTGCAAAGCCCCAGGCTTTGGACTGTCGGCCAGCCGACTAGGCCAGCCTCATTTGGCAGGCGGGGACCTTGCGAGGAGGTACGGCTAGCTGCCTGCTGGAATCAAAGATACAGTGCCGTGAGTGTGGTCCGCGGCCACTGAGCTACGGCCTCTGCACGCCCGGCAAGACGGCCACACAAAACCGCAGCATGTACAACATCGTGCAGAGTAACCGCATCCACTCACACCAGAGCGAGTCAACTATGGCCCCAATCACGGCTACTCCCACCCACCTCTGCCCTAACACCTTCATAGTGTTGGCAACAAAAGTACATCATTGTCAGACTTGAGATTATTCATTCATGGCTGCGAATTCCATGCCAGTGCTGCCCTTCATTGGTGAATCTGTGTGGAATTCATTGCCACAGGACGCTGTGGAGGCCAAGCCAGTGGATATCTTTAAGGCAAAGATAGATAGATTCTCGATTAGTACGGGTGTTGTGGGTTATGGGGAGAAGGCAGGAGAATGGGGTTGGGAGGGAGAGATAGATCAGCCATGATTAAATGGCGGAGTAGACTTGATGGACCGAATGACCTAATTCTGCTCCTATCACTTATGAGTCTATGAACTCAGTGTGCTGTTTCCCCATTGCTGCTGATTTAAGGTCATGTCCGGGTTATTCCAGACTCCCCCAGAAGCTTTCACCCACACTATCAATGCCGCTCAAAGTCCCCATTCCTCCCACACCCCTCCCTCTGACCTTTACATTACTCTCCTCCTCTTATCTCTCATCCTTTTGTCTTCTTTGTCACTTATTCCACCCATCTGCCCAGCAACCCCCCCCCTCCCCCCCCCCCCCTCACCTGATTCCACCTATCACTTGCTAGGCTTTGTCCTGCCCCACCTCACTTTACCAGCTTTCGTCCCCCTAGTCTGAATCAACCTGAAGAAGAGTCCCGGCCTGAAGCGCCGCCTGTCCATTCCCTCCACAGATTCACACGCTGAATTCCTCCAGTACTTTAGTTCTTTTTCCTCATTAAGTCAGCTTCCAGCCTCTGTCGTTCCTCAGTTTACCACAGGATGAGTTTAATAATGGTTTGACCTGTAGTTGGAAGCAAGTCACGTAATAAAATGCTCATTCGGAAGGCTGGACATTTACGACTGTTATCTTTCTGATGTAAGATTTTCCAAAAGGAAGTCATGGGATTATTTTATGATGACAATCATAAAATTAGTTAGTGACACATTAATCGAATGATGTGTTCGTCATTCCACCTATCCAGGATGAGGTAAACATCCGAGCTCTGAAAATAAACCCGGCAGCAGGCAGCGCTGATGCTCCTGGTCTCAGTGACTGTGAAATGCAGGGAGTAACGAGTGATCCCACGGTTACCTATTGGGGAGACTTCATGGCATGTGGACTGGTCCTCACATCGATCACACAATTACCCTGCTTCCAGTGTGCTTGGTCTCTGTGGCAATGTTTTTTGTGTCACTCCCTTACCCACACACATTCTCACACACATTCCTACACCCTAACACACACTAACACACACCCTCAAACACTCATGTAACACACACACCCTCAAACACTCATTTAACTCACACACACCCTCACACACTCACGTAACACACACACACTCACACACACTAACACACACCCTCAAACACTCACGTAACACACACACCCTCAAACACTCACGTAACACACACACCCTCAAACACTCATTTAACACACACACACCCTCACACACTCACGTAACACACACACCCTCACACACACACGTAACACACACACCCTCAAACACTCATTTAACTCACACACACCCTCAAACACTCACGTAACTCACACATTCGCATACACAACCTCACGGACTCACGTAAAGGGCCTGTCCCACTGTACGAGGTAATTCAAGAGTTCTCCCGATTCGAGGTAATTCAAGAGTTCTCCCCTGATTTGAGCTCGTGTAATGTACGTAGCGGGTACGTAGCGGCTCGTACGAGTAAAAAGTAACAATTTTTTTCATCACGAGTATTTTTTTACTCGTGGACATTTTTTGCAGTGTTGAAAAAACGTCACGAGTTTCCCGGATTTCCCAAGTACCTACCGTTACTCGTACAAGCCGCTACGTGGCATCCATGAGCTCCTACGTACCCGATACGTACATTACACGAGCGCGAATCAGGGGAGAACTCGGGAGAACTCTTGAATTACCTCGTACAGTGGGACAGGCCCTTAACTCACAAACACCCTCAAACACTCACGTAACACACATATTCTCACGCACAACCTCACGTACTCGCACACACTAACCCAACACACCCTCAAACACTCACATAACTCACACATTCTCCACAATCTCACATACTCTCACACGCACACTCACACTCACACACTAACACACTCCCTTACACCTTCACATATTAACACACTCACACACACCCTCAAACACTCACATAACTCACACACTCACACACACACGTCCCCACACATTCACATGTACTCTTACGTGCATTCATCCACTCTTCACACACACGCATACTTACACAGTCACACACACATAATCTCACACTCACACACTCTCACATTCTTACACACACTCACTTACACTCTCATACTAATTCACAGCCACACACACTCACATACTCATACATACATTCACACGCTTACGCACACACACGTCCACACACTCACAGACACACAACTCTGCACATGCACACATACACTCAGACACACACTCGAACACACGCTCACACTCACTCACTGACACACACACTCACATCAACACATGCTCATACAAACTCACAACACTCGCACACTCACGCTCACACACACACTCACCCACGCACAAACACATTCTCTCACATATGCTCTCACACACACAATGGCACTCCATCATGCACTTTCAATGAGGTAAGAGACAGATGTAACACATCTAAGGATAAGGGGGAATTCCTTTAGGACCGAGATGAGGAAAACATTTTTCACACAGAGAGTGGTGAGTCTCTGGAATTATCTGCCACAGAAGGTAGTTGAGGCCAGTTCATTGGCTATATTTAAGAGGGAGTTAGATGTGGCCCTTGTGGCTGAAGGGATCAGGGGGTATGGAGAGAAGGCAGGTACAGGATACTGAGTTGGATGATCAGCCATGATCATATTGAATGGCGGTGCAGGCTCGAAGGGCCGAATGTGTCAGTCTGTATCTGTCGGTGTCTAGTCTGTGTCAGTCTGTATCAGTCTGTGTCTAGTCTGTGCCAGTCTGTGTCATCAGAAGTCAGACTGGGCTCTAAAGGTCTGATGAATGGAAGGTGATTCGCTGTTCGGTATTCAATGCTGAGGCCTCTGGTTCTGAGAGTTTCATCACTGTGTTTCTGGCTGCCCAGCGGGAAAGCCGGTGTAATGGGAGCCGAGCCCACGGGGATTTCCTGTGTTCAGTCAGGTTGTCCTGATCGCAGAGCTGGCGAGCGGCTGGTGCTCTGAGCGCACTGCAACGCCCCAACAAAGGCAAACAGGCACAGGATACATGCACTCATGGGGCTAGTTTGAAGCACGTCTCATTTCACCTAAGATGGCCACAAAGTGCTGGAGTAACTCAGCGGGATAGGCAGCATCTCTGGAGAGAAGGAATGAATGACGTTTCAGGTCAAAACCTTTCTTCATTGCACCATCTGGCAAAGCATCACCTTTCACTCCACTGCATTGAGCCAATGTAATCCTAAATTCCCCTCTCTCTCTTATAAATAATCATAGTGCCATGGTCCAAAGTCAGGAGAGATGGAAAGTGTATTCCCCATTCAGGAAGAGCAAGCTATTCCACCATAAACAATGTTACAAACCATTGCAAAGAGGCATTCACTCGGGGAAAGAGCGAGACTATTACTGTGTCGCCACAGATCACCTGTTCCCTGCCTGTTCTATTTCTGTGTTGGAAAGGAAATTATGTACATGTGGCAGCGTAAAAGTGTCTGGAGAGTTCTGGGATAAGGTGGCAGCTTACAAATGAGATGTGAGTTTGCTTGGATGGAATGAATTACTTGCTGCTGTTTCCCGAGAGTAGTCAAAGTGAATTCCCGTGAGCCCGCCAAAATGCAATTCATCATCGGAAAAGTCCAGGGAAACATGACATGCTGCGGAAATGAGGTTTTCTAGAAACTTCTCTGGTCGCCTCAAGTGAGGTCAGTGCTGCAGGACTATTCTAACTAACGGAATGAAAGTAAACTTTGTGAATATCTGGACGTTCGAGTCAGTGAGATGATCTTGCTGTCTCTACTTACCTGAGAAAAGATGAACTTGCTCCCAGGAGGAGGGCGACAAAGATAGACTGGATATGAAGAGGATGTTTCTAGTAGTGGGGGAGTCTAGGACCAGAGGGCACAGCCTCAGATTAAAAGCACACACCTTTAGAAAGGAGTGAGGAGGAATTTCTTCAGTCAGAGGGTCATCAATCTGTGGAATTCATTGCCACAGACGGCTGCAGAGGCCAAGTCATTGGGTATTTTTAAAGTGGAGATTGATAGTTTTCTCAATTAGTACGGGTATCAGGGTTTACGGGGAGAAGGCAGGAGAATGGGTTTGAGAGGGATAAATAGATTAGCCAGTATTGAATGTTGGAGTAGACTTGATGGGCCGAATGGCCTAATTCTGCTCCTATGTCTTGTGAACTTATGAAAGGTTTAGTGTCTTGTCCCTTGTGGTCGAGAGAGTCAAGAGTGTTTAATTAAGAGGATCTGAGGAAATGTCACCTGTTCCTTTTCTCCAGAGATGCTGTCTGTCCCGCTTAGTTACTCCAGCATTTTGTGTCTATCTTCGGTTTAAACCAGCATCTGCAGATCCTTCCTACACACATGATTGTTGCTAAGATAAATTTTGTGTAGTGTTCAAGAGCCTAATATTGGGCTCTTGAACACTAGCTGTTCTTGGAGCAACCCTTTATCTCCAGAGATGCTGCCTGACCCATTGAGTTACTACAGCACTTTGTGCCTATCATTGAATTCTCATTGTTAGTTTTCAAGCATATCTGGACAGTCTGTGGATCAGTTAATAAATTGTTAAGTTTGACTTTTAACCAGAGATAATGACGTTTTCAAACTACAGTACATTAGATTTTCAGAGAAGCCAAGACTAGTAATTAACACCATTTTCACACAGTTTGATTGCAAGTGTATTTGCACTCAATGAAGTAACCGCAATTATCTTAGCTCCAAATGCTTCATAAACTGAGAAAATGAAGTTGCATTCAATTATGAAAGATTTGTGACAACTTGTCCTTGTTTGTTTAATTTATTTGGAAGAATTGAATTCCGTGCATTTTTTAATCTTTTTGTGGTCAGTGAGAGTTGGTCCTGAAGCTGAGTTTTGAAGGTTCTAGTTTTTGTGTAGTTTTGGAGATACAGAATGGGAACAGGCCCCTCGGCCCACTGTGCCCACACCGACCAGCGATCACCTGTTCACACTAGTTCTGTTATCCTCATTTCCCAGCCACTCCCTGCACATTAGAGACAATTTACAGAGGCCAGCTACCCCCCAAAGCCGCACGCCTTTGGTATGTGAGGGGAAACCGTGGTGCCCAGCGGGAACGTGCAAACTCCACACAGACAGCAGCCAAGGTCATGATCGAACCCGGGTCTCTGGCGCTGTAAAGCAGCAACCCTGTCCCTGAGCCGCCTGTGTTTGAGATGGAGCAAAGTTTAAAGGAGATGAGCAGGGCACGTTTTTCTACACATGGAGTGGTAGGTATATACTGTAGAACATGCTGCCAGTGCTGGTGGTGGAGGCAGATACAATAGTGGTGCTTCAAAGGCTTTTAGACAGACACATGGATATGCAGGGAATGGAGTGATATGGAACATGTGCAGGCAGATCGGAATTGTTTAGATTTGCATAATGGACGGCTGGTGTTGTTCTCTTCTACGTTTAACAGAGAAATCCAAGGGTATGAAAGGCACATTTGTTGAAAATAGTGGGGCAGGTTGAGACATGGAGCAGCTCCACTTGATGTGTCGCTTTTCATTGGTTTCCTTGCCTTGATCCAGCATTTCATTGCTGCCGCTCGTTCCACACAGCGACATGCGCCCTTGTGTGCAACATCAGCAAGTTGCAAAACAGGAGCGAGAAACCTAATTTCTCCCAGCGATCTCGGGGGCCCTGTGTATTGATTTGTAGTTGCACCTTTTACTGGGAATGCTGTTTGACCTTTCAAGCAGCTTTAAAACAATCACTCCATGAAATGCGGGGCAGGACAAGGTCAGGTTTCCAATCGGCAAGATCAACTCCAGGAATATAAGATGCCCATAGGCAACAGAGAATCGTGGAGAGGCTTCACTCCGATTTGCTTCTGGCCTGACCCCTCAGCTGCTGCTCAAAGCACAGCATACAGTTCAGTTCAGTTTAGTTTATTGTCACGTGTACTGCGGTACTGTAACAACTTATTTGTCGCGTGCTAACCAGTCAGCAGAAAGACAATACATGATTAAAATCAATCCATTTATAGTGTGTAGATACATGATAAGGGTCTAACATTTAGTGCAAGGTAAAGCCAGCAAAGTCCGACCAACGACAGTCCGAGGGTCACCAATGAGATAGATAGTAGCCCAGCACTGCTCTCTGGTTGTGGTAGGATGGTTCAGTTGCCTGATAACGGCTGGGTAGAAACTGTCCCTGAATCTGGAGGTGTGCGTTTTCACACTTCTGTACCTTTTGCCTGATGGGAGAGGGGAGAAGAGGGAGTCCTACTTATACCTGTACTTATATTTATATTTTAGTTTATTGTCACGTGTACCGAGATACAGTAAAAAGCTTTTGTTGCGTGCTTTGTTTCAGTGGAAAGACAATATATGATTGCAATTGAGCCTCTGCTGTATACAGATACATGATAAAGGAAATAATGTGAATAGCGTTTAATGCAACATAAAGCAAAGAAAGGTCTCATCAAAAATAGTCCGAGGGTCTCCAATGAGGTAGATCAGCACTGCTCTCCAGTTGGTGATAGGATGGTTGAGTTGCCTGATAACAACTAGGAAGAAGCTGTCCCTGAAACTGGAGTTGTGTGTTTTCACACTTCTGTACCTTTGGCCTCATGGGAGAGGGGAGAAGAGGGAATGGCAGGGGTGAGACTCGTCCTTGATTATGCTGGTGGCCTTGCCGAGGCAGAGTGAAGTGCAGATGGAGTCAATGGAAGGGTGGTCGGTTCGTGTGATGGTCTGGGCTGCGTCCACAATTCTCTACAATTCCTTCCGGTCTTGGATGGAGCTGTTTCTCAAACCATGCCGTGTTGCATCCCGATGGTGTTATTTTCTATTTCTGGTGAGACCTTGGGGTTAAAATGAACTTCTGGTGGAATATTTGCTCATGGGTTCAAACATGCCTGCAAACCGGTTCCTGAGCAGTCACCCTCCCAGGTGAGACAGAAGTTCACAAGCATCCCCCAACCTCATCTACTACATTCAGTGCTCACGATGTGGCCTCCTTTGCAATATGGCGAGACCAGAGCATGAACTATGAATGAATGAATGAATGAATGAATGAATGAATGAATACCTCATCGTCACATGTGACAAGTCACGGTGAAATTCTTTGCTTGCATGCCCAAAGTATGCAATAGTTGCCACATAAAGGGCACAGACAGAGTTACAAAATATCCCACAATGGGTCCTCCATTGTTCTCCCCCCCCTCCCCCCCGGGTGCTCCTTTGTTCCGAGGTGACTGTTTTGCCAGACATTTGCACTCGGCCCACCAAGACTGCTGGAACTTCCGGTTGCTAACTACATATTTTAAATACCCTTCCCATTCCAATACTGCCCTTTCTGTCCTGGGCCTCCTCCATTGCCAGAGTGAAGCCAGACACAGACTGGAGGAGCGCATCTCATATTCTGCATGGGTAGCCTACAACCATGGTATGAACATTGAATTCTCTTATTTCAGGTAAACCTCACTCCCCCCCCCCCCCCACCTCCCCTTCTCATTAACCTCCAGCCTTGATACTATCCCCACCCATCAACCCCACCTCACCTGTATCCAGTTATCATTGCCAGTTTTTACCCCACCCCCACTTCCCTTCTCTAGCTCTCTTCCCCCTGCTCCGTCAGTCCGAAGAAGGGGCCCGACCCAAAATGTTATCTATTCATTTCCCTTCACAGATGCTGCCTGACCCACTGGGTTACTCCAGCACTTTGTGTTTTTTAGCTCAGGATTGCAGCATCAGCAGTTTCTTGGGCCTCGACTTTCGTTACACGGCGTGTGACAAGTCCTTGTGTCCCAACAAGGAACCTTCACTCTCCCAGTCATCACAATACATTTTATGTAGGAAGGAACTGCAGTTGCTGGTTTATGTCGAAGATAGACACAAAATGCTGGAGTAACTCAGCAGGGTCAGGCAGCATCTCTGAAGAAAAGGAATAGGGGACATTTCGGGTCGGAGAGGTGGGGAAGGAGAGAACAGAACAAATCAGGGCCGGCAACAGACGACATTAGGGAGGGTGAGGCCCATAATGGCGCATTGTTGGCTGGGGAAGATGTGGTAATGAGAGGATATGAACAGTGGGACTAGTAGGAGAACTAGGGTGGGACGGGACGGGACAGGGGTGGGGGAAAATGCAATCATACTGATTTTAGCATTTTGTGTCTGTTCGTATCCATTATCAAAACTATACCACAGTAATCACCTTTCCATCTGCTGAGAATGATGCAATCTTAGTTTTAGAGAATCAACGCAGAAACAGGCCTTTCGGCCCACAGAGTCCACACCGACCAGCGGTCTCCGCACATTAACACTATCCTACGCACACTACGGACAATTTACACTCACACCAAGCCAATTAACCTACAAACCTGTACGTCTTTGGAGTGTGGGAGGAAACCGAACATCTCGGAGAAAACCCACATGGCCACGGGGAGAACGTACAAACTCCGTACAGACAGCACCCGTAGCCAGGATCGAACCCGGGTCTCCGGCGCTGCAAGCTCTGTAAGGCAGCAACTCTACCGCTGCGCCTCCTTGCAGTCCATTGCTGAGATCGTACCTGTCTGTCACCTTCGAATGTATAGCTCAGTCTTCCTTTTTCTCACATTCTGATTCATTTTTGGGCTATGGAAACACTTCTATATTTAGTATTTAATTAGTTAGTGCGCTGTTGCACTCCAGGGATGGAAACTTTTCATGAACATCTATTTTAGCTGAAACCAGGAGCTTGGTATTAATGAGATTGACATTGGGTAATTGTGATTTCTGCTTATAGCATGAATACCTCTGACATTGGGGAGATTGGAATGGAGCTTTGAATTTAATATTTCATAAAGTGCAATATTATCTTGAGGTATAATATATTACTGAGGCAGGTAATCATGTCGAAAAGACACAAGGACTGCAGAAGCTGGAATATGGAGCAAAAAGCAAACAGCTTCACACTTCAGAAATACAGCATGGAAACAGACCCTTCGGCCCAAAGAGCCCGTGCCGACCAGCGATCACCCTGCACACTAGTGCTATCCTGCACACGAGGGACAGCTTACAATTTTACCAAAGCCAATTAACCTACAAACCGGCGCGTCTTTGGAGTGTGGGAGGAAGCCGGAGCATCTGGAGAAATCCCACGCGGTTACGGGGAGAGCGTGCAGGCTCCGTGCAGGCAGCACCCGTGGCCAGGATCGAACCCGGGTCTCTGGCGCTGTAATGCAGCCACTGGAGGAGCACAGAACATGGAAAAGTACAGCAAGGAAACAGGCCCTTTGGCTGTGCCGAACCTAATGCCAGGTTAAACTGATCTCCTCTGCCTGCATACCATCCATATCCCTCCATCCCTCACATATCCATAGGTCCATCTAATACACTTTAATGCCACTATCTTAACCTCCACCAACACTGCTGGCAGCGCGTTCCAGGTACCCACCACCCTCTGTGTAAAAAATCTGCCCCGCACATCTCTTTTAAACTTTCCACCCCTCAAATCTTAAAGTCATGCCCTCTAGTCTATGGTATTTAGAGTAATAGAGTCATACAGCATCTACACTAGACCTACCTGCCGGCATTTGGACCCATATCCCTTTAAACCTGTCCTATCTGTACACCTGTCTAAATGTTTTTCTTAAATTATGATCTCACCTGTTAAAAGTTGCAATAGCAGCTGTACCATTTCCACCATGGGGAAATGTGTTTTTGACTATCTACACTACCTATGCCACTGATAATGTTATATATTTGTATTGGATCTCTCCTCAGCGGGTCAGGCAGCATCTGTAGAGGCAGAGGGATGGTCAAAGTTGCAGGTCAAGACGCTGGGTGAACGTCGAGATATTTATTCTGAGACCACGCATTCTGAAACTCTTCCCAGTTGGGTATTCATGGTGTAAGGAAGGCAAAGGGGAGGTCGCAGCCTGATATGAAGACCCATTGAGCCACATTCACGACAGACACGTGTTTATCCAGGATGCTCTCACCTCCCGCGGGCTTGACCCCGACCGTCGCTGCACGCCCCAATGGCCCCAATTGGGAGTGCAATTGGCAGGTCTGCTAGTCAAGGGTGGCACAGTGGCGCAGCAGTTAGTGCTGCTGCCCCACACAGCCAGGGACCCAAGATCAATAACTCATTACGTTTATGTTATAGAAGCAGAATTAATCCATTTGGCCCATCAAGTCTACTCCTCCATTCAATCATGCCTGACCTATCTTTCCCTCTCAACCCCATTTTTCCTGCCTTCTTCCCATAACCCTTGACACCTGACCTCGGATGCTGTCTGTGTGGTTTGCATGTTCTCCCTGAAACGACATGGGTTTTTCTCCGGGTGCTCCGTTTTCTTGCAAAATCCCAAAGACATGCGGAGCTGTAGGTTAATTGGCCTCAATATTGGTCTTGGTATTGGGGGTTCAGTATTGATGTGGATAACTGGCTGGCAGACAGGAAGCAAAGAGTAGGAGTAAACGGGTCATTTTCAGAATGGCAGGCAGTGACTAGTGGGGTACCGCAAGGCTCAGTGCTGGGACCCCAGCTATTTACAATATATATATTAATGATCTGGATGAGGGAATTGAATGCAACATCTCCAAGTTTGCGGAAGACACAAAGCTGGGGGGCAGTGTTAGCTGTGAGGAGGATGCTAGGAGGCTGCAAGGTGACTTGGATAGGTTGGGTGAGTAGGCAAATGCATGGCAGATGCAGTATAATGTGGATAAATGTGAGGTTATCCACTTTGGCGTCAAAAACAGGAGGGTAGATTATTATCTGAATGGTGGCCAATGAGGAAAAGGGGAGATGGAATGAGACCTGGGTGTCATGGTACACCAGTCATTGATAGTAGGCATGGAGGTGCAGCAGGCTGTGAAGAAAGCGAATGGTATGTTGGCATTCATAGCAAAAGGATTTGAGTACAAGAGCAAGGAGGTTCTACTGCAGTTGTACGGGGTCTTGGTGAAGCCACACCTGGAGTATTGCATACAGTTTTGGTCTCCTAATCTGAGGAAAGACATTCTTGCCATAGAGGGAGTACAGAGAAGGTTCACCAGACTGATTCCTGGGATGGCAGGACTTCCATATGAAGAAAGACTGGATAGATTTGGCTTGTACTCGCTGGAATTTAGGAGATTGAGTGGGGATCTTATAGAGACTTACAAAATTCTTAAGGGGTTGGACCCCTTCTTAAGGATAGGAGCCGAATGACCTACTCTTGCACCTATTTTCTATGATTCTATGATTCTATGAAACAATACCCTAACCTAGTAACTGCTTGTAACTTTACCTTCAAGTTACCTCAATGATGTTGGCCCAATTTCCTTTCATCCGTCCTCTCAGGTTGACCACATTGTAAGCTTTCCCTATTTCCTTCCAATTTTTAGAGATTCCTTCTTCAGTCAAGGATCGCTGTCCAGTAGGGCCAGCACAGTGGTGCGGCGGGTAGAGCTGCTCCCTCACATCGCTAGAGACCTGGGTTTGTACCCGACCTTAAGTGCTGTCTGGGTGGAGTTTGCAAGTTCTCCTTGCGAACGGGAGGGTTTCCTGTCCTGTGCTCTGTTCTCCTCCCACATCCCAAAGAAGCGCAGGTTTGTAGGTTCATTGGCCTCTGCAAATTCCTCCCTAGTTTGTAGGGAATGGGGATAACATGAAAATAATTTTGAACAAGCGATCTATGGTCAGTGTGGACTCGGTTGGCCGAAGGACCTGTTTCCCTGCTGTAGCTCTTTAAAACAAAACACAAGGAACTGCAGATGCTGGTTTACAAAACAAGGCACAGCGGATCAGGCAGCATCTCCGGAGTACATGGATCGATGATGTTTCAGATTCTGAAGAAGGATTCCAACCTGAAATGTTACCTATCCACGTTCTCCAGAAATGCTGCCTGATCTGCTGCATTGTGTCTTTTACTGCTACTTAGGGACATTATCTCATGGGAACATTGCCCGGAAGGAAGTCAGAGGCGACAAAAAAGTAGAGGAGGGAAAATAAAAGCAGCTATTTTCAAAGCAGCTAAATTGGTTTATTTCAATTTGATTTCATTTTGTGCAGAGCCAGCAAAATTGATATTTTATTACTTGTTCAACTTTTTGTTCCTTGTCGCGGTTTGTTAGGATTGCTGGAGTGAAAGCATTTGATGGATGTGACCTTGTTGGACATGCTCCCAATTATTCGATGACCCCGCTCAAAGTGGTCAGGAATAAATTCCAATGAGACATCCAGGAACAGGAAGTGGGCAAACTCAGCCAACAGGACGTTACGCTGCCTGTCCGTCCTGACTCACACTCCCCCGACCCAAATAAGGCAAAAATATTCAGCACTGCTAATTTGAAATTTAAAAACAAGCAGAGGACGGAAATATTAATGGAAAGATCTGGCCTGCCCCCATAAGCTGTCAAGGCCAATGGCATGGTGTGTTAAATGGAAGATTCAGGAAGCTAGACTTGGGGACGTTGCACTTTATACTTTGATATTCACACTTTACACTGTCAGAAATGACCTTGCAACAAAAAGCTACTCATTGTGAACATGTATTGATTGATTAAAAGATACGGCATGGAATCAGGCTGAAAGTGGAGCATAGTACACAAAACCAGTCTGAACAGATGGGAAGATCACAGAATCACAAACAGCAGCTTGCTCATGGTGAACATCTGAAGTTAGTGGTGAAACTGAACCTTGACAAGCAATGTTTAGGAAACATTTAGACAGGTACATAGGACAGGTTTAGAGGGATATAGGCCAAACGTAGGCAGGTGGGACTAGTGTGGATGGGACATGTTGGCCAGTGTGGGCAAGTTGGGCTGAAGGGCCTGTTTCCATGCTGTATGACTCTGACACTACCACCAACTAGTAAAGTCAGTTGCATCCAGAGAATGGTCCTTACAGATACTTGATTAAAAAGCACATTCAGCTCAAGGTGAACAGCAAAAGAAAATCTAATTTTACTTCGGAGTCACGTGAGTGACTACGTGAAGAAGCCCCGTCAGGCGCATGCCCGTCATTACATCCGCGCATGTCGCACTGAACGGGCTGGAGGGCGCAGCTCCACCAGCGGTAACTAGGAACTTCTCAGGTAAGTGTTTTAAAAACTTTACCAAGAAGTATTTCAACTCCGTAAAGCTGGCTCGAGCAGTCAGTAGGAGTTGGAGAAATGGAGCTGTCAGGAGGAGGATTCGTTCTTAGCGTGGGTCCAGGGATTCACGAATTCGATCGGGTCGGGAGATAAGCGCGGCAACACCGGTTCCGATGCCGGGTGCCGTTTTACCGGCAGCAGTTACGATAGCAAGCGAATCTTCCGCACTAGCTCCAGGTACTAAGCAGCCTGAGGCTGCTGCTAGCCACAAAAAGGCAAAGAGAAAGTCTCACAGACCTGTGTTGTCTGACAACATTGGTGACTCTCCCCCTGATACTAAAACACTGTGGGGGAGGATGGAAAACATGGAGCAGATGCTCCAAACTTTGATTACATAAGGGTCCAAGGGCCCAGTGCTGTCCAAGAGGGCCCATACCAAGCACAACATATGGAGGGGCTTTCCGTATATTGGGGTTTTCCTTCCAGCGCCTTGTTTAGGACTGGAGGATGCCTCCCTACAATATGATTTGGGAGAAGCAGGGCAGGATGCAGCTGACCCTGATTCTGGTGTCCCTGTTTATGTGCAAACACCAGCGCACAAGAGCCACGCTCCGGGTGTCTCGGAAATAGCAATAAGTTTTGCTATTCCGGAGGGGACTGGTGAGGCAATGGAAATTGCCAGCAATATCAATTATTTAGTATCTCACCAGCTCCAGCAAGCTATGATGCGTGACTGCCAACAAAATATAAGACACCTGTATAATGTGCATCACTAAAAGCGTCCACGGTGAACCCAACTATCTGGGCACCCATGAGGCCTTCTTTGAGGGGACAGGAGGTTCGGTATCAACACGTCCTCCAACTGGTGGTTGCAGCAATTACTGCATTTGGCACTATGGTCAAAGGCACAATCATTACTCAAATTGAAAAAAGATATGTTGGCTATTTTATGCAATGCATTTTTCATGTAAATTGCATCAGGGAATATCGCCATTAGGCCAACACTCAACCAAAAATTTGCTGCGCCTATGTAAGGCGACTAATGTACAAACGCCTGAATTCCTGTTGGAACAGACCTTGTCAGGAAAATTCGTGAAATTAACGATGAGGCCAAAACAATTGGCTTAATGTAGTCAAGCATTTCGAGGCCACCTATTCGCAACCCTGGGTTAATACTGAAGGTCAGATCCAGGTGCTGGGCCCAGCAGGGGGAGGCCAGTGGGCAACGAGGGTACCCACCGAGACAGACCGGCTACAACCTCAATATGGGCAGACAACAGACTTACAGGGCAACTGTAGAGCTACAGGGACTTTTGTTAACGATAAAGTTCTGGTGGCCAATCTCCTATTGGAGGTAGATTACAATTGTGTTCTAATGAATGGTGCTGTATAACGTCTGATATGTTTATACTAAATACTGTCTCACGTCTACCATTGAGTTTATCTCAGGGATAGATCCACCTCATCAGCACAAGCCTAATAAAATGTGGGTGTTTTCTGTTCCAGAGACTGAACAGGTAAACAATGTTGATTGATAAAGCCATTAATCATCCTCCACAATTGTGTCTAATATTTCCCCAGACCTCAAAAAGATGGGTGTTGTAGACTAATTCTGGACTTCACTCACTTAAATTCTTCAGTTCTCTATAGGCATTTTAAACTGGACACCTTTGTTACTGCTAAACAGCTGCTATCACAGGGCTGTTATGTGGCAACTATTGATTTGCAAGATGCGTATTATTCACTGCCAATTCATGCTCATTATCGCAGGTACTTGAAATTAAATTGGATGGGACAGCTGTGGCAATACAAAGCATTGCCTAATGGATTAAGTTCAGCACCCAGGCTATTTACTAAATTGTTAAAACCTGTGCTGGGGCTATTGAGGGCACATAATCACATTGTAATGGCTTATTTAGATGATATCTTAATTATCAGCAACACTGAAGAGTCAACTGAAGAATCGGTTGCAGCAACCAAAAAATGTGCTTGAGTCATTAGGGTTTTGGTCCATCCAACTAAGTCCAAGTTACAGCCAACCCAAAATATTGAGTATTTGGGGTTTCTTATTGATTCAGTTGATATGACAGTAACATTACCAACAGCCAAGGTTGTGGATGTTGTTGATGTCTGTACTTGCCTCCCACAAAAACTTTATCCCTCCATCCGAGAAGTCGCTAAGGTCATTGGGAAATGGGTAGCAGTTTTTCCTGCAGTACATTTCGGGCCTTTGCATTATCAACATTTGCAGAGAGCACGAGAACAAGCACTAAAATCGAATGCAGGCCATTTTGATCGGGTTATGCAGTTACCAACCATAACTCTTGCAGAATTGCAGTGGTGGATTGTTAATGTAAATCAAGCTACCAATAACATTTTGGTACAAGACCCTTCACGGATCTTACAGACTGATGTAAGCGCTCTCGGATGGGGGGCTACGGACACCGAGTCTAGCTGTGAGGATAGATGGCATGAACACGAAGGGTTGATTCGCCACACACATGGAATAAATTCTTTGGAATTATTGGGGGCATTTTATGGGTTAAAGGCATAGTGCTCCTCAATGAAGGATTTACACATTCAACTCCAGATTGATAACACCACAGCAGTGGCATATATTAATCATATGGGAGGGGCACGATCAGAATCATGTGTTAACTTGGCTAACGTCATGTGGCATTGGTGTATTTCAAGGCATATCTGGGTTTCAGCCATTTATTTACCAGGTTTAGACAATGTGGTGGCAGACCATAGGTTGCGTAAGTTTAATGACAATATAGAATGGATGTTGAATTCCAAAATTTTTCACACAATTGTCACTCGATTAGGGTTGCCAGAGATTGATCTGTTTGCATCCAGGTTAAATCACCAGTTGCCTAAATATGTTTCATGGGAGCCAGATCCAGGAGCAGTAGCCGTGGATGCATTCTCGTTACATTGGGTGCACTCATTTTTTATGCAATTCCTCCATTTTGTCATCCCAAAATGCCTCAACAAAATAGAGCATGACTCCGCCACAGGCGTTTTGGTGGTCTCAGATTGGCCAACACAACCATGGTTCCCATTAGTCCTTCGAATGATGGTTCAGCCATTCATGATGATTCCCAGCTGCAGTAATTTGCTGGTGCATCCGGGTACAGGAGAAAGTCACCCTTTACATGATCGTATTAATTGTTGGTCTGCAGGTTCTGACCAGACCATTCCAAGGACTTGGATTGTCGAACAGGGCCATGGAGGTTCTCACTGCAGGCTGGCGAACCAGCACTCAAAAACAATATATGGTTCATAAAGAAATGGAAGCTGTTCTGTGTACAATCCAATATATCTTATCATAATTCAAGCATATGTGATGTGTTGGAGTTCCTTGCTAAGTTGCATTTTGATGAGCACCTGAGTTATAGTGCCATTAGCAGTGCTCGGAATGCATTGTCCTCTTATTTAGGGCAGTCTTCAGAACAACATCCTATCGGGTCTCATCCGTTAGTATCCCGATTTATGGGAGTAATTTTTAATAAAAACCCTCCGAAACCTCGATATACAGAAATCTGGGATATCAGTCTTGTTATCACACTGCTTCGGCAATGGGCTCCAATTACTTCATTATCTATGCAGAGATTAACTCTTACAGTGGTTATGCTAGTAGCACTGGTTCAGCACAACGTGTACAAACATTACAATTGTTACGAATAGATTGTATGCATTTGTCTGTAAATGACATTCCCTTCTATGTTTATGATTTAATCAAACAAAGCAGGCCCGGTATGGCAGGAACCAAGGTGACGTTTAAAGCCTATCTTGTTGACCAAATGTTATATGTACTTAAACACTTAAGCCAATATATTAAGGTAACAAGGAGTCTCAGAGGTTCTGAGACAGGACTGCTCATTAGTCACAAAAAGCCATATAAAAGAGTGTCAGCACAAACTATTTCTAGATGGTTGAAACAGGTTCTCAATTATGCTGGAGTCGACATTCATGTCTTTAACTCTCACTCCACCAGGGCGGCATCAACCTCCACGGCGAAGGCTCAGGACGTGCCGCTAGACCAAATCCTCGCGGCCGCAGGATGGTCTAGAGAAGCAACATTTTCTCAATTTTATAACAAACCTGTACAGACAGTGCCACGGTTTGGGCCTGCTGTTTTGGGTTCCATTTCATTCATTTGCTTTGTTTTCTATCATTGTTTGTAATTCCCCCTGGGACAGAGGGGTTATTCCTGGTTTTGTTATTATTAACAATAGTTATTGAATAATTCGATGTTCAATATATTATTTATTCCCTACTGTGTCAACCGAAGCAGATTGTCGTATGGAGTGCATCTACGGCATGAAAATACAGAGCTTTGAAATCTTCACATAGTCACTCACGTGACTCCGAAGTAAAATAGTAAGATTAAATGAGAACTTACCAGTTTGAAGTTTGATCCTTATTTTATGAGGAGTTACGTTGAGGGATTACATGCCCTCCGCTCCCACCCTCATAATCTAAGAGATCATCTGGTAGTTCTAGTCTTCTAAAAGCCTTACTATGTTACTTCGGCTATTTGTTTCTGTGTTTTCACGCCGCTGCTTTGAAGTATGACGCGCATGCGCCTGGCGGGGCTTCTTCACGTAATCCCTCAACGTAACTCCTCATAAAATAAGGATCAAACTTCAAACTGGTAAGTTCTCATTTAATCTTACTATTAAACATCCAACTGGTGTGGAAAATAAGTTTTTTTTTTAAATAGCAGATTTATTAATATATTAAGAACTACTGAGGTTCAACAGATCTGACAGTACCTGTGGGGGGGTGCAAAAATAAGTGAAAGTAGGGGAAAGAGAGAAAGAGGGGGTAGATAGAGAGAGAAAGAGATGGAGAGATAGAGGGTGGAGGAGGGAGAGAGTGGGGGGAGAAAGAGAAGAGTGAGAAAACAGAGAGAAAACGTACAGTGAGTTGGTCACACCACAGGTAAAAGGTAAGAGGACAGAAAGGGATCGGGTGGCCAATAGCCAGCAAAGTAGTAGGCAGGTAGTGCAGAAATCCCCTGCGGTCATCTCCCTCCTAAACAGGTATACCATTTTGGATACTGTTGGGGGAGATGGCTCATCAGGGGAATGCAGCAGCAGCCACGTTCATGGCACCATGGGTGGCTCTGCAGCACATGAGGGGGGGAAAAAGAGGGGAAGGGCAATAGTAATAGGGGATTCAATTGTCAGGGGAATAGATAGTCGTTTCTGCGGCCGCAAACAAGACTCCAGGATGGTATGTTGCCTCCCTGGTGCAGAGGTCAGGGATGTCACTTAACGGCTGCAGAACATTCTGGAGAGGGAGGGTGAACAGCCAGTTGCCGTGGTGCATATTGGCACCAACGATATAGGTAAAAAAAGGGATGAGGTCCTACAAGGTGAATTTAGGGAGCTAGGAGATAAACTTAAAAGTAGGACCTCAAAAGTAATAATCTCTGGATTACTACCAGTACCACGGGCCAGTCAGAGTCGAAATAGGAGGATATTGCAGATGAATACGTGGCTTGAAAAATGGTGCAAGGGGGAGGGATTCAAATTTTTAGGGCACTGGAACCATTTCTGGGGGATGTGGGACCAGTACAAACAGGACAGTCTGCACCTGGGCTGGAATGGAACCAATGTCCTTGAGGGAGTGTTTGCTCGTGCTGTCGGGGAGGATTTAAACTAATGTGGCAGGGGGGTGGGTACAAGAGCAGAGAGGCAGGTGGGTGTAAAATGAAGGTAGAAGTAATAGGGAGCAAGGTGAAAAGTAAAAGTGGCAGGCAGACAAAACCAGGGCAAAAATATAAAAGGGCCACTTTTCAACATAATTGTATAAGGGGTAAGAGCGTTGTAAAAACAAGCCTGAAGGCTTTGTGTCTCAATGCAAGGAGTATTCGTAATAAGGTGGATGAGTTGAACGTGCAGATAGCTATTAATGAATATGATATAGTTGGGATCACGGAGACATGGCTCCAGGGTGACCAAGGCTGGGAGCTGAACATCCAAGGATATTCAATATTCAGGAGGGATAGAGAGAAAGGAAAAGCAGGTGGAGTAGCGTTGCTGGTTAGAGAGGAGATTAACGCAAGGGAAAGGAAGGACATTAGCTTGGAGGATGTGGAATCGGTATGGGTAGAGCTGCGAAACACTAAGGGGCAGAAAACTCTGGTGGGTGTTGTGTACAGGCCACCTAACAGTAGTAGTGAAGTTGGGGATGGTATCAAACAGGAAATTAGAAATGCGTGTGACAAACGCAAAACAGTTATAATGGGTGACTTCAATCTACATATAGATTGGGTGAATCAAATGGGCAGGGGTGCTGAGGAAGAGGATTTTTTGGAATGTATGCGGGATAGTTTTCTAAATCAACATGTAGAGGAACCAACGAGAGAGCAGGCTATTCTAGACTGGGTATTGAGTAATGAGGAAGGGTTAGTTAGCAGTCTTGTTGTGCGTGGCCCCTTGGGCAAGAGTGACCATAATATGGTCGAGTTCTTCATTAGGATGGAGAGTGACATTGTTAATTCAGAAACAATGGTTCTGAACTTAAAGAAAGGTAACTTTGAGGGTGTGAGACGTGAATTGGCCAAGATTGACTGGCAATTAATTCTAAAAGGGTTGACGGTGGATATGCAATGGAAGACATTTAAAGGCTGCATGGATGAACTACAAAAATTGTTCATCCCAGTTTGGCAAAATAATAAATCAGGGAAGGTAGTGCATCCGTAGATAACAAGGGAAATCAGGGATAGTATCAAAGCAAAGGATGATGCGTACAAAGTAGCCAGAAAAAGCAGCATACCAGAGGACTGGGAGAAATTCAGAGACCAGCAGAGGAGGACAAAGGGCTTAATTAGGAAAGGAAAAATGGATTATGAAAGAAAACTGGCAGGGAACATAAAAACTGACTGCAAAATGTTTTTATAGATACGTGAAGAGAAAGAGATTAGTTTAAACAAATGTAGGTCCTTTGCAGTCAGAAACAGGTGAGTTGATCATGGGGAACAAGGATATGGCAGACCAATTGAATAACTACTTTGGTTCCGTCTTCACTAAGGAAGACATAAATAATCTGCTGGAAATAGCAGTGGACCGCGGGTCAAAGGAGGAATTGAGTGAAATCCAGGTTAGTTGGGAAGTGGTATTGGGTAAATTGAATGGATTAAAGGCCGATAAATCCCCAGGGCCAGATAGGCTGCATCCCAGAGTACTTAAGGAAGTAGCTCCGGAAATAGTGGATGCATTAGTGATAATCTTTCAAAACTCTTTAGATTCTGGAGTAGTTCCTGAGGATTGGCGGGTAGCAAACGTAACCCCTCTTTTTAAGAGGGAGGGAGAGAGAAAACGGGGAATTACAGACCAGTTAGTCTAACATCGGTAGTGGGGAAACTGCTAGAGTCAGTTATTAAAGATGGGATAGCAGCACATTTGGAAAGTGGTGAAATCATTGGTGAGCTCATTCCATGCACCCACCACCCTCTGTGTGAAAAATCACCCCTCGGGTTCCTATTAAATCTGCCACCCCCCTCACCTTAAACCTATGTCCTCCGGTTCTCGATTCCCCTACTGTGGGCTAGAGACTCTGTGCTCCAACCTGATCTATTCCTCTATATTCCTCAGGATGGAACCCGGGTCTCTGGTGCTGTAAGGCAGCAACTCTACCGCTGCGCCACCGTGCCGAATTCATGTCCATTTGGAAAGGTAGTACATGATTTAAAAGCTTGGAAAATTCAACGCTGGACAACAGAACTCTGCAACATGGTAGCTGAAGATTTGGTTCCCGGCAACCCGGAGATGACGCGGGAGTTTGAGGTGGGAGCGCGTGAGTGTGGAGGCACTGAAGATCCACAGAGTGCGGCATTATTCCACATGGAACAAATTACGCATCACGATGGCATGATTATTTATTTAACCGAAAGATTTATTGAGGCAAATAATTAGATCAGCGGATGAAAGCGATCGTCAAGATACACGGAAATGTAGATAGAGAGTGCGTGACATCTGGAAGTAATGAGTCTGTTTGTGAGTTAATTATCCACTCTTGGCTTGCGCTCATTGTAAATCACGGTTCCTGATGCTGGCTGCAGGTTATATTGGTGCGGTCACCCAGTTGGGTTCCAACGCACACAGCAAATGTGAAACCCAACGGGTTACACAAAACCTTGATTAATCCCCACCTTTCCAAATGCATATGAACCCGCTGCCGCAGCGGTAGAGTTGCTGCCTTACAGTCCTCGAGACCCGGGTTTGATCCTGACTGCGGGTGCTGTCTGTACGGAGTTTGCACATTCTCCCTGTGACCGTTCTCCATATGCTCCGGTTTCCTCCAACATTCCAAAGACATACAGGCTTGAAGGTTAACTCGGTTTCGGTTAAAAAAAATTGTAAATTGTCTCAAGTGTATAGGATAGTGCAGAGCACTGGGATTGCTGGTCTGCATGGATTTGGTGGGCCGAAGGGCCTGTTTCAGCTCTGTATCTCTCAACTAAACTATCCCTTTGGGATAACAATTCTCCAACAATTTCCTTATCACTGTGTAAGGCTCATTGGCAAACCCTCCAGCAACAGAGGACACCGTCTCAGGGTATGTGTAAGAAAGAACTGCAGATGCTGGTTTAAATCGAAGGTAGACACAAAATGCTGGAGTAACTCAGCGGGTGAGGCAGCATCTCTGGCGAGAAGGAATAGGGTCGAGGCCCCTCTTCAGTCTGAAGAAGAGTCTCGAACCGAAACGTCGCCCATTCCTTCTCTCCAGAGATGCTGCCTCACCCGCTGAGTTACTCCAGCATTCTGTGTCCACAGTCTCAGGATACTTGGACTAATGTGAGGAAAGGTTTCTTCATTGAGAGAGTTCCTACCTTCAGAGGGTTGTGGTGTTCAGGTGTTGAAGGTCATCAAACCCAACATCAATGGATTCCGAGTTTCGGAGGATCTGGTAGCAAAATGGACCAGGTTGGGATCTACGAGACTCTTCTGAATAGCTATCTCCTGCTATATTTCATCATTCCTGCCTTTTGAATAAACAATAATCTGATGTCCATGTAGAACATAGAACAGTACAGCACAGAAACAGCACTTTGTTGCACATTGTCTATGCCGAACATGACGCCAAGTTCAACTTGACTGTTTCATTCTGATCCATATCCCTCCATTCCCTGCCTTTCCACATGTCCATCTAAGAGCTTCTTAAGCACCACTATCTTATCTACCTCCACCACTACTCCTATGCAGCACGTTCCAGGCACCCACCACTCTCAATATTAAACACTTGCCCTACATTTCTCCTTTAACCCTTCCCCTTGTCACCTTAAAGCTATGCCCTCTAGTCTTTGATATTTCCACCTTATCTATGCCTCTCATCATTTTATACATTTCAATCAGGTCTCCCCTCAGCCTCCAACGCTCCATAGAAAACAATCCAAGTTTGTCCAACCTCTCCTTCCAGCGAATTCACAGATTTTTCAATTGTTCCAGATTCTGGTCTGATCACACCAGAGGCTCTTTTCAAACATGGCTGCGTCACACATTATGTGGCAAGCAGGAACAGCAGATGCTGGTTTACACCGAAGATAGACGCTAAATGCTGGAGTAACTCAGCGGGTCAGGCACCAACTTTGGAGAAAAGGGACAGAAGCTGAGGTCAGAACCCTTCTTCAGACTGAAAGATAGAAAAGGGCCAGAAAAAAACAGGGCCGGCAACAGCTGACCTCAGGAAGTTTGGAGCCCATAATGGTCCATTGTTGGCTGGGGAAGGTATAGTAATCAGAGGGATACAATGATGCAAACAGTGGAACTGGTAGGACAACTAGGATGGGAGAGGGAGAGAGAGAAGGGGGGAGGGGAGGGAAGGCAGACGTTACTTGAAATGAGAGAAATCAATATTCATACCACTGGGTTGTAAGCTGCCCAAGCGAAATATGAGGTGTTGTTTCTCCACTTTGCGTGTGGCCTCACCCTGAAACTTCTACAGATGCACAGTAGAGAGCATGCTGACCGGTTGCATCGTGGCTTGGCTCAGCAACCTAAGGCCCAGGAGCGGAAAAGACTACAAAAAGTAGTAAACACTGCCCAGTTCATCGTCGGCTCTGACCTCCCTTCCATCGAGGGGATCAATCGCAGTCGCTGCCTCAAAAAGGCTGGCAGCATCATCAAGGACCCACACCATCCTGGCCACACACTCATCTTCCCCCTATCTTCAGGTAGAAGGTACAGGAGCCTGAAGACTGCAACGTCCAGGCTCAGAAACAGCTTCTTCCCCACAGCCATCAGGCTATTAAACTCAACTCAAACTAAACTCTGAACATTAATAGCCCATTATCTGTTTATTTGCACTTTATTTGTTTTATTTATTCATGTGTGTATATATTTATACAATGGTATGTGGACACACTGATCTGTTCTGTATTCATGCCTTCTATATTCTGTTGTGCTGAAGCAAAGCAAGAATGTCATTGTCCTATCTGTGACACATGACAATAAATTCTCTTGAATCTTGAATCTTGACTGACTTGGCTGTGGTCTCTGCCGTTCCCCGGCCTGTGAATTACCCACCTCCATGTCCTTCCTACATGTATGCCAAATGGGGCCTGCTCCAATTACGAGGGTTCTTCTACAGAACATGATAAAGATGTGGGCCCCACTTGGCAGGAAGTAGGAGGGGTGACGAGCAGTGAAGGGTACATCAGGGGGGTAGACAACATCCCGAGAATGGGAGGACGTGCCGGTGGATCGGTGGAGGAGCTGGGAGAAGGAGCTGATCATCGTTCATCACCAGGCTCCGTCCGGTACAACTGGTGCTCCTGCCTGTTGCAGTGACATTCAATTAAGTTGATGAATTAGTCCGTTTCAAAAAAGACCCAAGGCAGTGAATATTCTGCGAGCACTTTGACAGTCTGTTAAAATATCAATTATTCCACCGAGGAGAATTTCTAGCAGATTCCTCAGGGGGAAAAAAAAACACCTCACAGAATGCGACAAAGCCAATCGCAAATGTACAGCATTCACGGACTGGAGCAAATCATCGCGTTGAAGAAGGTTGTTTAATTGTTTGTAATGTTTCTGCGGATTGTGAAGGCACTCTGTGCGGAAGCGAAGCAATTTTGAAATCTTATCCTTGCTGAAGTAAACCTGGTATAGATGTGAATAGTTGTTAAAGCACTTAGTAATGGCACGTTACAACACTTAGATTCACAAGTAATGGTGTGTGCCAGGACCTACCTTCGCCAGTAATGGTGGGTTACAGAACTTAGTTTCACCAGTAATGGCGCATTACAAGATTACCTGGTCACACTACTTCCTATCCAGGTGAACCTCAGTACCCCTCACATTCCACACTCTGCGACCACCATTTGACCCACTCCACAGCTTCACGCCATCCTTTGCCATGAACATAACACAGTACGGAAGAAAGGAAGAGGCAGAGACAGTGGGCTGAGGGAGAGGAGAAAGCAGGGACTACCTGAAATTAGAGGTCAACGCTGGGGTGTAAACTGCCCAAGCGAAATATGAGGTGCTGCTCCTCCAATTCACGATGGCAAGATAAGCTTTATCCTGGCTGCATGTGATCTCTTTCCCTCCATTCCCGGCACAGCCATGTGCTTATCCATGAGACTCTTAAATGTCACCATTGTATGTGCCTCCACCGCCACACTTGGCAATGCATTCCAAACACTCACCACCCTCTGCGTAATAAATCTTGCAACGCACATCACCTTTACACAGTGCCCCTCTCACCTTAAAGCTATGCCCGCTAGTATTTGATATTTCTATCCTGGAGTTAGGCTGTCTACCCTTTCTATACCTCATAATTTTATATACTTTAGACATTAGAGATACAGCATGGAAACAGGCCCTTCGGCCCACTGAGTCCGTGCCAACCAGCAATCACCCCATCCACCAGCACAATCCTACACACAAGGGATCATTTACAATTTTAACAAAGCCAATTAATCTACAAACCTGTATGTCTTTGGAGTGTAGGAGGAGCACTCGGAGAAACCCCATGTGGTGTGAGGGAGAACATACAAACTCCATACAGACAGCACCCGTGGTCAGGATTGAACCTGGGACTCAGGTACTGTAAGGCAGCAACTCTACCACTGTACCACTGTGCCGCAATGGTGTCATACTCAGTAGTGTTCCCAACTATCCTTAAACAAAACATCCTTGTCACTCATTAGGTTTGGTTTAGGTTTAAGATTATTATTGTCAGGTGTACTGAGGTACAGTGAAAAGCTTTGTTTGGCATGCTATGCAAACGGATCAGATATACTATATATAAATACAAACAAGTCAAACTCATGTGCAATAAAGTAAAGGGGATGTGGCCCCTTGTGGAGATATCCCACCTCTTGCTTGAGGGGTGTCCCCTCAAACAGGAGAACTCAGCCCCTCAATGTCCAGCAGCGGTAGGACCATAGACTGAGGGCCTCCCCCACAGAGCCTTGGCTTCCCTGCCTCCCTCAGCATGTACTCCTGCAGTCTGGAATGGGCCTGTCGGCAACATTCCCCGACGGACATCCCCCATCTGTGTTTGGTTTCTTTAGGGTGGGGAGGCCGTATTGTGAACACCCATTGTACTGCTCTAGACTGGATGAAGTGCGAGTGATTCACTGGTTCACCTGGGACAGGCTGATTTCTCCCTGATGACCACAACCACCTTTCCTCCATGTGAGGTCTGACTCCAACCACTGGAGTGGTTTCCCTTGAATGCCCATTGACCCGGGACTGCTACACTCAGTCAATGGGTGCCTTGGACTGGCACAGTCACTCTCGCCTCAGTCTATGGTCCAGGGCTGGGATGATGTGGCCCTATCGTCAAAGAGCAGGTAACAAGTGAAGATAGACACAAAATGCTGGTGTAGCTCAGCGGGACAGGCAGCATCACTGGAGAGAAGGAATGGGTGACGTTTCGGGTCGACACCTTTCTTCAGAAGCGGATTGGTGATCGATAGTCAGCTGCGTTGGATTTGTAGAAACAAGGAACTGCAGATGCTGGTGCACCAAGGAAAGACACAAAGTGCTGGAGTAACCCAGCAGGTCAGGCAGCATCACTGGATTGCATGGACAGGTGACGTTTCGGGTCAGGACCTTCCTTCAGACTGAACAGACTCGGACAGATTCAAAGTCAGGTGGGAAGCTGAGCTGTTGGGAGGATGCAAGGTGTTGGAGGGGGAACAGTCAGCTCACGCTCTGGCAATAGAGGCTGGGGAATCCCAGCACCTCGGGCAGCATAGATCATACAGCACAAAACAGGCCCTTCAGCCCAACTCATCCGTGCCAACCATGATGCCCCTTCTACACTTGTCCATTCGCCTGTGCTTGACACATATCCCTCTAAACCTTTCCCATCCGCGTCCCCGTCCAAATCTCTTTTAAATGTTCTTATTGTGCCTTCCTCAACTAGTTTGTCTGGCAGCTCGTTCCATATACCCATCACATTGTGCGTGAATAAGTTGCCTCTTAGGCACCTATTACATTTTTTCCCTCTTAACTTCATGACCTCAAATTATTGATTCCCCTATCTATTCCCCTCATGATTTTGTACCCCTCCATAAGGTCATCCCTCAGCCTCCTGCACTCCAAGGGAAAAAGTCCCAGCCTGACTAACCTCTCCCTGTAGCTCAGGCCCTCGAGTCCTGGAAACATCCTCGTGAATCTTCTCCGCACGCCTTACAGCTCAATGACATCTTTCCGATAACAGGGCGACTGAAACTGAACGCAATAGTCCAAGGGCGGCCTCACCAATACCTGGGAAGAGAATGAGAGAATGTTACGTGCTTCATAAAATCAATCATGTTCATCATGATTCTGCATCAGATACAGATGATTTTAGCAAACTGTTCCTGGTGGATGGTGGCACGGAGGCACAGCGGTAGAGTTGCTGCCTCGCAACGGGTTCGCTCCTGACTACGTGTGCTGTCTCTACGGAGTTTGTACGTTCTCCCCGTGACCTGCGTGGGTTTTCTCCGGGATCTTGGGTTTCCTCCCACACTCCAAAGACGTGCAGGTTTGTAGGTTAATTGGCTTGGTATCCTTGTAAATTGTTCACGTGTGTGTGTAGGATAGTGTTAGCGTGCGGGGATCGGTGGGCTCGGTGGGCCGAGGGACCTGATTTCACGCTGTATCTCTAAATTTAAAAAAATGTTTGTGGAACATCTGTTTACTGCTTGAATACCAATGAGTGTGACATTTCCTTTAATTGGTTCAATAATTAAAGACTGAAGCCATAAAGCGACTGAAACATCTCTCGGTTACTTTTTAAAATGCGAGTGTTGTGGGATATTGGAATTGCTTTTGACTGTTATAACTGTGATCATTAGTTCTAAATCTCTTCCAAACAAGAGTTTGGCTTGTGTCACATCCAGCTGTAACTGGTTCAGTTCAGGCAGAGTGATAGCTAACAGATGTCCAGCAGTAATTGAAGATCTCCTTGCTTTGGACTGATTTACTGAGCGTCGAGGATGCTCAGGCATTTGTATGGGAGGGTGTCTGGTGCAGTGAGGTGCATTGGGCAGGGCTCAGGGCAGGGGAGCCAGCCCCATCCCACACGCTCCTTGTGCTGGGTCAAATTGGACAACCCCGCCCGGGGCGCTCGGCACCACACGTCACTTCTATTGCCCTGCCGCAAGAGTCACCTTTACATCAGCACTGGTCCAACGGTCCCTTCTTCCCCAGCGCATCGCGTGGGGGGGGGGGAGATTTGGAGGGAATGGAGATGGGGGAATGGCTGGGGGATGTTACAAATATAGGGAGGTGAGGGGCCAGAGGGGGGTTACAGTGACAGGCAGGGGTGTAGGGGATTTAGCTGGGTTACAGAGGCAGGGAGCGGTTTTGTGGCTGGAGAAATGTAAAGATGGGGAGGAGTGTTGGGTCTGGAGGGGTATAGAGATAGGAAGTGGTCTTGGGATTATAGGGACCGAGAGAGGCATCGGGGCTAGATGGGGAGCAGTGTAGGGGCCAGAGATATTGCAGGGCGAGCTAACTGAGGTATGTGAGGACCGTGTGTGATTCCTACACTGATATCCTAGCTGGGACTAGTGCTCCCAGCCCACGGGCCTTGGTCTTTAGGCTTGGGCTCCAGGGAGCCCCGGTGGATGAGGTGGTCGGCACGCCTCTGGAAACCTTCCCCCAGCACCGACCATCGTTTGCCCTTTCCCTTTGATAGACAAGATACAGCCAGCAGTATCACAAGCAAATGTTCCAAATAAGCCATAAAGAAACAAGGTGAAGCCCAACACTGAACGAAGACGACCAGAAACCCATTCTCTCTGGGAACGTTACTGAAGGTGGCGTACAGTGCAATGTTTGTAAATCTGAATGATAAAGCATGCAATCTGTGGAATTATCCAAGCCTACTGTTTGTTTCTAATATCCCTGCTATCCTGATTTAATGCCATGAATTGCTATTAGACAGCATTAGACAGATTTAATCTCTGTTCCCCATTCTCTGGGGAGAAGGCAGGAGAATGAGGTTAGGAGGGAGCGATAGGTCAGCCATCTGAAGAAGGGTTTCGGCCCGAAACGTTGCCTATTTCCTTCGCTACATAGATGCTGCTGCACCCGCTGAGTTTCTCCAGCATTTTTGTGTACGATAGATCAGCCATGATTGAATGGCAGAGTAGACTTGATGGGCCGAATGGTCTAATATTGCTCCTATCACTTATGACCTCACGATACGGTAACTGTGATGTACCAACTCCAGCAGTGAGGTATTCTTGAAATACTGAACTTTTTATTGTAAGAGAGGATCGCAGCACCGACTAAAAATTCCCTGCAAACTCCAACCAGTTATTCCCCAGAGGAAAACACAAAAGATTACATCAGTTTACTTGAATCAAAAGCAGACGTTCATTGCCATTTACGAATGCTCTTTCAAGCTACAAATGTTTGATTGGGGTTACAGATGGACGCAGTGCCAGGCAGAACCCCCGGTGGTGTTACACCATGTGACCCTAGCGTACAATGGTAAAAGCATTCTAAAAATAGTTGTGTGCATGGAAGCCGACAAGATTTCCAACTTGACAGGACACAAAGTGCTGGAGTAACTCCACAGGTCAGGCCTTGGTGTCCTTTTGTGCATTTGCAGTTCCTTGTTTCCAGCAGGTTTCCAACTCGCTGGTTCTTGGCCTTTAATAGTTGGTGGGGGTGGGTTATTTTGTCAAGACCAAGCCTGAACATGGGCAAAATGAAAACAGCTCTACTCCATTCCAGAGAACATACAATCATTTTGGATAGTTGACCCTGTCTAATTTATGCCCGTAAGGAAGGTCTGATGGATACAGGCCTGGTGATAGAAACAGGCAAATTCCTGCTGTAGATCTGGAGACCTACACTCCAGAATATGCCACGCCTCTACCCAAGCTCTTCCAGTACAGGTACAGGACGGACATAGGCCGAACAACCTTGTGTTGTGGTGTCAGGTCTACAACCTAGCCCTTTAGGTCAGAACGAGAGGGTTCTGTTGGAAGGAACTGCAGATGCTGGTTTATGTTGAAGATAGACATCAAGATAGACACATGAGTAACTCAGCGAGTCAGGCAGCATCTCTGAAGAAAAAGAATAGGGGACATTTTGGGTCGGAACCCTTCTTCAGACTCTTCGGTGAGGGTTGTTAACCTCAGGAAGTTAGTGGGGTAAACACAACCCTGACCTCATCAACAGAGCTGCTGTAGGGATTTCCAACAGCGTCAGGTTCTTAGATATCCACGTCACCAGCAATCCAACTTGGTACCTTCACTATGATACGGTGATCAAGAAACACTTCCATGTATTTACTTTCCTGAGGCATGTGAGAATTTCCGGCATGCCCACGACAATTCTTTCAAACTGCTACAGATGCGCTTAGGATAGTATTCTGGCTGTGACTGCTCTGCTCTTGACTACCTGAAGCTGTGGAGAGAGATGATAACAGCCCAGTCCATGTGTTCACACCCTCTATGCAGAGGTGCTGCCACCTACCTTTGCTCCAAACTCTACCTCATTCATATATTCCGTTTTTCCGCTTTAGTTTTTGTTTGGACTACTTCAGATTCCACTGCAATCTTGCACCATTCTGCTGTGTTGTACCCATCGTAGTATATCTTGTTGGGTATTTACCATGCCTGCATGTATACTCTTTACTCTGGGACCTTCATGCAGACAAGGAATTGATCTCTTCCAAACTAATTGGAGTCTGAGTTAGGAATTTTGTCCAGGTAGATCCTAATTCTGGAAAGCAAGACCTGTCCAGTCCAACTGTTAGCCCCCCTATAGGTCTTCTCTCAATCATCAGCTGAGCAGTGGAGGATGTCACCGCAGTGCCATTCAGACAGACGTATCCAGTGAGTACGTGTTGCATACTGGTCAGCCGCACCTGAGCTTTTTTAGTTTCAGGTTCAGAGATACAGCGTGGAAACAGGCCCTTCGGCTCAGCGAGTCTGCGCTGTCCGGCTAGGGACAATCACCCGTATACTAGGGACCACTTACAGAAGCCAATTAAACTACAAACCTGAATGTCTTTGGAGTGTGGGAGGTAACCGGAGCACCAGGAGAAAACCCACGTGGTCACGGGGAGAAAGTACAAACCATGTAGACAGCAAAGATAGACACAAAAAGCTGGAATAACTCAGCGGGACGGGCAGCATCTCTGGAGAGAAGGAACGGGTGATGTTTCGAGTCGAGACTCTTCTTAAGAGTTACTCCAGTATTTTGTGTCGATCTTCTGTGGAAACCAGCACCTGCAGTTCCTTCCTACACATTCTGTAGAGACAGCACTCGTAGACAGGACCCACCTCCACTGATCCCATATCAAATTCTTCAATCTATGGCTCCTGCCAACTCCCACCTCTCCATCCGACAACTTCACATCCTGGGCCCCCTCTACATCTGCTGGTACGTTAAACACATTTCAAACCACAAGGATCGATCCTCGGAAAGAGGGAATAAAGTGAAGATCGGCTCTGGCAATCATTGAAGGACGTTAAGCATGAAAAGTACTGGTGGTGCGAGGTGAGAGGGGGCTAATGGGATTCACATCAGCTTCTTTCCATTTATATTTGTCTTTCCGCTGACTGGTTAGCACAAAATAAAAGCTTCTCCCTGTACCTCGGTACACGTGACAATAAACTAAACTGAAAATAACTCTTTATTTGTACCAAGATAAGTCCGATCTATTAAATCAAGTTCCACCACAGAATTGTTACAGCGACCACTTCTGGGACAGAGAATGCCCACGGCAAACATTTAGTCTGGGATTTATATTCGAGGACTTTGTGGTCTTCTCTGTAAGGTTCTTCCGGTTTACTCAACACTGGTGTGCTGAGTGAGGTGTGGTAGTGGATTAACGCTTAAACGGTCATTGTTGGTGGAAACAAGAACGGCTGAATTCATATCGGCAGGTTGAGTTACTACTGTAATTTGAAGAATATCTCAATCATATGATTGCCGTTAACAAATATCTTGTCAGAAGGGTTCCATATCGTCTGTTTAATGCAGTTTGCTCTTGTTAATTCAGACTTCTTCCAGCATCTTAAACCTCTGAGGTCTACTGACAATTCCAAACTGCTACCTGGTTAGAACATTGTGTACGATTATGGTCCCAGTGTTAAACGATCATGTCATTTCTTTCCTGGCATTTATGATGATCATTAATATCATAGCTGTATAGTTTCCATCAGAACGCTGTAAGCTTTTGCATGTGAACCATCTTGCAAACAAACTGTTCTTGGTGCCAATGTGAACTCCATTGATTTAAGTGATTGTCCATTATCCACCCCTCTGGGTGCCTGTTGCTCAATGAATCCTTCTACCATTTCACAGTGGTATTATTCTCTTTGCTCTTCTTATGTATGGCCTGGTTGTACTCATGTAGAGTATAATTGGACACTATAGCATGCAAAGTTTTTCACTGTATCCCAGTAACCGGGACAATAATAAACCAACACCAGGATGGGACGGTTAGCTTGCCAAGTGCCAAAATGCCACGTGTCTAACCTGAAGAGATGTGACCTGAAGCGGTGGCGCAGCGGTAGAGTTGCTGCCTTACAGCGCCAGAGATCCGGGTTCCATCCTGACTACGGGTGATGTCTGTACAGAGTCTGTACGTTCTCCCTGTGACCTGCGTCCAAGATCTCCAGTTTCCTCCAACACTCCAAAGGCGTACAGGTTTGTAGGCTAATTGGCTTGGTATTAATTGTTAATTGTCCCTATTATGTGTGGGATAGTGTAAGGATGTGGGGATCGCTGGTCGGTGTGGACTGAAGGGCTTGTTTCCATGCTGCATCTCTAAACTAAACTAAACCAAGCCAATACAAAGAACATTTATATACTGTAAAATCACGTATGGGCAGAATTCTCCAGCACTCTCTCCATAGGAAGGCAATCCAACCCTTGCATAGCTGAGAACTGCTAATACAACCCAAATATTCCAAAATGTTTGCGACTGTGACCACTTCCAAAATACTTTCATCGTTTTCTGCAGGCAGCAACATCTGGCAGCAACAGGCCAGGGTTCACTCACATCATTGCTGCTGGTTTTGCAATAAAACGCAAGACCTGGAAGAAAGGATCGATTGAAACTAATTCCATTTCCGGATTCGGAGAACAAGCCTCCGTGTGCCCCATATCTGCGGATAATTCCAGAGTAAAACAGTACAGATCTGCAGGGACTGAACGCACTTGGCAGCTCAAGCAGCAGTGGAGAGAGAACAGAGGAGAGGTTTTGGGTCGATGACCTTTCATTGGGTCTCTGAGATTACACAATTCATCTGATCACCACCCTTTCCCCCCTGATTGAGTTCAGTATGTTGTGGGTCAATAGGTAAACACTTTGGCGTGACTGCTAAGTCATTCCTAAATGGGTGACACTGTGACGCAGCAGTAGGGTTGCTGCCTTACAGCGCCAGAGAGCGGGATTCGATCCTGACGACGGGTGCTGTCTGTACGGGGTTTGTACATTCTCCCTCGAGTCCGCGGGGATTTTCTCTGGCTGCTCTGGTTTCCTCCCCCACTCCCAAAGACGTCCATCTGGTTCCAATAGCTGGCTATTTGACGGAGCTCCATAAAGCACTGTTGACACTGGCATCCATCTCTGCTGGGCTCCAATGTACAGAAACCAATTGACGGACAAACCCACATGTCCTTTTGGGATGTGGGAGGAAACCGGAGAGGCCGGAGAAAACGCACGCAAACATGCAAACTCCACACAGACAGCACCCGAGGTCAGGATCAAACCTGGGTCTCAGACACTGTGATGCAGCAGCTCTACCTGCTGCGCCACTGTGTCACATACAGACATACAGAACCATATGTGTAGCAATTCCTTTAGCTGGTAGCATCATATAGGTCCAAGAAGACCACAAGTTAGTGAGGCAGGAGGAGTGCAGGAGGGCCAGAGCACAGGAACAGGCCCTCCTACCTACCTTGCCCGTGCTGACAATGTTGCCATACTGGACAAGTCACATTTGCCTACATTCTAGATATGGGCTTCCCTCTAAATGAGAAGATCGCCTCTGATGTCCCTCTTAAATCTCTGCCCTCTCACCGTAGAGGGCAGCACGGTGGCGAAGCGGGAGAGTTGCTGCCTTACAGCGCCGGAGAGCGATTTTCGATCCTGACTACAGGTGCTGTCTGTACGGAGATTATACGTTCTCTCTGTGTCCGCGTGGGTTTTCCTCTGGCTGGTTTCCTCCCACACTCCCAAAGAGGTACAGGTTTGTAGGTTAATTGGCTTTGGTGAAATTATAAATTGTTCCTAGTGTGTATGATAGTGCTAGTGTACGGGGTGATCGCTGGTCAACACTGACTTGGGGGGGCCGATGGTCCCTGTATCCAGTGTGGATCTCTACATTCTAAAGTAAGGTCTAAAGACTCCATCTGGCTCCAATAGCTGGCTATTAGAAGGTGCTCCACAATGCACCGTAGACACTGGCATCTATCACTGCTGGGCTCCAGATCCCATTTGCCGGGTTCCAGTTCAACAGAACATTAACAGTCTGACCACTATGTAGCTCTAGAATTCACTTACAGAAACAATTGGCTCCAGTGGACTAACTGCTGTAATTATATTGTGTAGTTAACAGCTGGTAATGATATTTTAGTTCAGAAGCAGATTGAGACTTGAGATTTTAGAAATAAAGTGTGGAAACAGGCCCTTCAGCCCACCGAGTCCTTGCCAACCAGCGATCACCCCGTACGCTAGTACACACTGGGAACAATTTACAACTTACAGACGCTAATTATCCTACGCCTGTACGTCTTTGGAGTGCGGGAGAAAATTGGAGCACCCGGGGAAAACCCGCGTGGCCAAAGGAAAAGTATGTAAACTCCACAGACAGCAGCCATAGTCAGGATTGAACCCGAGTCTCTGGCGCTGGAAGGCAGCAACTCAACTGCTGCGCCACTGTGCCACTCGTATATGGATTTCAATCAGTCAAACATCACGGTGGGCCGAAGGGCCTGTTTCCACGCTGTATCTCTAAAGTATAAAGGCAGCATCAATATGGGGTGGAAGATTGCAACCTTCACGTGGTCCGCCCTGTTTCGTCGAATGCAATCAACTCGACGTGCACACACAGAAGATCAAAGAGGAGAAGAAGAAGAATCATCATCATCATCATCATCATCATCATCATCATCATCATCATCATCATCATCATCATCATCATCATCATCATCATCATCATCATCATCATCAATATATTTGGGATCCAGGGGGTTATCAACATAAAATATGGGTTAGGGCAATCGTAGGTAAATTGGGAACCTCTTGCCTCTCTCCCCTTCAGAGTGGGAGGTCATGGCTAACTGGGAACCAATGGCCATGGCAGAACTTTGATTGTGATGTCCAGTGAGGGTTGTACCTGCTGCAGACCAAAGATACTAGAGGAGTTCCTCCAGTATCTTTGCTACAGACTGGGCTGCCCCGGCTGGGAAACTGGCCGTGGTCAAGTGGTGGTTTTCTTGCGCTGTAACCCTGACAGCCTTTTGAATGTCTGGACCGTGCTCTCAGTTCATGCTGTCTTGGCAGGAACATTGTGTTTTCAATTACTGAACTTATTTTCTCCCTAACACATCAAGATGTGAGACCCAGAGGGAGTTGATGGAAAATTGGTTTCAGATATACGGTCCGGTGTTGACCACTCTTTTCCCCTGCAGCTTGGACCTCCAGGCCTGGCAACTTGCTCTGCGCATGCATCCAATCTATTCCCCTTGTGATTTTATACACCGCAGTAATATCACGCCTCAGCTTCCTGCGCTACAAGGAATAAAATCCTAGCCTAGTTTGCTGCCTTACAGCGCCAGAGACCTGGGTTTGATACTGACTACGAGTGCTGTCTGTATGGAGTTTGTACGTTCTCTCCGTGACCATGTGGGTTTACTCCGGGTGCTCCGGTTTCCTCCCACACTCCAAAGACGTACAGGTTTGTAGGTTAATTGGCTTTGGAAAAAATTCAAAATTGTCCTTAGTTTGTATTTCCATGCTATATCTCTAAACTAAACTAAACTAAACTTGCACCCCTTCCTCTGGGATCTAATTTCAATAATCATTCAATTGAGTAAAAGTCTGTACAATGCAGAATACGCTGTGGGAATTTGTGCGGTTGGTAAGTTTTATTAATAATCCAAAGACATTTCTGTTGGGTACTCAGTTTAGAAGTTGAGACAGCTGTACAAAACATTGGTGAAACCACACTTGGAGTATTGTGTTCAGTTTTGGTCACCCTATTATGGTAAAGATGCCAATGACCTGGAAAAAGTTCAAAGACTTACAAGGATGTAGCCAGGACTCGAGGGCCTGGGCTATTGGGAGAGGTTGAGCAGGCTAGGACTTTATTCCTTGGAGTGCATAAGGCTGAGGGGCAATCTTGTGGAGGTGTATAAAATCATGAGGGGAATAGATAGGGTGAATTCAGTCTATTTCCCAGGGTAGAGAAATCATGAACCAGACAACATAGGTTTAAGGTGAGGGTTAGCCAGAATTTGAAGGGCAACCTTTTCACTCAGAGGATGGTGGGTATATAGAATGAACTGCCAGAGGAGGTAGAACCAGGTTCTATAACAATGTTCAGTTGGGTATGGCTGCCCTGCCTGCAGTTGTATGTTAAAATAGTGTTTTGTTTTGGAGGTCTAGTCTTTTTTATGTGGGGGTTGGGGGGGGGGATAAGGGGGGGTAAGGGGAAAACTGCTTTTCCTAGTCCCTCCCTGGTCGGAGAGGCGGCTTTCCTCCGAGCAGCATCTTCGATCTAGCGCTGACTTTAACATCACGGAGCCTGGGATCTCTCGCCGAGATCGCCAGTGGTGGAGCTCTGTCCAGCGCGGCCTGTTGGCTTTGGAAGCCGCGGTCTCCGGTAAGGAAGCGGCCGTTCCAGGTATCCCAAGCCGCTGAGAGGGTTCTCCCGACGCCGGAGCACCATCACCCGGCGAGAGGGGCCTGAAACATCGGGCCGCCGAAGCCAATAGGCCCGACTATGGGTGGGCAAGGGGATGGGGACTGGACTTTGTGTCTTCCCTCACAGTGGGAACTATTGTGTGGGGATGTTTTTTATGTTTGATGTTAAATTCCTTTATAATGTTATGTTGTATTCTTATTAATGTGCTGCAAGTGGTAACTCGAATTTCACTACACCAATTGGTGTATGTGACAATAAATGAACCTTTGAACCTTTGTTTAAAATGTGGACAAATAGGACAGGCTTTGTTGGCCATCTCGGTTGGTGTGGATGAGTTGGGTCAAAGGACCTGTTTCTGTGTGGTATGACTCATTCTGATATTTTGTCGACCTAATATGTTTCCAGAACTTTCTGTTTCAATAAGAAGTGGAGCCCGGACAAGTCGCTCTATCCTCTTCCACCAGTCAGTGAGGTTAGGGGTGAATTGTGGCCTAACTCCTTTTAACCATCTTTCCTGCATTTCTTGACAACTTTGTGGAGCAGAGCTTTGACTTTAAAATTAGTAACAGACTTAACATTGATTGCTGGTTAGGGAAGAGAATTCCAAATGCCTCCCCTTGTGTTGTGGGGTGGATGGTTCTAGCCTGCAGACCCAGACATTTTAGAGAGACTTGCCCACATCCTCCCCATGAGTTTCACAGCCAAAGGGCTTGAGAGCAGGTGGTGATAGGCAAACCAGCACCCATCGTGATCCGAGCTGAGTCAAGGGTTTCAGTAAAATCGTTGAGTTTGCCTGGGCATTTGTGGCACCACCCCTTGTGAGACAAGATGGCCTGCTCATGGTATTAGAGGAAAAGCATGTCCGCATGAAAAAAGTTACCACGATGCTGTCAAAAATCTGCCCACATCTATTCCCTCAGTGTTGCCACCGTTGCATTGGTCGACGAACTGATGAACCGATGAGAGTGTTCTCTCTCCTGCCACATTTTGCAGCAGTTTCAGTTACAGCAACCGAGATCGGGATTGAACCCGGGTCTCTGGCGCTGTGAGGCAGTGCCACCTTGCTGGTTGGGATCCCATCTCACACTCTGGTTGGGCACAGCTGATCCCGTGAATGTTGGACCTGATGTCTTATTGACTTTTACAGTTCCAAGTGGGGAACTGGTGCAGTCACCATCACCTTCCCTGGCAATCTCCAATAACCAAAATTCCCTCCCTTTGAGGAGCATTCCCACTTCCCTGTTGGAGGAAACACTGGCCGATGCCGACGGCTGGCTGCCCGTAGCATACGGCATTCCCTTGCTGCCATCTTCTCTTATGCCAGTACAAAGGCAGGCGGGTGAACACCAGGGATGAGGGAATTCCAGGAGTGCGGCATTGTTTCGATTGTTTGACTGAATGGATAGATACAGCATGGAGACAGGCTCTTCGACCCATCGAGTCCATGCCGACCATCGATCACCCGTTCACACTAGTTCAGAGATACAACACGGAAACAGTCCCTTTGGCCCGCCACGTCCGCAATGACCAACGATCAAGTCATACACTCGCACTATCCTACGCACTTGGGACAACTTTACCGACACCAATTAATCTACAAACCTGTACGTCTTTGGAGTGTGGGAAGAAACCAGAGCACTCAGAGAAAACCCACGCGGTCACAAGGAGAACGTACAAACTCCGTACAGACAGCACCCATAGTCAGGATTGAACCCAGGTCTCTGGACGCTGTAAGGCAGCAACTCTATCGCTGCGCCAGCGTGCTGCTCTAATTTTCTAACCGTTCTATGTTATCCCACTTTCTCACTCACTCACTTCACACTAGAGGCAATTTACAGAGGCCAATTAACTTACAAACCCGCACGTTCTTGCGATCTGTTTTAGCCAGGCAAAATAGTCAGTATTCCCGATTTCCATCGCCGTGGCAACTGGCACATTCCCACCAATTGTTCCCGAGAAGCAACTTCATTGTGAGAACATTAATTCTGTGGATGTGATCCAAGCCACAGAGCAGAGTCCAGTGCCAACTCTTGTTGGCTGCCCTCCCTGCTCAGCGCCACTGCCAACTCTCTGCACCCTGTGCAGGGGGACCCTGGCTAGTCAACCATGGACCCATCCCACACTTCCCCCGGTCCTCCAGCCTGTCTCCCTCTGCTCCAACCTCAGCTCTGCATTCCAGGACATTCTAGGCCAGAGGAGCGCACGGAATCGACGGGAGATTGTTGGAGTTGATGGCCGCACAACGTTCGCATTCGACTCCCTACTCAGAGGAGGGGAGATACCTCACCCTGCCTCGGCAGGGCCAGCAGCATAATCAAGGACGAGTCGCACCCTGGCCACTCCCTCTTTTCCCCTCTCCCATCGGGAAAAAGGTACAGGCAAGTGTAAACGCACACCTCCAGATTCAGGAACGGGTTCTACCCAGCTCTTATCAGGCAACTGAACCATCCTACCATAACCAGAGAGCAGTGCTGAACTGAATGAGAGCTAGCAGGGTGAGTGTGAGGGAGTGGGTGTGTGTGAGGTCTAAGTGTGCATGTGTGAGTGAGTGAGGTGTATGTGTGTGAGAAAGTGTGTGAAGGAGTGCGAGTGTGGGTGACGTGTGTAAATAAGGACAAATACAAGGATTGGAAAGCTTTGGCGGGATAGGTGCTAGATGTGGGCAAGTGAGACTAGCTTGGTTAAGCAACTTGGTCGGTATGGAACCAACTAACCAACAAACCGGCTCACCAACTCACCGACCCACTAACCAACCAATCAACTGACCAACTAACTGAATCACCTTGATATTCACTTTCCACAGCTGGAGTGAGATTTATCGCCCATGGCCGTGAGCTGAGCTGAGCTGAGTGACGCTTGGCCATTTCCGGGGACAGATCAACCCCACATGGAGCTGGGGTTACGGACAAGCCAGACCAGGGAAGGGGGCCATCAGTGAACTGGAGGGTTTTAAATATGAGAAACCTGAGAACTTTACCGCCAGGGTCAAACTTTCTTATCCGTGAGCGATGGTGCTCCACAAGTGGTGAAGGATGATGCCCGATGAAGTGTGGCACGTGTCCCACAGCTGATAAAGCATCCCCACTCCCGATCTCGAACGGGCTGCCAGATGAAGCATTTGAGGCCTGTGTTTTGGGATTCCGTGAATTAAATACCCTTGAGGCAGAGTCCTGGGTTTCACTAGCCGTAGAGTTATAAAGCACAGAAACAGGCCTATTGGCCTAACTCCATGCCAACTTGTAGCCAACCAAAGTGGGCCATACCTTAGTTAAGTTTAGTTGAGTTTATTATTGTCACCTGTGCTGAGGTAGAGTGAAAAGCTATTTGGTTGTGTGCTAAAGACGTTCACCGGGAGGTGCCGTGCGATGGCAGCCTCGCCAACAGTCTGTCCTGCCCTTTTTCTTCTTTTGTTGTTTTAGTCTGTTGTAGATGTATGATTTAGTGTATCCATAGTTTTGTATTATGTGGGGGGTGGTTGGGGGAAACTTTTTTTTAATCTCTCACCTCGACGGAGATGCGACTTTTCCGTATCATATTTCCATCCGCCCTGCGGCCTAACATCGTGGAGCCTGCGGCCTCTTGCCAGGGATCGACCTTGGAAGCTCCAAGCCGCTGGAGCTTCGATCTCCCCGACGCAGGAACTTCGATCGGCGGCTGCGGGAGCTTCGATCGCGCCGACTGCGGACGGTTCGACTGCTCCGTCCGCGGGAGAATAAGGAGGAAAGAAAATAAGACTTTATTGCCTTCCATCACAGTGAGGAATGTGGGGGAGTCGCTGTGATGGATGTTTATATTAACTTTTATATAATTGTGTGTCTTGTTGCTTTTTTGGTATGACTGTATGGCAAATCAAATTCCTTGTATGTTTTTACATACTTGGCTAATAAATTAATTACAATACAATACAATACTGATTACATTCAATTCGACCACAGTGCACAGATACAGGATAAAGGCTATAACGTTTAGTGCCAGATAAAGTCCAGTAAAGTCCAATTAAAGATAGTTTGACGGTCTCCGATGAGATAGATGGGAGCTCAGGTCCGCTCTCCGGTTGGTGAGAGGATGGTTCAGTTGCCTAATAACAGTTGGGAAGAGACTGTCCCTGAATCTGGAGGTATGCGTTTTCACACTTCTGTACCTCCTGCCTGATGGGAGAGGGGAGAAGAGGGAGTGATCAGGGTGAGACCGGTCCTTGATTATACCGGCAGCCTTGCTGAGGCAGCGTGAAGTCTAGATGGAGTCAATGGACGTTTACCTGGAATTTAAATAAGAATTTAAGAGGCTGTAGGTGCCAGACTGGCATGGTGTGATGCTGAAGTACAAGCCAACCTCACCCCTGGCTGGGTTCCTGACTGAATAAATTCTGAGCTGACATCAGATTAGTGTTGCTAAAAACCACGCACTGGGTCACCAAGGAATCCACTCATTTCCTGGCCCAAAATATGCTCAGTAATAAGAAAGCCTGATAAACAAATTCTGATGTCGAACCAGCAACTGGATTTTTCAGGCTGCAACCAGTTTCCCTGAAGCTGGCTCGCTCTCGGGAGAGATTCCTTTCAACGAACAGCCCTGAGTTCTGGCCGTGTGTTTTGAGCAAGTGCTGATCTGATGGGTTTTAGAGTTCAGCATGGAAAAGTGCCCTTCGGCCCACCGAGCCCACGCGGACCATCGATTGCCCACTCACACTAGTTATCCCAATTTCTGTGTTATCCCACTTTCTAATCCACTCCCTACACACTAGGGGAAATTTGCAGAGACTAATTAACCTATCATCCCATACGTCTTTGGGACGCTGGAGGAAACCAGAGCACCCCGAGAAACCCCAGGCATCATAGGGGGAATGTGCAAACTCCACATGGAAAGCATCCGAGGTCAGGATCGAATCCGAGTCTCTGACGCCGTGAGGCAGCGTCTCTACCACAGCTGCGCCACTGTGCTGCCCTCCGCCCTAGGGCATCAGCTAACACCCATAGTTACACGTAACACGGTTCTGTGGCACCAGTGCATGCTTGATGTAACACGGGTGCCGCACAGTGTTGACTGACGACACATGCTCATTTATTCAGCGCCCTGCAACGTGAAGGTGCAAGTGAAGGAAGGAGTCAGATCGAACAGGGAAACTGAGGTAAACGCTCTCCCTCCACACGTGAGCGGCACAGTGGCGCAGTTTGTTGAGCTGCTGCCTCATAGCAACAAAGACCTTGGTTCAATCCTGTGTGGCGTTCAATCCTGTGTGCTGTTTGTGTGAAGTTTGCCCATTCTCCCTGTGACAGGTTTCCTCGCACATCCCAAAGACATGTGGGTTTGTAGCTTAATTGGCCTCTGTAAATTGCCTCTCACGTGTAGGGAGTGGGATAACATAGAACTCGTGTGAAAGGGTGATTGATGGCCAGTGTAGACTTGGTGGGCCAAAGGGCCTCTTTACATGCTCTACCTTTCAATCAATCAGATTCAGGAACGGGATGAACATGAGCTAGAGGCCAGGTCATTGTGTATTTTATTTTATTTTTTTATTTTATTTTTTTTCCTTTTTTTTTTATTTCTTTGCGAGTAGAAACAGAAAGCAAAAGAAATAAAGGACAGAGATGAGAAGCTAAACAGATTGAAAGAAAAGGAGAAAGTAAAGAAAAGAGAGATTAGAAGAGATCTACCTATTTCGTATTTTTGCAAAAATTCGTATTGGGCAAAAATACGAAATTGTGTATTTTATAGCGGAGATTGATTGATAGGCTCTTCATTAGTAAGGGTGTCAAGGATATGGGGAGAAGGCAGAATAATGGGGTTGAGAGGGAAAGATAGATCAACCATGATTGAATTGCGTAGACACATGATGGGCTGAATGGTATCATGTGTGCCATGATTTTATGAACAACTTCTTCCCGGCTGTTATCCTTCCATAAACTAGGGTGTGGATGCTGATCTTCCAACCTACTACCTCATTGCAGATCTTACACTTTTTATCTATGACTGCAAAACTATAATGCTGTAACACTATATTCTGCATGCTGGTATTTTTGTCTTTGCACTGCCTGTTATGGCTTGAATGCACTCAAGCACAGAATGATTTGACTGGGGAGCAGGCCAACCTTTACACTCAGTGCACGTGACAATAATAACCCCATACCAGCAATGAGCTGGGGCAGCCAAGAACAATCCGGACTGTCCTGAGAGGGATGGTTGCTGGCAAACATACGCTCTCTATTATTAATAATTAAACAGAGCGTTTATTGCCAAATCTTCTCTGGACCACTTTCAACAATTCACATCCTTCCTCACAAAGGGAGAGGAATGTTGTCCACAGTTCTCCCCTGCGGTCATCCTCACCACTGTGCCACACAACTGATTCATAACCTCCCTGGTTTTTGCATTAACTCCGCTCACAAGATACAATAACATTCTGCCGGCTTCCCTAATTACTTGTGAACCTGCACGGCTGCCCTTTGTGAATCATTCGCTCGGATATCCGTGGTTCCTCCGGGCACTGGAATTTTGGAAAATCAAGAGCATTGCGTCGACCATCGCTGCAGCCGCTTCCATGAAGAGCCTGAGGTGAAATCCAGCAGGATCTGGGGACATCAATCATACCTCCGACTACTTGCTCATCGCCTCTGTCCTGGTTCTTGGTTCTTGGTTACTTGGTCCTCCAAAATATTCCTACTGGAATTTAAACTGGAGGTGGTGAAGGGAGGGGTTAAGCCAGAGAGGGTTATTGGGAAGAAAGTGCCACTTTAAATTTAGTTGCATCTGGCTAGGCAACCGTGCCTTGAAACCACCATACAGCCATACAGTAAAAAATAAAGAACACAACATGGGGTAGAAATTCAACATAAAACATAAAACATCCCCTCACAGCAGGATCAAAGTTTCCCGCTGTGAGGGAAGGCACCAAAGTCAGTCTCTTCCCCTGATGTTCCCCACTGTTCACCCATGGTCGGGGCATGACAACGGGAAGGATTTTATGTAGGGGAGAAAATAAAGTACACTGTTTATTTTTACATTAAAACTTGGTTTTTAGGAAGCCTTTAATCACATTTTCATGTTGCGAAATGGGGACAAAAAAAGTATGAACCGGCAGTGTTTTTCATGCCGCCTTCACCGCAAACCGCAACGTTCTAATCCACCGTGTTCCACTAAAACCCACTCGCAAGTTGATTTAAATGGCCATTAATTTACCGGCATTAAACACTAAATTCCTTCCATTTGGCCTATAAATTCATAACAATGAGATTTAAAAATCATGTTATATTGTGAATTCTTGTGTGAATGTTATTTGGACACCTAGGCAATTTAAAAAAGTTTATCTTTTCTTGAGAAATGGATAGATGTTTAGATCTAGTAATTGAATTTTGTAATTAGTTACAATTAGGTAACTAACTAATTATATGCTTTAAGGTCATCCAAGTAATATTGTTTCATATTTGTTTCAGAATGCTTCAATCTGTAATAACTGAAAATTTAATTGAGTTCTCTTAATTTTTAAGAAAGTTATAGGCTCTTGACTGTCCTAGATCACAGCTTTTGTGTTAAGTCAATGGAAAGGCAATGGGGAACTTGGCCATAACCTTTTTATTACTGAAGATATGAAAGTGAATTAGGTGTCAAATTAAACTTCTTTTTATGCTTTATCTGATGGGATAAATTGCAGACTTGATTTTTTAAATCTCAAAATTTTGTAACATTGCTATATGGTATATGGTCACAATGATCTGATCTGATTTGTATTTATGCCTAAAATATTCTGTCGCGCTGCAGCAAGCAAGAATTTCATTGTCCAATCTGGGACAGATGACAATAAACTTTCTTGACTTGACTTGACTTGGTGGACGTAAGCAGAAGGGGCGGCTGCTGGAGGCGACAGAGACGGCACGTTTCCGGTGGTCGCGGGTGGTGGTGCTGGCGGAGGCGGCCGGGGCGAACCTTACACCAGCCGGGTGACTGAGCAGGCTTGGCAAGAAGCAGCGGTGCAATGGGCCGACGGCAGCGGCTGTGCCAGGCCAGCCCCTACTTCATCCATTCAGTGCCACCAGGACACCGACTGGGCAGCAAAGTGAGAAAATAAGAAAATAAGAAGTTTCATATCTCCTTGGGCCAGGATCGGACTATTCAGGGATTTGGAAGTTGCTAGATGGTGCCAGAATATGGCGACTCTGTGTGTGCAGTTCCAGAAGAGGATCTATCATAAGTATAGTATGATTGATCTGGATAACCTGCAGAACACGCTTTTTGCTCTGTATAGGTGACAATAAATAAACAAACTTACTGTAACTATTCCACTTTGGTAATGGTTTGTCAAAAGAGAGTTAGATAGAGCTCTTAGTAGGCCCCCTTCGGTCATGACTGACCATGGGTGATGCATCCTAGTTTGCAGGTGATGTGTGGTCGGATGCAAGCCTGGGCGATGTCATATGGAGGACAGGCTGTTGCCCATGCAGCACGTCCCCCCTTTCCACGTCGCTGATCGATCCAAAGGAACAGCAGGGCCGTTTGGCACCAACACCGTCGCAGGAGCTGCCAGAGGGAGGTTGTAGACAACGACCAATTGCCTTAGGGGCTCTGACTCTGGATTTTCTTGAGGTTTACTCCAGGAGCCTTTTCCATGACTGGATATGGCCACAAGGCAGTGGAGGTTTTAAATCAGAGTTTTCCCTCTCCTAGATGGACTGCCTTCCCAGACTGACGAGCCCCATCTGCCTGAGATTCATGGGGGCGGGAGCGACTACCTTCCCAAGCAGGTCCATAGCACCTGCCCACCGCTCTTAGGGCTAGCAGAATCAAGGGTTAGGGGGAGAAGGTGGGAACGGGGTACTGATTGTGGATGATCAGCCATGATCACATTGAATGGCGGTGCTGGCTCGAAGGGCCTAATGGCCTACTCCTACATTGTCAAAGTATCTATGGATCTATGTAAATATCCATAAAAAAACAGGGACTGAGGTCCAGGGGCTAAGAGGCAGGGGTTGGAAAAACAAAGCATTTCACTGTACCTTGGGACACATGACAATAATAGACCTAAGCCTAAGTTTTGTATTTCTGGCTCGTCAGATGTAGGTTCTGTTTGTGAGATGATCAGTTTTCTAGTGCGATAAATGGAATGAATGGCCAGGAGGGCTATCAGTTCAGGCCCGTTGCCCCAGGACCAGTTGTTGCCCAAGGCTCATTGCCCAGGATCTCATTCCTCGTTGCAGTTCTTCAGAGGGATGTCAGAGTCCTGCTGGTTCCCAGTCCTTCGAGGACATCTGGCTGTGGTATTTTTTTTAAAAATAAGGACCAACTCCGCTAAGTCTGAAGAAGGGTCTCGACCCGAAACGTCGCCTATCTCTTTCGCTCCTTAGATGCTGCTGCACTCGCTGAGTTTCTCCAGCCTTTTGTGTACCTTCGAGGACATCTAGTGGATTTGCCAAGAATTGCCTGGCTCCCTTTAATTCTCCTGGCTGCTCACACTGCCTCCGTCCTTTAACCAAGTCTTCAATTAAGCCTGAAAAAGACACAAAGTGTTGAAGTAACTCAGTGGGTCAGGCAGGATCTCTGAAGAACATAGATAGGTACGTTTTGTGGCGGGACCTTTCTTCTGGCAGGTGACGACGGGGAAAACGCTGGAAGAGAGGTTGGGGCTCAGTCTGAAACATCAGCTCTCCATGTTTTCCAGGGATGCTGTTCTGACCCACTAAGTTACTCTAGCACTTTGTGTCATTTTTTTAAATAAACCAGCACCTGCCGTTCCTTGCTTTTACAATTAACCCTTCCACAGCCAGGGAAGAACATTTTGTTAATTCCCTCGGACGGCCAATGACCGAGTTCTGGGATGGGAACTCTGGTAATTTGTGGGGCAAAAAATCCTCTTTCCAGTGTAATGACAAAAAAGTTATGATCAGATCTGAAGATGGGGCCTGACCCAAAACATCACCTATCCATGTTCTCCAGTGATGTTGCCTGACCCATTCAGATTCTTTGTGTCTTTTTTTGTAAACCAGTGTCTGCTGTAGAGTATAAAGGATAGTATTCATTCATTCATTTATTTCCTTGTGTCTCCAACTTCTGATTTTACTTGATTCAAGGGAGAAAAGTGTGGACCTGAAATTTTCGACCAGCGGTGAGGGAAGACAGGCTCCATTATTTTAATTTTCTTCAGCCAAACATGAGACCCCGGAGGGAATGATGAGGAATCTTGTTGCAGATGTAGAAACAACTACAGATGCTGGTTTATACCAAAGATAGACAAAAAGTGCTGGAGAAAGGCAGCATGAATGGAGAACATGGTTAGGTGATGTTTTGGGTCGCAACCCGCTTTTAGGCTTTCAGTCTAATTTGGTGGGTAGCTTGCAGAGCTAGGATTTCACTGTATCTCTGTACGTGTGACTCTAAAGATATAATTGAACCGTTGAACCTGACTCGTCAGACCGTCAGTTGTTTTGAACTTGCGTGGTGAGGGATGGTCAGAGGGCACCTCTCTGGCAGTGACATCACAACATGCAAATGCTATAAAAGAATTGAAACCTAAGATAGACACAAAAAGTTGGAGAAACTCAGAGGGACAGGCAGCATTTCTGGAGAGAAGGAATGGGTGACGTTTCGGGCCGAGACCCTTTTTCAGACTGGTTAGGGATAAGTGCACAGGCCATTGTAAGCTGTTTGTAGGGTGAAAATGAAAAGCTAGTGCGACTTGCGCGGGGGAGGGATAGAGTGAGAGGGAATGCCGAGGTTACCTGAAGTGAGAGAAATCAATATTCATACCACTGGGCTGTAAGCTGCCCAAGCGAAATATGAGATGCTGTTCCTCCAACTTGCATTTAGCCTCACTCTGACAATGGAGGAGACTGAGGACAGAAAGGTCTGTGTAGGAATGGGAAGGAGAATTAAAGTGTCCAACAACCGGGAGATCAGGTAGGTTCACATGGGCTGAGCGAAAATGTTCCACGAAACGATCGCCCAGTCTGCGTTTGGTTTTCACCAATGTATAAGAGTCCACATCTTGAACAACTAATACAGTAGATGAGGTTGGAGGAGGTGCAAATGAATCTCTGCCTAACCTGAAAGGACTGTCGGGATCCCTGGACAGAGTCGCGGGAGGAGGTATGGGGACAGGTGTTGCATCTCCTGCGGTTGCAGGGGAAGGTACCTGGGAACAGGGTGGTTTGGGTGGGAAGGGATGAGTTAACCAGGGAGTTGCGGAGGGAACGGTCTCTGCGGAAGGCGGAAAGGGGTGGAGATGGGAAAATGTGGCTAATGGCTGGATCCCGTTGGAGGTGGCAGACATTTTGTAGGATTATGTGTTTTATGCGGCAGCTGATGGGATGGAAGGTAAGGACTATGGGGACTGTCTCTGTTATGTCTAGGGGAAGGGGAAGCAAGGGTGGAGCTGCAGGGTACCGAGGAGACACGAGTGAGGGCCTCATCTATGATGGGAGAGGGGAACCCCTGTTCCCTAAAGAATGAGGATATCTCGGATATTCTAGTATGGAACACCTCATCTTGGGCGCAGATGCGGAGTAGACGGAGGAATTGGGAGTAGGGGATCGAGTCTTTGCAGGAAGCAGGGTGGGAAGAAGTGTGCAGGAGGTAGCACCGATGCAGTCATCAATGTAATGGAGATAGAGTTCGGCGATAGGGCCAGTGTACGCATGGACAGCCAGAAGTGATTAAATCAGCAATGGTAGCAATTTTACAAAATTTTGAGATTTAAAAATCAAGTCTGCAATTTATCCCATCAGATAAAGCATGAAAAGAAGTTTAATTGGACACCTAATTCACTGTCATATCTTCAGAATTAAAAAAGTTATGGCCATTTTCATACTCAGAAATTAGCATCTTGTTCCCTATTGCTTTTCCATTGACTTAACACAAAAGCTGTGATCAAGGACAGTCAAAAGTCCATAACTTTCTTAAAAATTAAGAGAATGAAATTTTCAGTTATTATAGTGAAGCATTCTGAAACAAATATGAAACAATCTTACTTGGATGACCTGAAATTAAAGCATGTAACTAGTTAGTTACCTAATTGTAGCTAATTACAAAATTCAATTACAAAATTCAATTACTAAACATTTATCCATTTCTTAAGAAAAGGTTAACATTTTTAAAAAGCCTAAGTGTCCAAATAATATTCACACAAGAATTCACAATATAATATGATTTTTAAATCTCATTGTCATGAATGTATAGGCCAAATGGAAAGAATTTAGTGTTTAATTAATGGCCATTTGAATCATCTTGCGAGTGGGTTTTTGTGGAACACGATCGATTGGAACGTTGCGGTTGCGGTGGATTTAAACCCCATATCGGCAGGAAAAATACTGCCGTTTCGTATGGGTCCTAAGTCACCTTTTCCCAACGTAAAAACTTTGATTAAAGGCATCCTAAGAAGCAAGTTTATATGAAAAAATAAACGGTGTACCTTGCCTTGTCCCCTACGTGAGATCTGTCCCGTTGTCGGCGTTGGCGGCATTAGAAGATGATTTTAATTTACTACTGCAATTAAATTATCCTGCGCTAATTTTAATAAACTTAATAAAACGGCAGTCAAAGCGATTTTTCTTCAGCAACTAAACAGTCTGTTCAAATTCGATTTGAATAGTCTGAAGAAAAAACGCATTTTAAACCCGCCCCTCTCTCAAAGGCGCCAAAGTCGCGCACACGGGCAGTGGCAGAACGGCAGCGCCGCTGAAGGTAAGTATTGTAACATACCTAGCAATGGTGTTTGAGATTAAGGCCTGCTGCTCGTCTGTGGGATCATGGACAAGGATAAGTAGGAGAAGGTGTCTGAGAGTTGTCGTCTGGCCTCAGCCTGGTAGAGGTCCAGACTACCACGGCACCTCCCTTGTCGGCGGGTTTGATCATAATGTCAGGGTTGCTGCAGAGTGAGCGGAGGGCTGTACGTTGAGGGGGTTAGGTTGGAGTAGGTAAGGGGAGTGGAAAAGTTGAGACAGTTGATGTGACGCCGGCAGTTAGAAATAAAGAGATCTCGAGAGGGTAGAAGGCCGTTCTGGGGAGTCCAAGAGGGGGACCGGTGGAGACGGGAGAAGGGGTCATCACTGGGTGGTGAGGACTCCTTCCCATAGAAAAAGGCACGGAGGCAACGGATGAAAAGCTGTACGTCGTGGCGGACCCGGAACTCATTGAGGTGGAGGTGGAAGGGAACAAAGGTGAGGCCTCTGTTGAGGACAGACCGTTCCGTATCAGAAAGGGGGAGGTCAGGTGGGATGGTGAAGACACGACAAGGGTGAGGGTTGGGGTCAGAGGATGGCACGACCTATCACGATTTCAACCTTCTAACACCAAGTTAAGTGTTGCATTTACGAGCGTGCTGTTGGGGAAAAATGGATCTTGATGCAAAATTATCACATCTGTTACTTAAAGCAAATTAGCAAAATGTTCTTGGAAATAAAACCCTTTGTTTCCCTACTCCCGTTATTCCCATTCTCTCCACCTTACTGCTCATAAACAGGCTTGACAAGAATACAATTTTTAAATTTTTAATCAATGTTTATTATTAGGCATTTACTTTGATTCCTATCAATTTGAAATTTAAGTGTTCCATAAAGTTGTGGCTATGGAATAGACAATTTATCAAAGACAGAGTGTCCACACAGCATTCCATTATCACCCAGCAGAATATAAAATGTACTTCAGATAATAAAGCGAGTCAGGTTGGCTTTAAATCATTCCGTTCATTCAGCAGTTGTGCTACATATATGGGAAAATAAATTGGAAAATGCTAATTTCCTGGGGCTGCCTGATGTTTGATTATTCATAAATTGTCATCATTACAGTTCCTCGTTGATCAGAGAGGACGGGGCGAGATTGACATCAATTTACGGATTTATACACTGCTCATCCCTGCCATAGAAATGGGGTGGGTTCCTGGCTCAGTCTGAGGAAGGGTCCTTACCCAAAGCGTCATCTGTCCATTTCCCTCCACAGATGCTGCCTAGCCCGCTGAGTTCCTCCAGCGCTTTGTGTTGTACTTACAGCAACTTGCCCATTTAACAATGCCCAGGAATCGTTCCATTAAAACACTTTATTAGATCGAGTGGAGGAATAATGATTGCCTAGAGTGGATGTGATGTTTCCACGAGTGGAAGAGTCCAGGACAAGAGGGCACAGCCTCAGAATAAAATGACTACCTTTGGAATGGAGATGAGGAGGCATTTTTCAGCCAGAATCTGTGGAATTCATTGCCACATACAGCTGTGGAGGCCAAGTCATTGTGTATTTTTAAAGCAGAGATTGATAGGTTCAGGTTAATAGGATTTAGGTTAGTGTTGTGCTGTGTTTAAGACCCTTTTGGTTGTTGAGAAGAAGCTATTCTTGAACCTTATAGAATATAATCGGGTTAGATATGATTTGCCCGGATAGCTCGTAAGGCACACTTTTTTCGCAGTATCTTGGAACACATGACAATAATAAACCAATACCAATAGATTTGCTTGACCTTTTTGTGTTTGGAGGTAGAATTAATCTAACTGCGACTGAGGAGTCAAAGGGCTCCACAGTTGGACGAGTGTGGGTGTTGTGCCATGTTTGGTAATGCACTGATGTCATCTCAGAGGACAGCAGCAAGCAGGAAGACCAACCATTCGGTACAACCAGGCTAGCACCATTATTTAATCTTCCCAATCGGCTGTGTCATTGAAGTGGTCGTTGCTGAGATTTTGAGACAAGTTAGCTTTTTCAAGAAATTGCTAGAAAGTTGACATAAAAAGTGCATCATAAATAATTTGTAGAGTAATAAGAGACCGTAGTTGCTGAAATCTTGAGCAAAATACGAAGTGCTGGAGCAACTCAGCGGACCCGTGGACAGACGACATTTCTGTTCAAGACTCTTCTTCAGACTTTAATAATAATTTCATAAATCTAATAATTAATTTTATCACACATTTATTAAGTTTACCTTTCCATGCATCAATAACTGTACTATCCTGGGGAAAATTAATATGAAAAATCTCCAACAGAGTTAAAACTGAATATGATTACACTACAAATTTAAAAGTGCCAATTATAGATTTTTATGCAATATTCACAGCCAGGGCAGAAAAAGAGTCCCTAGTACTTTGAACAAATTAAGGCCCAGAGTTTGTGGTTACAGTTGAATCTGAAGCCATCAATGTTGACAGTAGACGATCAAGAATTTGGACAAAACGGGAAGTTTAAAAAATAAATTCTGTAACTACAGTCAGTGATGGAGGTAACCCCAGATAATGCTTGTTGCAGACCCCAGAAGGGGTCAAGGAAAGGGCGTTCACGTTGCGACCTTGTTTCCACCAATCTTTCCACCACCACGCACAAGAAGCACAAGAAGCGACAAGACAGACACCATTGTGTGCAGATGCCGAGAAGTGTGTTCAGCTCTGGCTGAACAACTTCAAATCTTGTGTGTGGACTCGATAAGAAGAGACTCCAGAAATGAAACTATCACCGAAATGGCTGTGAACCTGGTCTCACTGAACCACTCATTGCTTGCTGCATTGTTGAGTCATAGAGATGTACAGCATGGCAAAAAAGGTCCTTCGGCCCATCTCGTCTATGCCGACCCTCAGGGCATACTGGGCTCATCTAATTTTGGCCAATATCCCTCTAAAACCCTTCCCATCCCAACATCTGTCCAACTGTCCTTTAAACATCGTGGTTATATCCGCTTCTGCACCTTTCTCTGGCAGTTCATTCCAGGTATGGACCATCCACTGAGTGAAAAGGTTGCCATTGAGGTCCCACTTAAATCTCTCCGCTCTCACCTGAAGTCTTGGGCCTCTAGTTTTAGAAACCTCCATCCTGGGGAAAAGACTGTGAGCATTCACTTTATTCATGTCCTTCATGATCTTGCATACGTCAGTGAGGTCACCTCTCAGCCTCCAACATTCTTATGCTGATGACAATAAACATGACTTGACTACCCTCCAACTCTGGGGTGTAACAGGTATACTTCCTTTCATTCAGAGCCCATTAATGTTGATGACTGAAAAGAGGTGAAAATGCAGGATATACAAATGATTTTATCAGGAAGGGTATACATTAATGCTGTGCAAAACTTCCACACTTACAGAACACAGAGTGTGGGAAGTGTGGTGATCGGAGAGGAGGATAGTTTCGGGCTGCATAGATAAACCAGCTGAACTTCATTCAGCCTCCTTCACTCATACATCTCTCAAGAACCTTGTCATTGTTATACTGAATGCCATGTGATGGAGTTTCCACAGGCCGTAGAGTTGATGCCACCAACAGTTGAGTGAAACGTGACCTTGTTCTTCCAAATCAGAATGTAAGAAACAGAAACAAGAGTAGGCCATTCGGTCTCTCAATCCTACAGTCCTACAATCGCAGATCAATGGTGGTTTATTTGCCACAAGTGCAACTGACCAGTAAATTTTTTTTGTATGATTACACATGCAGGCACCGCCATGTTTTGGCGCCATTTCCAAATTACAAATTCTGGTCCACCCGCGCTCTCAGTCTACTGGAACAGCTCCCGATCCAGATAAGGCTCAGGCACCTGCATGGCCTCCCTCCGTTGCCTTCGACCGGCTCAGCCCGTGAACCGACATCCCTCTCATCGCCCTGCCATCCTTGTGTCCTGGGGATGCCTCATGCAGCTGACCTGGAGAGTCACCCTACTACTGGCCCTTCGACATCTCTAGCAGTTCCCTCATCGCTTCTCCGGTCTTCAGAGAACGAGCAGCTTCCAGGCCCGGCGGTTTCCCACAACAGGGCTCCAGGTCCTCTGGGCGGCTGTCTGAGTCCGCGACAGCTTGGGAAGACCAACTTTTACCTCAAAGCTGCTTTCCTGCGTCAATCCCACATTTCCTTATTTCTCCAGAAATCAGTGGTTCTCTTGATAATGATGACATTGACTTAGCCTCCACAGCCGTCTATGGCAATGAATTCCGCAGATTCACCACCCCCTGAGTTCAGGTTGCAATCAGATCTGCCGTGTACTTACAGAAAGATGGACAGATTTGAAAGAACGGCCTGAAGGTGCTTGTTAGCCCAAACAAATGGAGAGTAGAACACTGGTCGAAGAGCAAACAGAGAGGGGGAAGGTAGTTAATGCCTGCTCGATTATAGATGGGAGGAAGCAGTAGATACAGGAGGCTACATACTGCAGAGATGTGATGTTTGCAGCTTTCATTTTTTATGCATCCTCTGTTCTCCAAAACTGCCAGAAGGCCTTTTCTTAAATTAGGCTAATTTTTGCTTAGTCAGACACTGAAAACATGAATTTTTTGCTGAAGGAAAGATGAGAGCTCTTTTTTTCAGACCACAATGTTAAAAGCAGCACAAATATACTGATCCTTTCAAAGCAACCAGCCTTCTGGTTTGAAATTCTTGTAGGTCAAAGCATATTATTTTCCAATATTTGAAATTCTAATTCAGTCCGATAGGAATCTGCAGCTGCTACGGACCTGGTGAATGGATAGAATTTCAAATCATTTTCTTCTAATTTCCTGTCAACACATCATCTTTGCAGAAATTGTGAGCACATCAGAATTTAGCCTCGCATCCCATTTAGCAATAGCTTTACCAAATAGAATTGATATTTATTTCACTGAATTTCAACGTATTACAAGTGAAAATCTGAAAGGATAGATTATGTTTTGTGATTTTTATAGAGCTAGAGTTCAAGTAGGATATCCCAATACTTGCTGCCGTGTGAGGATTCTGGAGCATACTTTAATTTGTGAATAGGATCCAGGAGAAGGGGACATTTATGAGTGAGGACTTTACGAGGATGTTGCCAGGACTAGAGGGTCTGAGCTATAGGAAGTAGTTGAGGAGGCAGGGGGATGAGGGGTGATCTTATAGAGGTGTATAAATTCATGAGAGGAAGAGATTGGGTAGATGCACAGAGTCTCTTGTATGTGAATCGAGAACCACAGGCCATAGGTTTAAGGTGAAGGGGAAAAGATTTAAGAGGTGTCTGAGGGGTAACATTTTCACACAAAGGGTGGTGGGTGTATGGAACAAGCTGCCAGAGGAAGTAGTTGAGGCAGGGACTATCCCAACGTTTCAGAAGCAGTTAGACAGCTACATGGATAGGACAGGTTTGGAGGGATATAGACCAAACGCAGGGAGGTGGGACTAGTGTTACTGGGACATGTTGGCCGGTGTGGACAAGTTGGTCTGAAGGGCCTGTTTTCACACTGTATCACTCTATGACTATTACCGAACGTGAAATTCAGTCTCAGTTGAAGAAAGTGAAGGTGAGGGAAAGGATGGGTGAACACTGGAGGATGTAGACATGGGACATGGAAGAGTATAGCACACGAATGGGCTCCTCACACAGAGAGTGGTGAATCTGTGGAATGCTCTGCCACAGAAGGTAGTTGAGGCCAGTTCATTGGCTATATTTAAGAAGGAGTTAGATATGGCCCTTGTGGCTAAAGGGATCAGGGGGTATGGAGAGAAGGCAGGTACAGGATACTGAGTTGGATGATTAGCCATGATCATATTGAATGGCGGTGCAGGCTCGAAGGGCCGAATGGCCTACTCCTGCACTCTTTTCTATGTTTCTGTGTTTCTATAATATCTGTGCCAAACATGATACCAATATCAGCTCTTATCTCCCTACACATGTTCCCTGCATATCCATGTGAATATCCATAAGTCTCTTAAATGCCTCCACCACCTTACGCAGCACGTTCCAGGCACTCACCACCTTCTGCGTAAAATGGTTGCCCTGCACATCTCCTTTAAACATTGCATCTCCCACCTTAAAGCTATGCCCTCTATTTGAAACAAATGGAGAAAGAAAAGGACACAAAGTGTTGGATTCACTCAGGCGGCATTTCTGGAAAACATGAAAATAAACATGGCCAGAAACGTCCCCTCTCCAAGTTCTCCAGAGTTGCTGCCTGACGTGCTGAGTTACTCCACTATTTTTTTTGTCCTTTTGTGTATTAATCAGCATCTACAGAGATAGAAAAGCAATTGACAATCAGATTAGACAAGAGGAGGGAGGAAATGAATTGAAAATGTGATGACCAAATATTTTCAACTGTATTGATTATTATATTTACTGAGGCAAGAGTTGCAGATTGCTGGATCTGGAGGAACATCAGATCAGGCAGCATCTATGGCTGGAATAGAGACTTCGGGTTGGAACCTTTCTTCATGCTTCCTCGATCAACTTTGTCTGTTCATGAGGCAACACCTTTGTACACGGGCTTCACCAAAATGAACAGATACATTAGAAAATGCCTTTAAAAAATACTATGCATATTCCAGCCTCAGCCTTTGATTAGCACGGGTGTCAGGGATTATGGAGAGATGGCTGGAGAATGGGTTTGAGGGAAAGATAGATCAGCCATGATTGGCTGAATGGCCTAATTCTGCTCCAACAACTTATGAACTTATACTCATTCAAAAGAAGAATCATAAAATCTGCATTGGAGGCTGTTTTACTCTTTGGGTATTTAAAAAAAAAACCAATATTCATAAGGACCAGAATAATGAAGTGACCCCTGTGCAAAATGTTAATTAAGCTCATGTTTCATTCAATCTCCTCGTTAACATGTAGATGTTGCTAGATAAATTGGCTAATTATCATAAAAAGCTAAATCATTAAATAGCCGATGAAGCAAGACAATTTAAGGCAAAATAACTAAAATTGTCCTTTGACAAGGACATTTGCTAAACAAATCATATCAAATCCAACTTTCTATTGCAGCCTTGATGGTTTGAACATTGATTTTCTACACTAGTTATGGAAAAATGGATATTGGAATGGCAGCAACGTAGTCTAACATGAAATTGGATTCAATTGTTTAATTTTATACATGCAAACCAATAAGCATAAGTTAATAAATAATGCAACAACATTTCAAATTTATTTGAGACACAAGGAACTGCAGATTCTGCCATTTTAAGCAAAATAAAAAGTGCTGGAAGAACTCAGCATCTGTGGAGGGAATGGACAGTTGATGTCACAGGTCAGGACCCTTCCTCACCCCCAGCTCTGTTGTTTCACAGAAAATCAAATCCTTCGTCCAAAGTCTAAATGGTATCAAGGCATATGGAGATAAATTGGTGTTGAGGTAACAGAGAAGAATGAAGAACCGGTCATAGACTAGAGATGGAGGCAGGTTGAGGGTGTGAGGTGTCTGTGGCTTCACTCTGCAATGCAACATTATAATTGCCTTCATTACAACGTGAGGCCACTTCAGGGCACAGCAGATAACACGACCTTCCAGTGATGATGAAAGGCACAATATCAATGAAAACCATATTTGTTTTATTCTGGGCATGGATTAAATGGGTTGTTCAAAAAAGAAATAGGGTTGGTGGTAGGAATGCCAAGAAATGAGTGTTTGGCAGGGCGGTGAAAATGCCAGAGGAAGCAAGTGACAATCCTTCTTGCAGTCCACCATCTCCTAACCCGAAGACAAGGATTAGAAGCAGAGGTGTGAATGGAGTGGTGGAAAAGTGAAAATTGCTCAATGAGAATGAAAGGATGGTAGAATTACCATGTTCAATGATGCAATTATACTTTATTGTCACATGTACCTAGGTTCAGTGAAATGCTTTGTTTTATGTACAACCCAGTAAAATCACACAGCAGACCTCAACTAGGCAGTACACAAGTCGCCATGTTTGTGGCACCGACAAAGTTACAAAGGTTCACCAAACAGTCCGATCTTCTGCCTGCCACCACATGTGGCTGGGCCGGGTTCCTCCTTCATTCTCGGCAGCCGTGGCTGAGACCCCCTTCATTCTCGACAGCCCTCCACTGGGTTCCCCCTTTGTTCTCGGCAGCCCCCCCTGCCAGGTAACTCTCGATGGACCCCTTGATCTGGACGGTTTACCTTGTTCTCAACAGTCCCCTTGCTCTCGACGGTCCATGTCGCTCTCGACGATCCACCTATGCTCTCAGCAGTTACTCACAGCAACCCTCCTCGCTCTCGGTGGCAGTAGCTCGGGGCCGCGTTTGGAATCCTCTGGTGGGCTTGGCTACGCTTCGCCGGGATACTCCCTGCGCATGGCTTTTCCAATATGTAGGCTAAGATATAGGATAAACCATGTTGATATCAGTCTATTATGTCGCATGTATCGAGATACAGTGAATAACTATGTTTGCATACTATCCAGTCAAATCATACTGTGCATGAGTATAATCGAGCCATACACAAGAGCCCCAATGAAGTGGGTTGGGAGGGACGATCTGAGAAGGCACTGAGGTTTGACTTAGAAATATTCTATAATGTTACTATTAATTGCCAGTAATAAGAATGTCAATTATTTCCCACACTGCTAATTTATAAGTACAATTATAATTACACAGTGGCAGTAAACAAAATTCAGACAAAGATAAAATATATAATTTTTGAACATTACCAACAAATGCAAAGTCAGTTCCTTTTATTCAGGATTAACTGTAAATTAAGCTCTGAACAACTTACACAAATGATGTGCAGTTTTCACACCACATATGTCGTTGTAAATATCAATCATGTTTTCCGCTGATGCAAATCTGTGTACCTAGCTTTTGTCTGCGTGAGGTTTATTGGGTGGTTTCTGTAAAAGAGATTAAACAAATGTAAGTCAAGGTTGTGTTCAAATCATTTGAGTTCCTTATGTTCTCGTGCGCTGAACTGACCCATACTCTGACCAATGCATTAATACTCAATAAAGGCCAATGCAAAAACAAATTATGAATTTAATTATAATTGTGGAATCTGCAAAATCGGTATATTGTAGATAACTAGGGACACAGTGAACTGCAGATGCTGATTTACTGTGTAGGAAGGATGCTTGTTTAAACTGAAGATAGACACAAAAAGCTGAAGTAACTCAGTGAGTCAGACAGCATCTCTGGAGAAAATGAATAGGTGACATTTCGGCTCAAAAAACCTTCACCAGACTGATTTACTGTTCCACTACAAAATTTGCTCAAAGGTACGCCTACTTTGAAGAATATTTCAACAGTACTTTATTGTCATGCATACCCAAGTACATTTAAATTCTTTTTAGTGTACAGTTTAGTGACAATCTCGCTATACATTAGACACAATCTTATAGTATCTTACGCTATAGAAATACTATAGTATGTCTATTGTGTAAGATACTATAAGAGTATCTTACACTACATAAGAGTGTACAACACCGAGCCTGTATACAAGAATCGCCGTGGGCGTGAATAGTCCTTTGCTTAAATCGCCATAATTTAGGCGCAATCTTGCACCCTTCAGGTCCAAAATTATTTTGTCTCCTCCTCTCTCCAATGAGAGTTCTGTAAGTCTGATCCTGACCCAAAACGTAACCTATCCTTGTTCTGTAGAGATACTGCCAGATCCACTGAGTTACTCCAGCACTTTGTGTCTTATAAATAACTCCTACACTGCTTAGATTTGCGGGCCTCTTGGCTACCAGGCGCTGCAAATGGTGAATGTAGCTGCATACTGTGGATGAGAATGGATGCAATTATTTACCTTGGATGCTCTCCATTCCTAGAAAAACAATAGTCAGCCATACTGAGTGACAAATTCAGAGAGTTAAGATGTGTAAACAAGTTAAAGGTGCATAACAAAAGAGTGGTAACATTACAAAAAATACTCGTTGGAATTACGATGAGTCAACAACCCCAGCGATTAGTAGTGAAGGCAAAAGAAAAATTAGCTTATTTTTAACCAATGCAGCGATACGTTTTCACAATCCTACAATTTCTCAACAAGAAATGCAAAATTACTTTTTCTCGTGATCTTCTGCAATTACCCCGTTATTTTGCATTTAAGGTATGTTGAACTTTTCATGTCTCTCCATGTTGTATGTTCCTAGTTTAAACCCAAGGAATAAAATTTTAATAAAGGATTGTTCACACCCTCTGCAGTTATTCGGTTATACAATTAGTGATTCATTTTGTAAATATTCTAGAAAAGGATTCAGTGGCGCAACGGTTGAGTTGCTACCTTAAACCACAGAGACCAAGGTTCAATCCTGACTACGAGTGCTGTCTGTGCGGAGTTAGTACGTTCTCCCTGTGACCACGTGGAATTTCTGCAGATGCTTTGGTTTCCTCCCAAACTCCAAAGACACAGAAACACGTTTGTAGGTTAATTGGCTTTGTTAAGTCGTAAACTTCTCCCTTGTATGTGTAGGTTGATTGATTAGGGTGGTGAATCTGTGGAATTCATTGCCATATAAGGCTGTGGAGGTCAAGTCAATGGATATTTTTAAGGCAGAGATAGAGAGATAGATAGATTCTTGATTAGTTCGGGTGTCAGGGGTCATGGGGAGAAGGCAGGAGAATGGGGTTGAGGGGGAGAGTTAGATCAGCCATGATTGAATGGCGGACTAGACCTGATGGGCTGAATGGCCTAATTCTGCTCTTATCACATGAACTTATGAAGGTTAGGGTACAGGATGATCGTTGGTCGCCGCGGACCCAGTGGGCTGAAGGGTCTGTGTCTGCACTGTATCTTTAAAGCCAGGCAAATTTTCATCAATTATTTCACTTTCTTTCTTTCTTTATGCATTTCTCATACAACTCTTCCCTCTTCATTCCCTGACTTTATCTTTGGTTATCTATATATCTAAAAGTTTCATCTTGACCACTTCCTGTCTGCGCTATATATTGATTTTAGAAAAAACGCTACCATACATTGCTATTATTTTTGGCCATCTTACTCACAATCCTCCTCCGCTGAGGATTTCTCCCATCGATAAAAAAGAAAAAAGTTATGAATGGTAAAAAAATCTTGGGATCAGCTGATTGGTCCTCTCGCCTGTCAATCACCATGATGAAGGTAACGCCCCTTCCAGAAGCCCAGCAGTACAAAGCCCAAATGGTATGAAATTGCATTTGAATGTGGTGGCCTGCACTCTGATTGAAATGGTATGAAATTGCATTTGAATTTGGTGGCCTGCACTCTGCTTGAAATGGTATGAAATTGCATTTGAATTTGGTGGCTTGCACTCTGCTTGAAATGGTATGAAATTGCATTTGAATTTGGTGGCCTGCACTCTGCTTGAAATGGTATGAAATTGCATTTGAATTTGGTGGCCTGTACTCTGCTTGAAATGGTATGAAATTGCATTTGAATTTGGTGGCCTGCACTCTGCTTGAAATGGTATGAAATTGCATTTGAATTTGGTGACCTACACTCTACTTGAAATAGAATTTCAAGGAATAGCCGTGAATGAACTGCCAGCCCACCAGCCATGAGTCAATCAACTGCCAGCCCACCAGCCGTGAGTCAATCAACTGCCAGCCCACCAGCCGTGAGTCAACTGCCAGCCCAACAGCCGTGAGTCAGTCAATTGCCAGCCCACCAGCCGTGAGTGAGTGAACTGCCAGCCCACCAGCCCTGAGTGACTGAGCTGCCAGCCCATCAGGCCTGAGTGACTGAGCTGCTGTCCCACCAGGCCTGAGTGACTGAGCTGCCAGCCCACCAGGCCTGAGTGACTGAGCTGCCAGCCCACCAGGCCTGATGTACAATATACATCAATGGCTTGGATGAAGGGATTCAAAGTAACATTAGGAAATTGGCAGATGACACAAAGCTGAGTGGCAGTGTGAACAGTGAGGAGGGTGCTATGAGAATGCAGGGTGACTTGGACAGGTTGGGGGAGTGGGCAGGTGCATGGCAGATGAAGTTTAATGCGGATAAATGTGAGGTTATCCACTTTGGCAGCAAAAACAGGAAGGCAGATTGCTATCTAAATGGCATCAAGTTGGGAAAAGGGGAGGTACAACAGGATCTGGGGGTCCTTGTACATCAGTCTATGAAAGTAAGCATGCATGTACTGCAGGCAATGAAGAAAGCAAATGGCATGTTGGCCTTTATAACAAGAGGAATCGAATATAGGAGCAAATAGGTCCTTCTGTAGTCGTACAGAGCCCTAGTGAGACCACACCTGGAGTATTGTGTGCAGTTTTGCTCCCCTAATTTGAGGAAGGACATTCTTGCTATTAAAGGAGTGCAGCGTAGGTTTACAAGGTTAATTCCCGGGATGGCGGGACTGTCATATGCTGAGACAATGGAGCAGCTTGGCTTGTGCACTCTGGAGTTTAGAAGGATGAGAGGATATCTCATTGAAATGTATAAGATTACTTCCGGTGGCGCCATGGAGGGCTAGAGAGTAACGCCAGCCAGCTCCGTGAAATAAACGAGGCAAAAACCGGGGAGAAAAGACCTACCTGCTGCCTGCTGTTTCTGAACCGGCTGCCATGAGTGACATCATCATGCGTGCGACTCGTAATGGCAACACAGCGCAGCCCACCCATGGATAAATGAAATCTTCGATATACAAGACAAAAAACGGCAGAACAAGAACAAGGCCCGACTGAAGCCTCGGGCTCAGGTAGGACACTATCCCAAGAAGATGTGTCGAAAAAATCGAAGAACTTAAAGTTTTTTTTGTACAAGAAATGGCAGAGTTAAAGAAAGAAATAAAGTTGGAATTAAAGACTGAACTGGCAAAAATGAATTTTAAGGAACAAATAGAAAAAATCAATGAGGAGATGAAAGAGTTAAAGTCTGAAATCAATATCTTGGCCACGGAATTATCTGACACATTGCGAAAGGAAATTGCAGAAATATTAACGGATCAAGCTGCAAATATAGTAGTAGAGATGAATGATAAAATCCAAAATAAGATGGAAACAGAGCTGGAACCTGTGGAGGAAGAACTCAAGGAGCAGTCGACAGCCATAAAGAACCTTGAAAATTTAGCCGAAACAAGTGCTCAGACTATGAAAACAATCCTCAAAGAAAATCAATGTCTATCTGATTTACTGGGCAAAACAACTGATAAATGTACCGAGTTGGAAGGACGCCAGAGAAGACAGAACCTAAGGATCGTGGGTATTCGAGAAGGGAGAGAAAAGAATCAAGATACCCGAGAGTTTACTGCAAACCTATTGCAAAAGGTTTTATCTCTGGAACAAAAGCCTTTTCTAGCCCGAGCACACAGAGTAATGAGACGTTATACAAAGCAAGACGCCCCTCCAAGACAAATGATAGTAAAAGTCCAGTATGATCATGTCCTGGAGGAGATGATGAACAAAATTGTAAAAAGTAGAAATCTTACATACGAAGAAGATTCGATCAGCATTTATCGAGACTACCCAGCAGAGGTCTCCAAGAAACGAAATGCGTTCAAGGAGACCAAAAGAATTTTGAAGGAAGTGAAGAATTTGAAGTACAGTCTGAGGTACCCAGCCACCCTGAGAGTCACCTACAACTAGGAAGAACATTATTTCAAAAACCCAGCGGATGCAATGAACTTTGCCCAGGGGATTAAGGAACGAAAGGAAGACTGAATGAAATCTTCAAAGATGAACTATACCAAGAAATAAATTGTATTTTCAGGATTGGAGTGGACTATGGACTTGTGGCACCTAAAGAAGATGGAGAAGGATGCAGATTGGAGACTCGGATTGGAGATACGGATTGGAGACTCTCCTATGGATACTAACAATTAGAATAATAACACTTCTAATATTAATAACTAACAAATACTAAAATTTATACAGCGGTATTATTATTAATTAAAGCTGATAACTACCAATTAATGATTAACAACTAATTATAGCAGATTTACTTGGAATTAGGTAAACAGTAAATATAATCACACAAAATATAAAGTTTGACTTCATTTATCCCCCCTGGCACTTTTTTGTCCCTTATTTTTATTTTCCTCCCTTTTTTTAATTTTTTTTATTATATCTTTTAATATGTATTAAGTATAGATATTATCATATACTTGACCGATGGATCCTGTACACATCAGAGTTTAATATTCCCGGTTAAATATTTTTATGGAATAAAAATTTTAAGGAACCATGGAGATGGATAAGTTTGTAACATCGACTCGGTAGAATTGCTAGCCATGGTAGTATGGCTACCATGTAGTCAGTAGATTGCTAGCCATGGTAGTATGGCTAACACTAACTACACTAATATTAGATGTAGTTTTTTCTCTCTTTGTGCACCCTATTAATCTCTTAATCTATCATTTTTTAAAATATTATTCTTTGTTATTATTATTTTATATTTGAATGGAGTTATAAATTAATACAAAGGAGATATATACGTGAGAGATACCCAAGGGTCTTGAAATTTATCTATTCGGAGTTCGGGTGTAAAGTCGGGTATGTCAAGCTGAACTATTTGTTCTATTACATACCTCCTTAGTAAAAAGATGCAAGACTTAAAAACGTATACGGGGAATGGAGGAATAACGTTTTGTAGCTGAAATGTTAAAGGTATTAACGAACCAATTAAGAGAGGTAAAGTATTAGCACATTTAAAATCACTTAAAGTAGACGTGGCATTTATCCAAGAGACACATCTAAAAAAAGATGCAGAGCATAGATTAAAGGCTAAATGGATTGACAAAGCATATCATTCTTCTTTTACACACAAATCTAGAGGTGTAGCAATATTAATTCGTAAAGGCATTTCATTTAAACACACTTCAACTATAACTGATAGTGATGGTAGATATATTATTGTAATAGGAGAATTATACACACAAAAAATGATTTTTGTCAATGTATATGGCCCAAATATTGACAGCCCACTGTTTTTTAAGAAAATATTTAATACTATCCCAGAATTACCACAACACAACCTAATAATTGGAGGAGATTTAAATTGTACACTAGATCCTTATTTAGACAGATCATCAAGACAACGGAAAATTAAATCACATTCCAGTGATCTAATAAATACATATACAGATACTAGTAATATTAAAGATGTTTGGAGAATGCAAAACCCAGTTGGATGAGAATATTCATTTTACTCACCTGTGCATAAAACTTATTCAAGAATAGATTATTTTTTGGTGGATTTAAAACTTATCCCATTCACTTATAATTCAAAATATCATAATATTATAATCTCAGAACACGCACCTTTAACTTTTATGATTAAAATAACTGGTAAAACGGAAAAACAGGGACAATGGAGATTTAACCCACAAATTTTAAAAGACAAAATAACTCAAGAATACATCACAAAACAGATTAAGATTTTCTTTGAAATAAATGATAAGCCAGAAATATCTTCGTCCCTATTATGGGAAACTTTTAAAGCATATGTTCGGGGAATTATGATATCCTCTCAAGCATTTTATAATAAAGAGAATCGGAGGGAACAACAGGCATTGGAAAAGCAGATCAAACAATTAGACACAGAAAACGCTGCTAACCCAACCATGATAAAACATAATAAAATCTCTGCATTGAAATATAAATTAAATAAAATACAGTCAGACCAAGTTGTAAAACTCTACCAATATACTAAACAAATACAATTTGAATTCGGAGATAAACCACAAAAATTATTTGTTCGTCAATTACGAAAATTGGAGGGAGAAAAATTAATCCATAGGATTAAATCAGACAAAGGTGAATTACTAGTACAAACTAAAGATATAAATGAGAGATTTTTGCAATATTATAAAAAATTATATTCAGCCAAAACGACAGAAAATCGGGCAGGAATAGAAACATTTTTTAAAAATTGTAATCTAGAAGGACTGGATTTAGAAAATAGAGAATCACTAAACGCTGAAATAACTACTAAAGAAATCGAAGTATCTATTAGGTCATTAAAAAATGGTAAAACTCCAGGACCGGATGGTATTGGTTCGGAATTTTATAAAACATTCTATGATCTGATAGCACCATGTTTGAAGACACTTTATGAATATATTTATGCACAACAGAAACTACCAGAAACATTAAATGAATCTATGATAATGCTTATACCTAAATTAGATAAAGATCTGGATGATCCAGAGTCGTATAGAGCCATAGATCTTTTAAATACTGATCAAAAAATATTAACCAAAATACTAGCACAAAGACTAAATACCGTGATTAATAAAGTAATTCATTCAGATCAAACAGGATTTATACCAAAACGATACTCCTCATATAACCTGAGACAATTATTCAATATTATATACTCAAAAAGAAATATTAATAAAGATCTAGCAATTATCTCATTAGACGCAGAGAAAGCTTTTGATCAGGTTGAATGGTCATATTTATTTTCGGTTATGGAAACTTTTCATTTGGGAGAGAAGTTTATAACATGGGTTAAATTACTATATACCAATCCAACAGCTAGAATGTTAACAAATCAAATGTTATCAACTAAATGTAATTTATCCAGAGGCTGTGGACAAGGTTGTCCTCTATCCCCACTACTGTTCGCACTGGCAATTGAACCATTAGCACAATCCGTGAAATTACATCCTGAAATATACGGATATGAAACCAAAGAAACTGAAAATAAAATATCTTTATACGCAGATGATGTATTACTTTATATTACAAAACCTGAAACTAGTATCCCTAACTTATTAGATTTAATAACTCAATTTGGCTTGTTTTCAGGATATAGAATTAATTGGAATAAAAGTGAACTTATGCCAATAATGGGATATAACCCACATATACTACAACAATTTCCTTTAAGATAGCAAATTAAAAAATCAAATATCTTGGAATTGTGTAACAAAAAAATTTGATTCTTTATTTAAATCTAATTCTCCACCCCTACTGAATAAACTACTTAAGAATATCCTATATTGGAAAACATTACCTATTTCAATGCTAGGTAGAATTAATGCGATAAAAATGATTTTTCTTCTGCAATTATTATCACTGTTTCAACTGATCCCGATATATCTTAGTGATAATTAGTGATATACTAAGATATATCTTAGAGATAATTTTTCAAAACTCTTTAGATTCTGGAGTAGTTCCTGAGGATTGGAGGGTAGCTAATGTAACCCCACTTTTTAAAAGGGGAGGGAGAGAGAAAACAGGGAATTACAGACCAGTTAGTCTAACATCGGTAGTGGGGAAACTGCTAGAGTCAATTATTAAAGATGGGATAGCAGCGCATTTGGAAAGTGGTGAAATCATTGGACAAAGTCAGCATGGATTTACAAAGGGTAAATCATGTCTGACGAATCTTATTGAATTTTTTGAGGATGTAACTAGTAGAGTGGATAAGGGAGAAGCAGTGGATGTGTTGTATCTGGACTTTCAGAAGGCTTTCAACAAGGTCCCACACAAGAGATTGGTATAGAAACTTAAAGCACACGGTATTGGTGGTTCAGTATTGATGTGGATAGAGAACAGGCTGGCAGACAGGAAGCAAAGAGTAGTAGTGAACGGGTCCTTTTCAGGATGGCAGACAGTGACTAGTGGGGTGCCGCAAGGCTCAGTGCTGGGACCCCAGCTATTTACAATTTACATTAATGATTTGGACGAGGGAATTAAATGCAACATCTCGAAGTTTGCGGATGACACGAAGCTGGGGGGCAGTGTTAGCTGTGAGGAGGATGCTAGGACGCTGCAGACTTGGATAGACTGATACACCACTGCTCATTAAATGCCAGACACTCTTTGATACAATTTAAAGTTTTACATAGATTACATTTTCCAAAATCCAAATTAAACAGAATTTTTTCAAATGTTTCTGCTATATGTGATAAATGTCAGCATTTAGAAGCTAATCTAATGCACTCATTCACAAAATGTATAAAAATTACTAACTTTTGGATAGAAATTTTTAAGATAATCTCAAATGTAGTTAATGCAAATCTCACTCCAGACTCAAAATTAATCATATTAGGAATATTAGAAATGGATCAACTACTAACAACACAGCAAAGGATTTTTATCGATTATAGTTTAATAATTGGCAAAAATTTAATATTAAGATTTTGGAAAGGTCCTACATCCCCCACAATCAAAATGTGGATTACAGAAATGTCGGAGACACTTCATCTGGAAAGATTAAGACTTGTCCTTTTGGACAAGCTAGATCAGTTCAGAGGAAAATGGTCTCCATTTATTGAATATTTAAAGGGTCAAGGTGGTCCAGTTCGAGGGCCTGACTGAAACCTGAATGAAGGAATAGATGAAGAACTATATATAATAGACCACTGATATATCTCCAATGAAGATTAGCCTACTTAATACTCCACTCATATTATTGATTTTCTACTTTTATTTTATTTCTTCTTATTATTTCTCTTTACTATCTTCTCTCTGTTATAAAATAATAAAAAGTATAGAAGTATAAATAAGAATGATTGTAAACTTTAAAAATATTAAGAATGTATGTGACGAATAATATGTCTCTTTCTTTTTATTTTATGTTATTCCATCTTAATATGTATTTACTTCTAATAAAAATATTTAACAAAAAAAAAAAGAAATGTATAAGATTGCGGGACTTCTGGCGGCGCTATGGAGTAAGGCAGACTCGAGCCGTTTAGCTCTGGGAAAATTTATCTGATAACGGGGGAAAAATCAGGACTTACCTGCACTACAATGCTACCGGCAGCTTGCAATAAGCTTGTGACATCATCAGGCGCGCGACGACACCGGCGGTATGGCTACACAACATACCCCCCCCCCAAACTGAGAAAAACCGGTAGGTCCAAAGAAGTAAGCCCGACTGAAGCCTCAGGCTCAGATTTAACAGCGTCCCAAGAAGAGATCTCAAAGAAGAAAAAGACAGATGTGGAAGAATTAAGAAGTTTTCTCGCTCAAGAAATCTCAAACATAATGGAAGAATTGAAAAAACTTAAACATAACTTCACGGATGAGTTGAAAACTTTAAAAAAAGAAATTAAAGAAGAAATTCAAGAAGATCTCGTAGCTTCTGTACATGAAGTACTGGATCCCTGGAAGTCGGTCATGGAAGAAAATCTAAATCAAAAGATTGAAGAGGTAAATGTTAAATTGAATTTGATGGAATCCAGATTTAATTCGAAGTTGGACCCCATCTCTCAGGCACTAGAACAACAACATAAAACTGTAATTGAATTAGTGGAAATTGCTGAAAAAAGCTATAAAACTACAAGTAAGCTTCTCTCCGAGAACAAGCGTTTATCAGACATAGCATAAAATAACTGAAAAATGTATTGACTTGGAGGGACGACAGAGACGCCAGAATCTAAGAATTATTGGCATTTGGGAAGGCAGAGAGGGGGATCGTGACCCCCGTGAATTCGCTGCAGTTCTATTGAAGAAAGTTTTAAATCTGGATCAAGCACCTTTACTTGCTCGGGCACATAGAGCATTGAGATGCCGCCCAAGGGACAACCGAGACAACTGATAGTGAAGGTGCAATATGATCATGTTTTGGATGATATGATGAAGAAAATCGTTCGCAGCAGAAATCTCGAATTTGAAGGAGACAAGATCAGTATATTTCGAGATTACCCGGTGAAGGTCGCCAAGAAAAGAGCATAGTTTACAGACACAAGAAGAATACTTAAGAATATAAAAAACCTGAGATATGGACTGATGTACCCCGCAACATTGAGAATCACCTACGACAAGAAAGAATACTTCTTCACCAAGCATACAGAGGCCCTTGAATTTGCAAAGAACATTGAGAACTTTGAGAATACTGAGAACATTGAGAGCGAGAGTGACAAAGAGGATTAACACTTAACACTTAATATACACCTGATGATACTGGATATTGTTACTTTACTGTGAAGAAAATGAACTTTAAATTGCTATACTCAAGGACTGTCTTGAATTTAGAATGAAATTGAGTAGTTATCTTGTTATTGTTATATAATATTTTATATTTTAATACTAATTATTACTAATTACTACTACTCATAATTACTAATTATTATTAATTATTGTTCTAGATCAACTTAGAATTAGCTAAAAGGATGAATTATAAGTAATGTGTGATTCAGGCAATTTATTTAAAAAAAAGAGAGGTTTACTCCTTGATACTGGATACTTTTTGCCTAACTGTGGACTAATATTTTTGTTATATGAGACTAATATTTTACTTACTTTGAGATTATTAATTATTCCACTACTGGAATATAACCATCATCCCCCCCCCCCCCCCCCCCCCAATATTGAAATTGAAGTGTTTCTTTTAAGGAAAGTACGGAGCTAGTAATTTTTTTTATTACCAAAGACTACGGAAGTCCTTAGATGTCTAGCCACATTAGGGTGGCTATCACTAACTGCACTAATTATAGATGTAGTTTTTTTTCTCTCTTTTACACTTTACTAATACAACACTCTCTTATTTTTTCTATTTTATATTATATTATAATCATTATTTTGAATGGAATTATTTAAGGAGATATGACCGAGAAGAAAACCTACAAGATCTAAAATTCATCTATCTGAGGTTCGGGTGTAAGGTATGGTTTAACGTGCTGAATCATCTGCTCTATTATAAACCACCTTAATCATAAGATGCAAGACGTAAAAGTGAAAACGGGGTGAAGGAATTACATTCTGTAGTTGGAATGTTAAGGGAATTAATGAACCGATTAAGAGGGGCAAAGTATTAGCTCATTTGAAATCGCTTAAAACAGATATAATATTCCTCCAGGAAACTCATCTTATAAAGGAAGCGCAACATAGACTGAAAGCAAAATGGATTGCTCAAACGTATCATTCTTCATTCACGCATAAATCTAGAGGGGTTGCAATATTAATCCGTAAAGGTATACCTTTCAAACATATATCAACTATAGAAGATATTGACTGCAGATATATTGTAGTAGTAGGCGAGTTATACTAAAAAAAAGTGACTCTCCTTAATGTATATGGACCAAATTTTGATAGCCCATTGTTCTTTAAGAGAATACTTAATACTATTCTGGAATGCACACAAAATAATTTAATAATTGGTGGAGACTTAAACTGTACACTAGATTCTTATTTAGACAGATCATCAACTCAAAGAAAATCAAAATCTCAATCAAGTGAATTTTTAAACTCATATATTAACACTACCAACATCAAGGATGTCTGGAGAATTGAAAATCTATCCGGAAGAGAATATTCATTTTATTCACCGGTGCATAAAACATATTCAAGGATAGACTATTTCTTAGTGGATTCTAAACTTATTCCATTCACCTACAACTCGCAATATCATAACATTATAATTTCGGACCATGCTCCATTAACGTTTTTGATTAAACTAAACGGAATAGACAAGAAATAGACACAATAGAGACTTAATCCTCAAATTTTAAATGAAAAGGTATGTTGTGAATATCTTGTAAAACAGATTAATATGTTTTTCGAGGTCAATGACCATCCTGAAATTTCTGCCTCACTTCTCTGGGAAACATTTAAAGCATTTATACAATGGTCATTAATCTCCTCCCAGGCATTTCTTAATAAAGAGAAAAGGGCTAAACAACAGACATTGGAAATGGAAATAAGGCAATTAGACATAGAAAATGCAGCTTCATTGGCAAAACATAATAAAATTGCAGCGCTGAAATATTAGTTAAATAAAATATACTCTGACCAAGTAATAAAACTTTATCAACATACAAAACAATTAAATATTGAATTTGGTGATAAGCCACAAAAACTATTAGCACGTCAGCTTCGTAAATTGGACGGGGAAAAAACGATTCATAAGATTAGACCAGATAAGGGAGAAATATTAACACTCCCTAAAGATATTAGTGACAGATTTTCACAATACTATCAATATCTTTATTCAACTAAAATGACAGAACAATCAACAGGAATGGAAGCATTTTTACAGAAATGTAACCATAAAGGTTTAGATTTGCAAGAGCAAGAACTATTAGGTGCTGAAATAACAATAAAAGATATCGAAGAGTCAATTAGATCTTTAAAAAATGGAAAGGCCGCAGGCCCTGATGGCCTAAGCTCCGAATTGTATTAAAAATTTTATGATCTGATTTCTCCACGTTTACAAACACTGTATAAACACGTTTATACTCAACAGAAACTCCCGGAAACTTTAAACAAATCTACAATAATACTTATACCCAAAACTGTTAAGTATCTGGAAGACCCGGCCTCATATAGAGCAATAGCTCTCTTAAATACTGATCAGAAAACATTAACTAAAATCCTATCTCATAGATTGAGATTAGTGATTAACAAATTAATACACCCCGACCATACAGGTTTTATCCCAAAACATCACTAATTTTACAATCTGAGATGATTATTTAATATTATATACTCAAATAGAATTGCTAATGCAGATCCAGCAATTATTTCGCTAGATGCTGAAAAAGCCTTTGATCAGGTAGAATGGTCATATTTATTTTCGGTGATGGAAAATTTTCAATTGGGAGGGAAGTACTGTACATGGGTTAAACTTTTATATTCTAACCCAACAGCTAGAATACTAACAAACCAAGTGTTATCAACTAAATTTAATCTTTCTAGAGGTTGCAGACAAGGATGCCCACTATCTCCATTATTATTCGCTCTAGCAATTGAACCACTTGCAGAAAGTGTCAGAGCTCATCCAGAAATACATGGGTACAATACTAAAGACACAATGCATAACATCTCTTTATATGCAGATGATGTATTAACATATATTACAAAACCAGAAACTAGTATTCCAAATTTATTATATCTAATAACTCAATTTGGTCAGTTTTCAGGATATAGAATTAATTGGAATAAAAGCGAAATCATGCCAATAACGGAACTCAATTTACATACACTACAACAATCACCTTTTAAAATAGTTGTGGAAAAATTTAAATATTTAGATATTTATGTAACTAAGACGTATACTTCTTTATTTAAATCAAATTTCCCACCTTTACTGTATAAACTAAACAAGAATATTCAATACTGGAAAACACTTCCCATCTCAATGTTTGGTAGAATTAATGCTATCAAAATTATCTTTTTGCCACAATTATTGTACTTATTCCAGTCAATCCCTATATATTCCAAAATCTTTTTTTTTTAAAGTCGACTCTACTGTTACAAGTTTCATCTGGGATTATAAGAATCATAGAATAAGTAAAAAACATTTATGTAAATCAAAGATTAATGGAGGTTTAGCTCTACCAAATTTTCTGTTTTATTTTTGGGCAGTCCATGAATTCTTGGCTGGAAGAAATGGATCAACAACCAGACTGGTTAAGGATGGAAAAGGAGGACTGTTTACCTTTTGAAATGAGTTCAATTATGTTTGCACCGACAAACTGCACAAAAAAACCTATAGGGAAAACCCTATAATACATAGTTGCACACAAATCTGGAAACAATTAAAAAAAAGGCTTTAAAATTGGATAATATACCACTCTGTCTCCCTATTGTAAATAATCCCTTATTTAAACCTTCCATGCTGGATAAAGGTTTCACACAATGGAAAAATTTTGGAATTAAAAAGATGGAACATCTTTATAAGAAAGGTACTTTTCTTTTATTTCAGGAGTTACAGCAGATTTATGGACTACATTCAAATAATATTTTTCGATATCTACAACTCAGAGATTATGTTAAATCAAATACACAAGATTATATAGGAATAGGGTCCCAGAAATCCTTGATGAATGTTTGAATAAGCATCCTAATACAGAAAAACTAACAACTTATATTTATAATATCCTTTTAGATAGCGAGGTCCCATCGACGGAATCACATAGACATACATGGGAAAATGAATTAATCCAACCCATAACAAAAGATATTTGGGACAAAAGTTTACAATATATATACATCAATGCTCGTTAAATGCCAGACATGCTTTAATACAATTTAAAGTATTACACAGATTACATTACTGAAAAGTAAAACTGAATAGAATCTTTCCACATGTCTCTCCTATCTGCGATAAATGTCAGCATCTGGAGGCTAATTTAACATACTTTTGCAAATTGTATAAAAATTAAAAATTTCTGGATTGAGATTTTTAGAATAACTTCTGAAGTTATTAATACTAAACTGGATCCGGACTCAAAACTAATAATACTTGGAATATCAGAACAAAGTTTAACACTTACAACAAGCCAAAGAAATCTCCTAGATTACAGTATTATAATCAGGAAGAAATTAATATTAAAATTTTGGAAAGGCCCTATAACCCCCACAATTAAAATGTGGATTATGGAAATGTCGGAGACCCTACACCTGGAAAGAATCAGATTCGCCTTAATGGTTTTCTTTCATCGATTATTTGAAAGGGTAGATTGGTTCAGCAGGGGAACCTAACTGAAACGTGGACTCAGGATCAGATGAAAAGTTATACTCTATATTCCTTGATCTTATCTCCAATGATGTATTAATGGTAAATTATTCCATTCCATATGATTTACTTTTTCCTCTTTTTTTCTCTCCCTCTCTCTCTCTTTCTTTTTTATTACTCTTAATCTATAAAAAATAAAAAATAAAAACTATTTTAGGCAGAATGATTCAATTGATAATATTAATAATGTATGATTGATGTACACAAAATATTCCTACCATAATATGTGTTTGCCAATTTATTGTTTACCTCTAATAAAAATATATTAAAAAAAAGAAATGCATAAGATTGTTAAGGGCTTGGACACACTAGAGGCAGGAAACATGTTCCCGATGTTGGGGGAGTCCAGAACCAGGGGCAACAGTTTAACGAATAAGGAGACGAGGAAACACTTTTTCTCACAGAGAGTGGTGAGTCTGTGGAATTCTCTGCCTCAGAGAGCGGTGGAGGCAGGTTCTCTGGATGCTTTCAAGAGAGAGCTAGATAGGGCTCTTAAAAATAGCGGAGTCAGGGGATATGGGGAGAAGTCAGGAACGGAGTACTGATTGGGGATGATCAGCCATGATCACATTGAATGGCGGTGCTGGCTCGAAGGGCCAAATGGCCTACTCCTGCACCTATTTTCTATTGAGTGACTGAGCTGCCTGCCTACCGGGCCTGAGTAGCTGAGCTGCCAGCCCACCAGGCCTGAGTGACTGAGCTGCCAGCCCAAGAATCTATTCAGCCCACAATGTCCATACAAGTCCTCTGGAAACCAGTCCCTGTGGCCCACAACACCCATACTAGCGCTCCAGAAAGCCTCCCCCCACCCCCACTGGCCACCAATATTGGTATTGGTGGAGAGGTGGAATATTGCGTTGGGGGACCAGTGTGAACATGGGACATAACGGGTCCCAGTTAGTCTAGTAAATTATTAAATCTTTAACTCTGATGAAGAGTCAACCAGAACTGATGCCCTCTTACAATCCCTTGCAAATACTGTCTGACTTATTGAGTGTTTTTCCAGCTCTGTTTATTTTGGGCTTGTTTTCAGGCAGAGAGTGGATGTGGAGAGAATGTTTCCAGTAGCGGGAGAGACCAGGACCAGAGGGTACAGCCTCAGAACAAAAGGATGTACCTTTAAAACTGTGATGATCAGCAATTTATTTGGCCAGAGGGTGGTGAATCAGTAGAATTCATTGCCGCAGACTGCTTTGGAGGCTAAGTCAGTGGGTATTTCTAAAGCCTAGATTGATAGGTTTTTGATTAGTGTCAAATATTTTGAGACAAAGGCAGGAGAATGAGTTTGAGAGGAAAAAATAGATCAGCCCCTTGGAATGGCGGAGCAGACTCGATGGACCAATTGGCCTTTTTCTGTTCCCTATGTCTTATGGTCTATTTTAGGTTCCCGGTGGTCAACATAATCTTATAGCTGGCTTGAGAAGAATACATTAATCAGATGTGCCATTAGAGGAGGCTCATATAAAGCATAAATATTGGCACAGACCATTGGGCAGGATTCTGTGTTTCTCTCCTGCAGATACCATGCAATATAAATTTGTCATTTGGAGACAGTGCAACTGCCGTTACTATTGAGCTTCAGGTGAATTTCTGAATAAAAACTCTGTGAAATGTCAATATAACAACATTTGAAAGACATTTTGGAGAGGTACATGGATAGGAAAGGTTTAGAAGGATACAAGCCAAATGCAGACAGATGGAACTAGCTCAGATGGTTCACCTTGACTTTCGTGGATGAGTTGGGCTGAATGGCCCGTAACTGTGCTGGATGTCCCTATCACTCCATAGCTGTCTTTTTGTTTATTTTTCTGCAGAAGATCCTGGTTATGCAAATCGACATGTCAAATTTCACTTAGGAAAATATTTCTGGAAAAATCGCGTGGTCTCCCATCGAAGTCTAACTCAAGGGTCTCGAGAGAAGCTGTCTGACCCGCTGAGATACTCCAACTTGTTGCGTCTATCTTTTTTATTCTGGGCCTTGTGTTTGAATTACATCAATTTTGAGCAGTGTCAGTGGAAAATAATGTAATGAGAGTTTCAATGAGAAACATCTTAAGTAACTATCCGCTGGAATTGAACTGTTGTGCAAAGAATAAGCAGATGCATTAACCATCAACAACATTATTGGTGATGTGTTTGTTAGAAATGGAATATGACAAGCCCCACTAGGTTAAGATGACTTTGGATTTATTTTTTCCATTAAATTGTGTTTAGAATTGCACCAATGAACATGATGTAAAGGTCTCAGATGTTTAGAAATGCTCTGTGTTTCTGACTCTACATTTTCAATTAATTATCCATAAAATTACTTGGGATGCCCTGGGACTGAGGAAGATGTTGAAGAATTCCAATTTGTTTTTTTTTTGAATAAGCTATGGCTCAATGACAGGCTCAAGAACAAACTTCAGTGAACACTCACTGTCTTCCCCCCACCATGGTAGAGGATCCTTAAAATAGAGCGCATGTGCTTAAGGTGAGAGGGGAGAGATTTAAGAGACTTCAAGGGCAACTTTTTCACTCTCAGGATAGTCCGTATCTGGAATTTCCTTTGTTGGATTCATGGGAGATGGTCTTGAAGGGGAGGATGCTCCTCAAACTGCGGAGCATCCTGGACAATACAGCTCACCCCCTTCATGACACACTGGTCAACCTGAGGAGTACCTTCAGCAACAGATTGGTTCCACCAAGATGCAGGCAGAACGCCACAGGAGATCTTTCTTCCCTGCGGCTATTCAACTTTACAACTCCTTCTCCTTCTGTCGTGGGGTAGACTGAGACTGAATCCCCCCCCACCTCCTTAATCTTTGCACATCTCCCAAGTCTTTCTACTCAACACTTTAATTTCATGGTGCATGTATTTTGTGTTTTTTATGACTGTTGGCAGATCAATTTCTCTCCTGGGATAAATAAAGCTCTATCGTATTGCATCGAATGGGATGTCAAAAGAAGTTATAGAGGCAGACACAATTAAGCATTTTAAAAGACATTTGGACAGATATATGAATGAGGGATTTAAAGGAATGTGGATCAAAAGCAGATTAATGGGACGAGTCCAAAATGCCAAAATGGTCAGCATGGTGAGGATGACCACAGGGTTGTTTCTGTGCTGCAAAGTTCTATGACTGCAGTGCAATACTGTGGAGCATTATACTGTTGGAGAAGCAGTAGTGAATGACCACCCTAATGACAAAGGTGGAATAATGAAGTGTTGATAGACACAAAAAGCTGGAGTAACTCAGCGGGACAGGCAGCATTTCTGAAGAGAAGGAACGGGTGACGTTTCGGTTCCAGACCCTTCTGCAGACATCTCGACCTGAAACGTCACCCATTCCTTCTCTCCAGAGATGCTGCCTGTCCCGCTGAATTACTCCAGATTTGTGTTTCTATTTTTGGTTTAAACCACCAACTGCAGTTAATTCCTACACATAATGAAAGGTTGTACTGTTGGCTGTAACGAAGGAGCATTGTACCACTCATTCCTGGAATCATTCTTGTAAACCTCATATGTGGCCCAAATTTGCTCACAGTACTCCAAATGCGGCCTGACTAGCACCTTATAGAGCCTCCGCATTAATTGATGGAAAGATACAGCATGGAAATAGACCCTTCGACTCACACTGACCATCGATCACACTAGTTATGTTATCCCACTTTTACATCCACTCACTGCATACTAGGGGCAATTTAGAGGTCAATTAACCTACAATCCCGCACATCTTTGGGCTGTGGGAGGAAACCAGCGCACTCGGAAGACCACAAGGTCACAAGGAAAATGTGCAAACTCCACATAGACAACACTGGAGGTCAGGAAAATGTGCAAACTCCACATAGACAACACTGGAGGTCAGTGCCAGAGACCCAATACCCGAGGCAGCAACTCTACCAACTGTGCCGCCCTGGAGCGGCCGGGGTCGCTCTTCGTGCTTCACCCATCTCTGAGTGCATAGTGCTCCCGCTGGGATAGGCCATTAGACGGGAAGTGTTCCGTTAGTGAAGCCCCCACGAGGGCTGGGATTGGCCGGAAGGCTGGGCTAGCAACCCGCGGATTGCTGCCTGCACAGCTGACACTGGGAAGGAAACTTGTCCTTTCCAGGACCGCGTGTGTAGGAAGGAACTGTAGATGCTGGTCTACAATCCAAATAGACACAAAATGCTGGAGTACCTCAGCGGAACAGCATCTGTGGAGAGAAGGAATGGGTGAATTTTCGGATCGAGACCATTCTTCAGACTGAAAGTTAGGTTGAGGGAAACACGGTGGTAAAGATGTGTAAGGTGTGAAATAGAGACATTAAAGGGGATAAGGTTCAAGGAAAATGTAGAATTGATAATTGTTAGCTAAGAGAAGCTGACAACGAAGCAAACAGCGATAGAATTTAATCACGAGGACAGTCAGGCTTGTCTGAGAACTGGGATGGGGGAGACATGGAGAGAGAGTGCACGAGGCCCGGGCTGTCCATAGAGAAGCGCCGCAGCCCCGGGTAACCAGATGGAATCGTGCTGTGGCGATGCTGGACATGGTAACCACCGGGGGCGCCACACGATTGGCAGCTCCGCCAACAGTCTTTTTTTAAATTAATAAACATCTCACGTACAATTTTATTGAAAAGTGGCAATTTCTTTTGTTAAATATTTTTAATAGACGTAAGTACATATTAATAGAATATACTTCTCACATACATTCGTAATATTATTAATATTAACAATTATGTCTTATTTATATTTCTATACATTTTTTTATTGCAGATAAGAAAAGATAGAGAAAAATAAAGTAAAGTAAAAGTAGAAAATCAAAAACAAAATGAGTGGAGTATTAAACAGGTTATCCATCATTGGAGATATATCCATGATTTGTTATATTTGATTCTTCATCCATTCCTTTATTCAGGCTGCAGTCAGGCTCTCGCACCGAGCCATTTTGACCCTTTAAATATTCAATAAATGAATACCATATCCCTCTGAAAAGATCCAACTTGTCCAGTAGGACAAGCCTTAATCTTTCCACATTCGAAATTATCTTAAATATTTCTGTCCAAAATATAGTAATTTTTAAACAATTTGTAAATGAATGCATTAAGTTAGCTTCTAAGTGCTGACATTTATCACATATGGCAGATACATTTGAAAAAATACTATGTAATTTGGATTTTGAATAATGTAATCTATGTAATATTTTAAATTGTATAAGAGAGTGTCTAGCATTTAATGAACAATGTTGTCTATGTTGTAAACTTTCATCCCATACTTCTAGTTTGATTAATTGACCTAATTTGTTTTCCCATGATTGTCTATATATTTCTGTCATTGGAACATCGTTTTCCAATAAAATGTTATAAATATATGATATCAATTTTTATGTGTTCGGGTGTTTATTTAGACATTCATCTAAAATGTCTGTCTTTCTATTTCTAATTTCTTGTGTGTTTGCTTTTACATAGTCTCTAATTTGTAAATATTTAAAGTAATCTTTTGAATGTAATCCATAAATTTGTTGTAATTCTTGAAATGACATGAAGGAATTTTCCCTATAGAGATCGCCCATCTTATTAATTCCATAGTTTTTCCATTGTAAAAAACCTTTGTCCATGATTGAAGGTTTAAATGTAATGTAATTTACAATGGTTAGCGCTAGTGGTATACATTTCAATTTTAATGTTTTCTTTATTTGTTTCCAGATAAGTATCCCACTTTCTATTATAGGATTTTCACTATAGATTTTCTTACCTAGTTTAATATTAGCGAATAAAATCGAGCTAATTTCAAAAGGCGAACAATCTTCTTTTTCCATTTTTAACCAGATTGGTTGTTTATCTGTCTCTACTAACCAAAAATTCAAAATTTTTATATTATCTGCCCAGTAATAAAACATAAAGTTTGGCAGTGCTAGACCTCCATTTATTTTTGATTTACATAAATGTTTTTTTATTTATTCTATGGCTCTTATAATCCCAGATAAAGTTGGTGACTATAGAATCAACCTTCTTAAAGAATTTTTAGGAAGATATATCAGAATCAATTGGAAGAGATATAGTAATATTAATTCTACCTAGCATTGAAATAGGTAATGTTTTCCAATATAAAATATTCTTATTTAATTTATTCAATAAAAGTGGAAAATTGGATTTAAATAAAGAATCAAATCTTTTTGTTACATAAATTCCAAGATATTTGATTTTTTTCATTTGCTATCTTAAAAGGTAAATTGTTGTAGTATATGTAAGTTATTTACCATTATTGGCATGTTCACTTTTATTCCAATTAATACTATATCCTGAAAATAATCCAAATTCAGTTATTAATTTTAGTAAATTTGGGATACTAATTTCCGGCTTTGTAATATAAAATAATACATCATCCGCATATAAGGAGATTTTATTTTCAGTATCTCTGGTGTCATACCCATATATTTCAGGATGTAATCTCACACGTTGAGCTAATGGTTCTATTGCAAGTGCAAACAATAGCGGGGATAAAGGACAACCTTGCCTGCAGCCTCGGAATAAATTAAATTTAGTTGATAGCATTTGATTTGTTAGTATTCTGGCTGTTGGATTAGTGTATAATAATTTAAACCAAATAATAAACTTCTCTCCCAACTTAAAAGTTTCCATAACCGAAAACAAGTAAGACCGTTCCACCTAGTCAAAGGCTTTCTCCGCATCTAACGATATAATTACTAGGTCTTTATTAATACCTCTTTTCGAATATATAATATTGAATAATCGTCTCAGATTATATGGGGAATATCGTTTTGGTATAAATCCTGTTTGATCCGGGTGAATTAATTTATTAATAACTGTGCTTAGTCTTTGTGCTAATATTTTGGTTAGTATCTTTTGATCAGTATTTAAAAGAGCTAAAGCTCTATATGATCCTGGGTCATCCAGATCTTTGTCTATTTTAGGTATAAGTGTTATAATAGATTCATTTAACGTTTCTGGTAGTTTCTGGTGGGTATAAATGTATTCATAGTGTATCTTCAAACGTGGTGCAATCAGATCATAAAATGTTTTATAAAATTCTGAACCAATACCATCTGGTCCCGGTGTTTTACCATTTTTTAGTGATCTGATAGATTCTTCGATTTCTTTTACTGATATTTCAGCATTTAGTGATTCTCTATTTTGTGAATCCAACCCATTCAGATTACCTTTTTTTTAAATGCTTCTATTTCTATCCTGTTTTCTGTCGTTTTAGCTGAATATAAATTTTTATAATATTGCAAAAATCTCTCATTAATATCTTTGGGTTGTACTAATGGTTCGCCATTGTATGATTTAATCCTATGGATTATTTTTTCTCCCTCCATCTTCCGTAATTGACGGGCCAATAAATTTTGAGGTTTATCTCCAAATTCAAATTGTAATTGTTTAGTGTATTGATAGAGTTTTACAACTTGATCTGAGTATATTTTATTTAATTTATGTGTAGCGAATTTGTTATGTTTTGTTATGGATGGATTAGCAGCATTCTCTGTGTCTAATTGTTTAATCTCCTTTTCCAATTCCTGTTGTTCCCTCCGATTCTCTTTATTATAAAATGCTTGAGAAGAAATCATAATTCCACGGGCATATGCTTTAAATGTTTCCCATAATAGGGAAGAAGATATTTCCGGTTTATCATTTATTTCAAAGAAAATCTTGATCTTTCCATAATATATTCCTGAGTTACTTTGTCTTTTAAAATTTGTGGGTTAAATCTGCATTGTCCCTGTTTTTCCGTTTTACCATTTATTTTAAATATAAATGTTAAAGGTGCGTGATCTGAGATTGTAATATTATGGTATTTTGAATTATAAGTAAGTGAGATAAGTTTAGCGTCAACCAAAAAATAATCTATTCTTGAATAGGTTTTATTTACAGGTGAATAAAATGAATATTCTCGTCCAGTTAGATTTTCTACTCTCCAAACATCTTTAATATTACTAGCATCATATATGCATTTAATAAGTCACTGGAATGGAATTTGGTTTTCCTTTGTCCTGTGGATCTATCTAAATAAGAATCTAATGTACAATTTAAATCTCCTCCAATTATTAAGTTATGTTGTGCTATTTCCGGGATGTTTTCTTAAAGAACAGTGGACTATCAAAGTTTGGTCCATAGACATTGACAAAAATCATTTTTTGTGCATTTAATTCTCCTAATACAATAATGTATCTACCGTCATTGTCAGTTATAGATGATGTATGTTTAAATAAAGTGCCTTTATGAAATAATATTGCTATGCCTCTGGATTTGTGTGTAAAAGAAGAATGATACATTTTATCTATCCATTTAGCTTTCGGCCTATGCTCGGCATCTTTTTTTAAATGTGTTTCTTGAATAAAAATCACATCAGCTTTAATTACTTTTAAATGTGCTAGTACTTTACCTCTCTTAATTGGTTCATTAATACCTTTAACGTTCCAGCTACAAAACGTTATTCCCTCATTCCCCTTATTCATTTTTAAATCTTGCATCTTTTGTCTATGGGGGTCTATAATAGAGCCAATGGTTCAGTTCGACAGACCCGACCTTACACCTGAACTCCGAATAGATGAATTTTAAGACCCTTGAATGTCTCTCACGTGTATATCTCCTTTGATCCAATTTGTAACTCCATTCAAACTGAAAATAATAATGATAGATTATAATAGAGAAGAAAAGAGGATAGGTTAAGAAATTAGTATTGTGCACAAAGAAGGAAAAAACTACATCTAGTATTAGTGTAGATAGTGCTAGCCATACTAGCATGGCTAACCATCTACCGACTTCCGTAGTTGAGGTTACCAACTTAACCAGCTCCTTGGTTTCTTGGAATTTTTATCCATAGCAGTATTTTACCGGGGATATTAAATTTATTAAAAAAAACGAAAAGAAAGGAAAAAAGCAAATAAAAATAAAAATTACTAAGAAAAAAGAAAAAAGAAAAAAGGTTTCCAAAGAGGGCAAATGAAATCAAACTCTATATTTGACTCTAATCATTCCATTATAAGTAAGTATTAGTCATTAGTGAGAATTATTAACTCTGATTAGTAAAGATACCACGCTATAATTTTAGTATTTATTAGTTATTTGTATTAGTAGTGCAGTTATACTAATTATTATATCCATGGGAGAGTTTCCGATCCACATCTTTCTCCAGCTTCCTTAGTCACGACTTTAATTCCATCCAGTCCTGCAAAGTCAATGATGAAGTTCAGTTTTAAAAGTATTATTCAAGCATCCTCTCGAACCTTAATCTTCTGGGCAAAGTCCAATGCTTCCACAGGGTTGGTGAAAAAGTGTTCCTTCTGATTGTAAGTGACTCTTAGGGTAGCTGGATACCTCAGACCATATTTCAAATTCTCCAGTTCCCTCAAGATACTTTTGGTCTCAATAAACGCTTTTCGTTTCCTGGAGACCTCTGGTGGATAGTCTCGATAAATACTGATCCTGTACATTTCTCAGTTATTTTTCAATAATTCAGTTAGACGTTGGTTTTCTGTGATAAGCTTTGCTGTAGTCTGAGCACTTGTTTCGGCTAGTTCTTCAAGGCCCTTTATGGCTGCCGTCTGTTGATTCAGTGCCAGCTCCACAGGATTCAGCCTTTCTTCAAGATCAGTTTTCACTTTTCTGATTTTAACATTCGTCTCATTTGTCAGACCAGTCAATATTTCTGCAATTTCTTTCTTCAGTTCATCCGATGTTTTCTTAGCTGTGGTATTAATTTCAAGCTTTAACTCCTTCATTTCCTCCTTGATTTTTTTTATTTCTTCCCCAAAATTCATCTTCTTCAATTCTTCATTCGTTTTTGCCAGTTCATTCTTTAGTTCCAGCTTTATTTCCTCCTTTAAACCAGCAATTTCACTTGCAATAAAAATTTTAAGTTCTTCACCTTCCGATTTTTTAATCGTTTTTTTCGACACATCTTCTTGGGATAGTGTCCTACCTGAGCCCGAGGCTTCAGTCGGGCCTTCCACCGTTTTCTGCCTGGTAACACGAATTTTCGGTTTATCCGCGGGTGGGCTGCGCTGTGTAGACATAGTAAGTCGCGCGCCTGATGATGTCACTCACAGCAATCGGTGCAGAGGCAGCAGGCAGCAGCTAGGTCGCTTTCTCCCCGATTTTTCTCCGTTTATTTTCGAGGAGCTGGCTGGTGTTGCTCTCTAGCCCTCCATAGCACCACTGGAAGTCCAGCCCCGCCAACAGTCTGTCTGTTTTTTCGTCTCTGTCTTATTTTTAGTGTGTGTTAAAAGTTAGTGTAAATGTTCTCAGGTTTGTTTTAGATGGGTGGAGGGGGAGGGGTCGGGGATAACTTTTTTTCAATCTCTTACCTTGCCGGAGATGTGATTGCTTTTCGGTTCGTATCTCTGGTCGCTCTGCGGCCTAACATCGATGGAGCTGGAGACTTCCTCGGAATGACCTTGAGCCACACCGCAAGGCGTGGACTTAACATTGGAGCCGAATAGACTTATTCATTCATTCAGTCAATCCCTTGCCTGGGAACAGTCCAACCGCGGCCTGCAGACTTTACTATAGCGAGCTCACAGTCGGGAGAGGCCAAGTCGTGAGCTCCATCGACGCAGAGGCTCGACCAGCCCCAACGTGGGGTTTGATTGCCCGGAACGGGAGAGCTGACATCCCCCCGATGCAAGAGCTAATATCCCCAATGCGGAGGGTCCAAACGTCGCCGGCTACGGGAGTCAAAATCGTCCCATCAACGGAGGGTTTGAGGCCCCCGGCCGCGGGAGAGCAAAGAAAGGAAGAGATTTGAACGTTTTTTCGCCTTCCATCACAGTGAGGAATGTGGAGTTACTGTGGTGGATGTTTATATTAAATGTATTGTGTGTGTTCCGTTGCTTTTTATTTGTACGACTGATTTGGCAAATGAAATTCCTCGTATGTTGCAAAACATACTTGGCTAAGAAAGTATTATTGTAATTGTGATTGTAACCACCGTCGCCGTCTCGGATGTAACCGCAGAATAAGGCGGCAGCCGGTTTCCCCACAGCACAGCGCATGCTCAATCACGGCTGTCCGATAGAGACGGGCTATACGCATGCTCCGTCACGGTTCTCCATGCAGCCCACGATTCTGCGTCGACTCAGTCACGGCTCTCCGCGCAGACTGCGACTGTGCGCATGCTCAGTCACGGCACATCACGCAGGCCAGATCCGCGCGCATGCGCCCCAGCTCCCTCGCGCGCCCCTTTCGCCCGCTTTCTTTTGAAAGTGAACGCCGGCCGCTGAGTGTAAGCGGGTCACGTGTGGCCGCCAGGCGGCGCTGCCATTGGCCGGCCGCGCCAGTGACGTCGGCGCGGGGCAGGGGCAGGGGCGGCCATTTTCCGTTTCCGGAGTAGTTTCGCCAGCGAACGAGCGAACGGCGCGGCGGCCATTTTCCCCCCATGGTTAGTATCGCTGCCGAGGAGTTACCCGCCCGCCCGCCCCCTTCACACCATGCCCGGCCGCCTGCCTTCCCGGCATCACTCCCTGCTCGGCCAGGAGCGCCCACGGCCTTCAGCTCTCCAGTAGATCCTGTCAGGGCTGGGTGCTGCGTGAGGTGCGGTCCGGGGCTCCCCCCACCCCCTGGTTGAGGGGTGTGTTGGGGAGGGGAGGGGAGAGAGAGGCGTTGGGGGGGGGGGGGGGGGTGACAGCGTCCTGCCGGCCCGCCCCGCACCAGGCACGGGGCTCGCCCGGCCAGCATGGCTCTGTAGGATGCGGCCGTTTATCCAGCTGCCTTACTGCGGAGAGCCGAGAAACGTGCGGCTTTCACCCCAGCGTCCCGGCTCGGGACTGGCCTGCGATCGGAGAGTAACGCCCACAGCACAGCAAACGCATCGGCTGCAGGCACAGGAGGTAATGACAGGGGCACGGCCACAACAAAGAGGGGTGTGCGAGTGTGTGTGGCGGGGAGGGTAGGTTAGGGTGACCGGGCTCTTGCTGCTGACCCTGCAGCCGCTGATGCTCATTTCCACCCCCCAGCCTGGGGCCACAGGCAGTTCATCTTTGTTCATTGTGATTGCCCGAAGGGAACGTGGCCAGAATGGCTCGTTAATTCATATTGAACTGCGGTATCCTCTCAAATGACAAAGATTTTCCTTCTGTAAAGAGGAAACATAAGCAAACAATTTGCAAGGGAATAGTACTGTGCTGCCTGATTTGATTTCGAAGGAAATATTTAATCCGTAAAACGTGGATAATTCTATTATGTATTTTAATACGGTCTAAATTTTTAACGCCATTTAGCTCTGACGTTTATGTGAGTGCGAGAGCGAAATGCTGGAGGTGCTGTAGGTTTGAAATAAATACATGTTAGAAAGAGTTGGTAGGTTACATTTTTAGAAAAAAGATTGACGACCTGTCAAATATAACAACTAAAACCAATATCAGGGCATATTGGTTTTAAATATAACAACTAAAACCAATATAGAGAATAGGGGAAGATAAGTAAACAAAAGGATGATTGAGTGAGAGGCAGGAGAGATGGTGGTGCAAGTGGATGGTAATGAGGCAATGGAGGAAATGCAGATGCATTAATGGGCAAAACTATTATGTGAAATTAGTAATTCATTTGAGCCTGGAGGCTATAATATTGGTCGTGGAACGAAGTGTTTTCCAAGTTTCAAATAGTCAAACATCTATGTTTAATTCAAAATCTAAATGCTACAGGTGTTAAATATATGAAAGGAAAAACAGAACAACAAAGATATTTGGCCAGTGTTTACATTCATACCCTGATCTTTTTTTGGCCTGGTGCCTTGTGTTTTGCACCTGGAACTCTTATAAATTTTACCTTTTATCCCCTTCCTCGTAGATTTTACCTTACTCTTCTAAATGTTACCTTTTATCCCCTTCCTTGTTGATTTTACCTTTTTATTCTTTCCTTCCTTATGTACTTTCAAAGAAGCATCTATTTGATTATTAATTAAAAACCTCAAATGTTGGAAATGTAAGATTGTAACAGAGCTGGTCCATACTGAAGTAGAAGCTGTAGTGTTCACAACTGATTCAAAGACATGAGTTTCAATCTGACCATAGCATCTGTGAATTTAAATTTGAGTAATTAATATAATCTGGAATTTTAAAACGAAGATAGTCTCAGTAAAGATGCTTGTAATACTAACTTGTTGTAAAACCACCATCTGGTTCACTAATGGTCCTTCAAGATCAAGAAGGGTCTCGACCCAAAATGTCACCCTTTCCTTTCCCTGGGGATACTGCCTGTCCCACTGAGTTACTCCAGCTTTTTGTGTGTATCTTCAAGAAATCGTCATAATTGTTTAAAACATTAACGGGCATACAATGCTATGTACGACAGTGATCGCAACTTCTACTGAAGTGTGGATGGCTGTTGGCTTGCTTGGAGCTCATCTCCCTTTAACAGGTCTTGTTTTTGGTCATGCTGGGGGTTCACAGCTCCCTTTTCAGCAGGCAAGCCAGGTGGGGGAGATTGTTTAGTCGCCGACTATCTGACCATGGAGCAGGTAACACGGGATTACATGGTACTCGAGGCGGGGGAAACTCCCCCGACCTGACCTCAAGAATGCAATTCTGTTATCCCTACCAGCTTTGGTTATAATTCGAGATACAGAGCAATGAGTGACTCTTAAGTTTTGGGGGAAATGAGGAAGGGACAGTAAAGAGTGGCATTGGCAGACCGATGTCCCATCTCTTCCTAAAAACAAATTTGAAAATAATTTAGGTCCATTAGCAAATAAAATCCATACCAGTTGAGCTCTATTTTCCTTCACAGTTGTGCCCTTTCCTTGCACCAGCAATCTTCAACCGAATTATATTTTGTTATCTGACCTGCTGCCTATTTCTGGCATGTTCTGTTTCTATTTTGTAGTTCACAGGCATTTGATAAGTAGATGGACAAGTTAGAGCACATCTGGTCCTTCTCAGTGGGCTGTGACTAGTTGAGTAACTTGGGAATTGATGCTTGAATCCTGACTGTTCATAATCTACAGTTTGGTTTAAGGGTACAAGTGCAAAATTTCAAAGTTTACCGATGACGTGAAGCTAAGTGCGCACACTTTTTCTCGGGAAAGGGGAATCAAAAACTAAAGGACATAGGCTTAAGTTGAGAGGGCAAACATTTACAAGGGACCTGACTGGCAACTCATTCACAACAATGGTGGTGCATATATGGAACGAGCTGCCAGAGAAAGTGGTTGAAGCAGGTGCTGTAACAACATTTAGGAAACATTTGGGCAAGTATAATAAAGATCTAAAGGGATATAGGCTTAATGGGACTAGTTTAGATGGACATCTTGGTCAGCATGGAAGAGGTGGGCTAGAAGGGTCTGTTTCGAATGCTGTATGACTAAGTAGATATGTCGGGAAGTTGTAGAAGCTTCAAGAGTTTATTGACAAACTGAGTGGGGAAAGGTTGGCAGGTGGGGAACAGTGAGTAATCTCAAAATTTTACTGAAAATCAAAAAAAAAAAGAAATAGTCACAAATGGGTGTTGCTGTTCGAAGGGCATTGATTCGCCTTGTATCCAAGTCTCAGAAAACTAACATGCAAGTGTAATAGACAATTCGGAAGACAAGATGCGCATTTTTTCTTTATTGTAAATGGGCTTGCATACAACAGTAAATATATCATTTCCAGAAGGCTTTCGACAAGGTCCCACATAAGAGATTAGTATACAAACTTAAAGCATACGGTATTAGGGGTTCAGTATTGATGTGGATAGAGAACTGGCTGGCAAACAGGAAGCAAAGAGTAGGAGTAAACGGGTCCTTTTCACAATGGCAGGCAGTAACTAGTGGGGTACCGCAGGGCTCAGTGCTGGGACCCCAGCTATTTACAATATATATTAATGATCTGGATGAGGGAATTGAAGGCAATATCTCCAAGTTTGCGGATGACACTAAGCTGGGGGGCAGTGTTCGCTGTGAGGAGGATGCTAGGAGACTGCAAGGTGACTTGGATAGGCTGGGTGAGTGGGCAAATGTTTGGCAGATGCAGTATAATGTGGATAAATGTGAGGTTATCCACTTTGGATGGCAAAAACAGGAAAGCAGACTATTATTTAAATGGTGGCCGATTAGGAAAAGGGGAGATGCAGCGAGACCTGGGTGTCATGGTACACCAGTCATTGAAAGTAGGCATGCAGGTGCAGCAGGCAGTGAAAAAAGCAAATGGTATGTTAGCTTTCATAGCAAAAGGATTTGAGTACAGGAGCAGGGAGGTTCTACTTCAGTTGTACAGGGTCTTGGTGAGACCACACCTGGAGTATTGCGTACAGTTTTGGTCTCCAAATCTGAGGAAGGACATTATTGCCATAGAGGGAGTGCAGAGAAGGTTCACCAGACTGATTCCTGGGATGTCAGGACTGTCTTATGAAGAAAGACTGGATAGACTCGGTTTATACTCTCTGGAATTTAGGAGATTGAGAGGGGATCTTATAGAAACTTACAAAATTCTTAAGGGGTTGGACAGGCTAGATGCAGGAAGATTGTTCCCGATGTTGGGGAAGTCCAGGACAAGGGGTCACAGCTTAAGGATAAGGGGGAAATCCTTTAAGACCGAGATGAGAAAGACTTTTTTCACACAGAGAGTGGTGAGTCTCTGGAACTCTCTGCCACAGAGGGTAGTTGAGGCCAGTTCATTGGCTATATTTAAGAGTGAGTTGGATGTGGCCCTTGTGGCTAAGGGGATCAGAGGGTATGGAGAGAAGGCAGGTACGGGATACTGAGTTGGATGATCAGCCATGATCATATTGAATGGCGGTGCAGGCTCGAAGGGCTGAATGGCCTACTCCTGCACCTAATTTCTATGTTTTCTATGTTTCTATATCATCATATATGATCTTGTGACCACAATTTATTCTTTACAATTGTTTACAATTATTTGGCCTGCTTAGCTGAAGAATATATTTGACACAGACAAAGTGCAGGAAAAATTGCCATCAAGCATCTAAAAGAATGAGAGGTCCACTATTTTGAAATATACAAGATACTTGAGATTTCAACAGCATAAATACATGAAGAATATTTCTCCTAGATAAGGCGTTTTGGAACTGAGGTTGGGAGTGAGTCATATTCTCAAAATAAATGTTCGGCAGTTATGACTGAAATTAGACATCTCTTCACTTAGGGTGGCAAGTCTTTGGAATATCCTACTCCAGAAGTGTTGGATTCTCCATTAGTGACGATATTTAAAATATTTCGATAGATTTTTGAATATAGGAAGGATATGGGGTAGCGCAGGAAAATAGAGTGGTCGTCACAAACTTGTTGAATTGTGGACACAAAGAGCTTAATGGCTTTTTCCTCTGATTGTTGCGTTATATACCAGTAGCTGCAATATTTTACTTTTCAACCCAACAAATTAACTCTATCTCTCTTCAAAGATCTTGTGGTTTTCACAAAATGCCATGGCAAGGTAGACCTTTTGTCAACCATTTGCCTGCTGGTCTGGTTTACGGCTTTAGACATCCTTTTGCCTATTATTCTTTCATTGAGTACGAGTCTGCAAGTAGCATCGTCAGTCTAGTCTTTGTCTATGTACTTCTAGCTGGAATCTCTAGGAAGTTGCATGAAGAAATGTAATGATTCATTTTTCCCCCTTTGTCCAGTTCAGTGACATGGATGCCAATTACAGTAGTCATTTGTGGAATGTTTGCTTCATGTGGCTGAGGGATTAAACATGGAATTTTTCATTAACAATGGTTATGCTACTTATGACTGAATGAGCTGAATGCTAGAAAGGATGATTGTAATTTAATAATTCTTTCATGAATCACTGATTTTAATAACTAATATGTGGAATTGGGACATGGGTGATTGCATTAAGAAATATGAATCTGCTGATATCTGAGTGAAATTCCAAATTTTCAAGCAGGTTGGTGAAAGTGAAGTTCAATATTTGTAGGAACTCAACAGGCCAGGCAACATCTGTCAAAGAAAATGGACAAATGCTGTTTTGGATTGCGATCCTCCTTCAGATTTTACCTGGCCTGGCTGAGTTCCTTCAGCCCATTGTTTTTTCTCAAGATTCTATCATCTGCAGTCTCTTGTGTCTCTGATATTCTGGGTCTGGTTTGATCTATTTACAAAGCAGCATGTTAAGTTATATTGAGGTTTCATTTACGATGCAGTTTTTCATTAACATGGGATTAGGAGTTGGTTTAATGACATTTCCTAAATTACATTAGAACATAAATTTCAAAAATTAGAAATTGGTTGGAACATATTTTGGAGTGTTTTAATTGGTGTATGATAAGCATCATAGAAATGCAAGCTATTTTTAACACGATTAAAGTGCTTAATGTTTAATTGTAATAGTTTGGTTATTCCAGTGGTTAGAAACAGTTGTAGATGAAAGTTATCCCATTGCAGGTTATTGTAATTTAATTTTAGTGCATTTTAGGTTCTACTGAGAGCTGCTTGTTTTTGTGGCCAAATTGCTAAATTCATAGAACAGTATAGGCCTTCGGCCTGCAATATCTACGGTGAACATGATGCCAAATAAAACTCCACTGCCTGCATGTGAGCCATATCCCTACATTCCCTGCATAACTCCATGTCTGTCTAAAGCAGGGGTCGGCAACCTGTAACCCGGAATCATCCGGTCCGCATGCGTATATTTTTTTTCCCCGTAATCATCTGATCCGCTGAACGTGGCCGAGCTCTGGCTGTACCTCATCCTACGCAAAGCCGCCGGCACGGCTGCGCACCTTCTGTGAACACATTTAAGAAAGAACTGCAGATGCTGGAAAAATCGAAGGTAGACAAAAATGCTAGAGAAACGGGTGAGCCATGCAAGGATTGCATGAGGCTGTCTCACCTGCTGAATTTCTCCAGGATTTTTGCCTATCTTCTGTGAACATGTGATTTGATGCCTGCCATCCGGGGTGGGATCCATGTGTACACATGATAGATGTGGCCCGCCATCCGCTCACAGCCATGCGTCCTGACCCCTATGCAGAACCAGGTTGCTATACGCAGATCTAAAGCCTCTTCAGTGCCAATATCATATCTCTCCACCACCATCTTGGCTGTGTGTTCCAGGTACCTGCTAGTCTGTCTCTGTGTTTAAAATAAAATACTTGCTCTGCGAATATCCTTTAAATATTGCCCTTTTCACTTTAAAACTATGTCCTCTTGTATTTGATTTTTCCACTCTGGAAGAAATGTTTTGACTATCTATGGCTCACATCATTTTATATACTACTATCAGATCTCTGCTCGGCCTCCGTTCCAGAGAAAGCAATCCAAATTTGTCCAACCTCCTAGCTATTAGCCTCTAATCTAAGCAGCATTCTGGTAAATCATTTTTCCCACTCTTTCCAAAGCCTCCACATCCTTCTTGAAATAGGGCGACCAGACCTCCATATAATATCCAAATGCATCCTAATCAAAGATCTATAAAACTGCAATGTAACTTCCTGATTTTTATGCTCAATGCCCTGACTGATGAAACGTACCATATGCTTTTTTTACCCACTCTATCTGCTGTGTTAGGGAACTATGGATTTGGACCTCATGATCCCTCTGAATGTTGTAGCCTTGCCGTTAGCTGTTTACTTGCGCCTTACATTTGACTTCCCAAACATTGCAACCTCTCACTCTTGATCTGATTAAACTCCATCTGCATCAGGGCTCTCACTTAACTTTTTTTTTTCCGTTGTCAGCCGGGCAACCTAGGCAGCTTTTTAGGTTGCCAAATTACAGTGGTGGTGGTAATTTAAGACGGCTTGCATGACGCGTGTGATAATGTGCTTGGTCGAAGTGCGTAGTTACCAGTCGGAATTATGGAGCATTCACATTATTTCTGCTTCAAATAAAGTCACTAACTAAACATATTCACCAATCAAGACATATATATACCACAATGATGTGCAGCAAAATTATAATACAGTATCTCAACTTTTTTTACACGTTGCAATGAATGCAATTTATTTCCACTTCCAAACAAAAATGTGGTTGGATTACTCAGCGTATGATCAACATGTGTCAATAAATCCTGCACCATGGTAACATATATGCTTAACCATGCACACTACAGATTGATGCAAGCATGTTTTCTGTAAAGGACCGAAAATCATCATGACATGGCCATAGCATATGTCGTTATTGCTATTGGTACATAAACACTCTCGCTTCCCACATAATTTATCCACAACAAAATATACAGGTTGCAAGGAAATTTCTAGCGGCATTTTATGATAATAGCTGTTAAAACCGACTATACCCATATGACAGGTTAAACATTACACTAACTGACAAGAGATGGCCAAAGGACATAACTGCAGCAAATGTTCTTTTGGCAATATGTTTAAAGGTGTCAAAATGCGACATTACCGGACATTCAAATTAGATGTATGTGTTGTGATCAGCAATGAAGATACCCAGTTTGTACGCACCAGATTAAAAAAAAAATATTGATAAACACTGTTTCCACCATTCCCACTTCAGAATTAACGTTAAAATTTAAACTGAACTATCTCCTGACCAAATTTGTGATTTATATGACCGACTAGAAGTAAACCTGGATAAATCCAACGAATAGTTGTGAATGTTGCACATTAAATAACTACAGTATTGATCTCCATATTAAGAGCATTGGTTTGCCGTTAAAATGAATTCTGTAATAACATGTCAATGGTAGCAGTGACAATCGAACGCTGCGATTTTAATGTTTCACGTGTCACAATTTAATCCATCTTTATGGATTAAAACAAATAATAACATTAGGAATTAAAACACAGGAAAAATGGGAGGGGGGGTCAGTACGGGATGAATGGAGGGTTCAGTACAGGATGAATGGAGGGGGGATCAGTACTGGATGAATGGGGGGGGGGGGTCAGTGCAGGATGAATGGGGGTGATAATTGCAGGATGAATGGAGGGGGCATCAGTACAGGATGAATGGGGGTGATCAGTGCTGGATGAATGGAGGGGGCATCAGTACAGGATGAATGGGGGGGATCAGTGCAGGATGAATGGGGGTGATAAGTGCAGGATGAATGGAGGGGGCATCAGTACAGGATGAATGGGGGGAATCACTGCAGGATGAATGGAGGGGGGATCAGTGCAGGATGAATGGAGGGGGCATCAGTACAGGATGAATGGAGGGGGGATCAGTGCAGGATGAATGGGGGGTTCAGTATAGGATGAATGGGGTGATCAGTACAGGATGAATGGTGGGAGCAGTGCAGGATGGATGGGAAGGGGGATTATTACAGGATGAATTGGGGGACCAGTGTTGGATGGATGGGGAGTGGCAGGAGAATCAATGCGAGGTGGATAGGGTGATCATTGCAGGATGAATAGATCGGGGGGGGGGTGTGTAGATGGGGAGGTGAGCACAGGGGGTGTCAGTGAGGACTGACTAGAGGCGGGAATGGGGATCAATGCGGGATGGAGAGGAGGGGTCCCAGGATAAGGGGGATGGAGGGGGCGTACGAGAGAGAGTCAGTGCTCCTCGGACAACGCCGGCATCACCTCCCCGCTGCATTGGCTGTCCCTGTCCACCGCCAATTGCAGCCACCAAAGAGGGAGGTAGTTGGGATCTCCTCGTCACCGCCTCCCCTCCTCCGCCAGCCAACACGAAGGTGCAGGTGCTTCACACGGCGGAAGGGGGCCTCCCCCCCTCCTCCCTCCTCCCGGCCTCGGCGTGCAGGAGGGTTTGTTTGGTGGGCGGGGTGTAGGAGGAGGTGGAGCCACTGTCGCCGCTGCTGCTGCTATGCAGGGCCCTTCATTCGCTCCGACTCTCCGTCACCCTACACTACAGTCGCCGCCACCGACCAGAAAAGTAATTTATTTCTTTTCTCCAGAGATGCTGCCTGACTCGTTGAGTTACACCAGTTTTTTGTGTCTATCTTTGGTATAAACCAGTATCTGCAGTGTCAAGCCGGGCAAAATGACTGGGCTATTAGGTTGCCCGGCAGGACTTTAGGTGGCCATTGGCACCCGGGCAACCGTTAATTTCGAGCCCTGGCCATCTCTCTGCCCATTCTGTTGCTGATCCATATCCTGCCGCATAGTTTGACGGCCTTCCTCTCTGTCCATAACTGCACCAATTTTGGTGTTGTGTGCAATCTTGCCAAACAACCCATCTACATTTATGTCCAAGTTGTTTATATAACATAAACATTCCAATGTGACTTGGATATAGGAATTGAGACACTGGGATTCAAGATGGTAAACTGTTGACAACTGGTAACACTGCAGGAAACATCAGATTTCTAGACTCTTGTGCACGACAGCTGCACAGTTCTAATTAATCAGCAGTTAGTATTTGAGAGGGTAAGTCTGCAATAGTCTTGATTTAAGTTGCAATGGAAAGGGATTGATGAAAGTTACCTGCCTACACAAACAGACAACGTTTATATCCTCTGCTCGGAGGTGTTGTGTATCTCCGGTTCAGGTGGAACTTAAATTTGTTACTGTAAACCGTATTTTGTGCCTGATTTGAACTGCTTGAGTAACCACAGCAATTCATGAGAATTGGCTGGATTAGGAAAATTAACCAATACCAATTTAATCCTAAAATGTTATAAATTGGTGAATTAAAATTGCATTTTGACTATCATTCATTGAGATCCTCCCATATTTTTAAATAGAGTTGTCGAGTCGGCTCCCCAGAAACTCCTAAAATCTCTCGAGCTCATCCCTCACAATAGTCTTTTCATAAAACTGATTCCAGGAATCAGTCTAATCTAGTCATGTTTGAATGGTTGCCCAATTCAAAATATCAATCCTCAAAGAGAACAAAATGTTGTAGGTTTTAATAGTTAAAATTTTACAGTAGAATTGTTTGAGAGAAATAGTGACAGCCTCTTGTATGGAAAGATTGCAAACATCTTTCCATACAAGAGAGCATTTTGTGCACATTAATTTAAGTTAGAGTTAATAAAATCTGAAGTTATGGGAGGAAAAGGAAAAAAATGCATGTAAACATTAAGAAGAGCAATCTTGTAACATGGCCCCTGTGAAATAGGTGGTAGCCTTTTGAGTTTTATGAAAGTAAAGCCATCTCCCTCCATTTCCTGGAAAAGTCTTATACTAAACATTTAACAGACATTTAGGCAGATACATGGATAGGAAAGGTTTAGGTAACGCAGGCAGATGGAATTATTTTAGATTGGTATCTAGGTTTGACATGGATAGGTTGGTCTGAAGGGCCTGTTTCCATGCTCTTGACTGAAGGATTGTAATGGAAAAATTAAAAAGTTAGACGCATTGTATTGGATATTTCTCATCAGTTTTTGATCTAATTGACAAAGACATTTTGTGCCCATCCAAGGTCTGTTAATATGAAGGAAATTGAGAAGGTCATGGCATAAATTGTTGATAGGAAAACAGGAAATTATTGCCAGAGTCCCCTTTAGAAAAATCGTTGCAGTGTTCCAGTATTAAACTAACTTTTGAAAATGGAAGAAAATTAGGTAGTTATACAGACATCGGGGTAATAACATTTTTATTTTCTGCATCAAAACTGGTGGAAAATGTGGACATTTTATTTAGGAGAGGGAAAAGCCTAACCTATACTAGTCACTAAAATCATTATTGGTTTATTTGCTGTGCAAGTGCCTGAATTAAAGCAAGAAGGTAATTGAGTGAAAATTTAATAATCTTTCCAATAGGTAGTCTTATTGTTGATATATGCGCAATCATTATTTATTTGATTCTAGAATATGTGACACTTTGCTGCGAATGTGTTGCTTTGATTCCATTATTCATGATTTTGTATAAATTTCAAATTTGATTGGGGAGTGGTGCATTTAGATACAAGTGGACTGCATGCTCCTAACAGATCCCCAGCCACTTTGCTTTGAATGATAGCCCTGTACTTCTCTATTTTCCCGCTCCTTTCCCAATTATCTATCTACTTTTAGCTAATTTCTTGTCTCTGCAAAATCTTTACTGGTCCTTGTAGTTTTGAATATTTACTGAATTGAATTTTAGTTTAAATTTTGTTAAATACCTTTGGAACCATCTCAAAATGGTGAATAAACTTGTAGTGCTACCTGTAGTTTCTGGCGAAAATTACCTTTAAGATGTGGGTGCAGCTAACAAAAAAAAGAAAATCTGTAACTTGCCACTTTTAATATACTGAACTGTACTTTACCAAATCTTTGCACGTGTGTATGTGTAGTAACAAATAACTTCAAAATTTGTATCCCATGCTGAAGATTGTGAGATATAGGTCACGGGCACAAACATCAAGAACAAACTTTTCTGTTAAGAGTGTTTTTAGAAAAGTCACAGGCTGCAAAACATTCCCAAACTGTTTGCCAGGTTAACTTTGTTGATGAGAACAGTATTTTTTCACAAAATGCTTAAGAAGAAAATGAAATGCTCGAGCTGTTTATTTACAACTGGCATTACGAAGGTATAAGCAGTTTCCGCTTACTGGCCTTTGTCCAAAGTTTACTGGCCTTGTCCAAAGTTGTCCTTGTGCCAAAAAGCAATTGACCTGATGAAATGAGATTCAGATCAGTTTATTGTCATTTATCAGGGTGCAATGAAATTCCTTGTTCACATGAGGCGCACGGTTAAACAATAAATACATTGGCCAATGCAAAACAGCAGAGTCGTGCAAAGATTGCCATGCAATCTGAAATAGTGCAAAAAAAATTGATACACAAAATCGAATGAGGTAGAATTAGTTTCTTACTTTTTACTTGATCACTTATGCGTTTGATTAGTTTTTAACTCAACTGGATTAATGAATAACGCGAAGATCGCAGGTTATTGAAATGGGTGCAGAGAAATACGTACCATGTTTAAAAGAATTATTAAACTTCTGTGATCCTTGGTATAATGTCTAGTAAGGGTACGTATTCTGTATTTCTAGAGTTTGGGTAGTCTTTAAAGAGGATAAACACTGCAGAGGTGACACTCAGAACGTGTAATCAGTTGGGAAGGAATTGATTGAATAGGATTCACGTGGTCTGGAAATAGGTTTTTTATGTTCTTGTGTTTTTGAGATGTACCAAAAATCAGTCAGCATTTGTAAATAATCAAATATTGAAATTAGTTATCGACCTCTATGTGCAGGAGCAGCTTGTTGTGTTAATTTAATTCTTATAGTTGTGTACGTACGGAATATAATGAATGGTTGCATATGCCATTACCAATATGGGATGGTGACTGCAGAACAACTAGATTATTCTAAAAATGCACCTGTTAAACTAATGAACTTAAATTTGGTTATTTCAATGACCAATTTTGGCCTATGAATGATTCCCAGTCTAACAATGATTCTTAAGCACCATCTGAAATGGCCACAGTAATCACTCACTTAAATTGGGAATGAGTAATGACGGCTTTGGTAGCCATGCCCAGATTCTGAAAAATATTGTTCGAAAATAAATCTTTCTTTTGGGTGGCGGCTGTGTTGGTTTCGGTTTATTATTTTCACATGCATCGGGGTACAGTGAAAAGCTTTGTTTTGCATGTTATCCAATCAAATCCAGCAATTACTATATTTAAATGCAATCAAACCAAACTCAAGTACAATAGGTAGAGCAAAAGGAAAGGTGCAGAATGCTGAATATAGTTCTCAGCATTGTAGCACGCCAGTTCCAGAGACAAAGTCCAATGTCTGCAATGGAGAAGAGATCAATTGGACAATATCCGACCTATGGAAGAACCATTTAGAAGCTTGATAACAGAGGTAAAGAAGCGGTTATAAAGTCTGTAGGAAAGAACTGCAGATGCTGGTTCAAATCGAAGGTAGCATTTCTGGAGAGAAAAAATGGGTGATGTTTTGGGTCAAGACATCAATCTGAAGAAAGGTCTCTACCCGAAATGTCACCCATTCCTGCTCTACTGCCTGGTGGGACCTAGGAGAAGAAGATATGACTGGGACAAGTCTTTGATTGTATTGGCCGTATTTCCGAGGCAACGAAGTGTAAATGGAGTCAATGGTGGGGAGTGTGGTCTGTGTGGTGGACTCTGCAATTTCTTGTAGTCTTGTGCAGAGCTATTACCAAACCAAGCTGTGATGCAGCCCATTGGTATGTTTTCTACAGTGCATCTGTTGACGTTTGTAAGAATCATTGGAGATGTGCTGATTTTCTTCAGTATTTTGAGAAAGTAGAAGTGCTAGTCTCAGCTGTTGCTTCAATGTGGTTGGTCTGCAACAGATTGTTGGTAATATTTAAAATTTGAACTCGCAACCATTTCCAATTTAGCGCTGTTGATTGTTGGTTGGGGCATGTGCGGTGCCTGGCTTCCTAATGTTGATAGCTAGCTCCTTCATCTTATTGACATTGTGGGATCAAATCTACAATTTGAAAGGGAGAAGGGTAAATTGGAGGTGTCGGTATTACAGTTGAACAAAGGGGACTATGGAGCCATGAGGAAGGAGCTGGCCAAAGTTGACTGGAAAGATAACCTAACAGAGATGACAGTGGAACAACAATGGCAGGTATTTCTGGGAATAATACAGAAGGTGCAGGATCAGTTCATTCCAAAGAGGAAGAAAGATTGCAGAGTAAGGGGTGGCCGTGGATGACAAGGGAAGTCAGGGACAGTATAAAAATAAAAGAGAAGTACAACATAGCAAAAATGAGTGAGAAGCCAGAGGATTGGGTAACGTTTAAAGAGCAACAGAAGATAACTAAAAAGGCAATATGGGGAGAAAAGATGAGGTATGAAGGTAAGCCAGCCAAGAATTTAAAGGAGGATAGTAAAAGCTTCTTTAGGTATGTGATGAGGAAAAAAAATAGTTATGACCAAAGTTGGACTATTGAAGACTGAAAAGGGTGAATTTGTTATGGAGAACAAGGAAATGGCAGATGAGTTGAACAGGTACTTTGGATCCGTTTTCACTAAGGAGGACACAAACAATCTTCCTGATGTACTAGTGGCCAGAGGATCTGTGGTGACAGAAGAACTGAAGGAAACCTACATTAGGCAGGAAATGCTGTTGGGTAAACTGATTTGATTGAAGACTGATGAATCCCCAGGGCCAGATGGTCTGCATCCCAGGGTACTTAAGGAAATGGCTCTAGAAATTGTGGACACATTGGTGATCATTTTCCAATGTTCTATAGATTCAGGATCAGTTCCTGTGGATTGGAGGGTCGCTAATGTTATCCCACTTTTTAAGAAAGGTGGGAGAGAGAAAAGCTGGAGTCAATCATAAAAGATAAAATAGCAGCACATTTGGATAACAGTAACAGGATTGGCCTGAGTCAGCGTGGATTTACCAAGGGAAAATCATGCATGACTAATCTTTTGGAATTTTTTAAGGGTGTATCTAGGAAAATGGACAAGGGGGAGCCAGTGGATATAGTGTACCTGGACTTTCAGAAGGGGCCACACAGGAGATTAGTGGGCAAAATGAGGGCACATGGTATTGGGGGTAGAGTGCTGACATGGATAGAAAATTGGTTGGCAGACAGGAAACAAAGAGTAGGGATTAACGGGTGCTTCTCAGAATGGCAGGCAGTGTCTAGTGGGGTACCGCAAGGCTCGGTGCTGGGACCGCAGCTATTTATAATATGTATTAATGATTTAGATGAAGGGATTACAAGTAACATTAGCAAATTTGCTGATGACACAAAGCTGGGTGGCAGTGTGAACTGAGGAGGATGCTATGAGAATGCAGGGTGACTTGGATAGGTTGGGTGAGTGGGCAGATGCAGTTTAATGTGGATAAATGAGGTTATCCACTATGGTAGCAAAAACAGGAGGGCAGATTATTATCTAAATGGTGTCAAATTGAGAAAAGGGGAAATACACGGAGTCTGGGTGTCCTTGTTCACCAGTCAATGTAAGAATGCAGGTGCAGCAGGCAGTGAAGAAAACAAATGGTGTGTTGGCCTTCATAAGAGGAGCAAAGAGGTCCTTCTGCAGTTGTACAGGGTCCTAGTGAGACCACACTTGGAGTATTGTGTGCAGTTTTGGTCTCCACATTTGAGGAAGGACATTCTTGCTATTGAGGGAGTGCAACGTAGGTTCGCAAGCTTATTTCCTGGGATTGGGGGACTGTCATATGCTGAGAGAATGGAGCAGCTGGGCTGGAATTTAGAAGGATTCCAGGGGATCTTATTGAAACATATAAAATTATTAAGGGTTTGGACACGCTAGAGGCAGGAAACATGTTCTCGATGTTGGGAGAGTCCAGAACCAGGGGCCACAGTTTAAGAATAAGGGGTAAGCCATGTAAGACGGAGAAGAGGAAACACGTTTTCTCACGTAAAGTTGTGAGTCTGTGGAATTATCTGCCTCAGAGGGCGGTGGAGGCTGGTTCTCTGGATACTTTCAAGAGAGCTAGATAGGGCTCTTAAAGATAGCGGAGTCACGGGATATGGGGAGAAGGCAGGAACGGGGTACTGATTGTGGATGATCAGCCATGATCACATTGAATGGCGGTGCTGGCTCGAAGGGCCGAATGGCCTACTCCTGCACCTATTGTCTATTGCCTATTGCGAGGTGGTTGCCCTGCCACCATGTTACTACATTCGCTCACCTTCCTATGCTCTGCTTCATCATTGTTTGTGATCCAACCCACCAAAGTGGTGTCACTGCAAACTAGTAGATGGAAGTAGAGCCGAATTTTACCCCACAATTGTGAGTGTATCTGGAGTATAGTAGGGGACTGAAAATGCAAGGGACTGCTATTTTTTTGGTGGATGTGTTGTCGCCAATCCTCACTAAATTTGGTCTGTGGGTGGTGTGACACCTGTGTATAGGAGTTTGGACATCAATTTAACTGGGATTATGGTGTTGAAGGCATAGCTTCTGTTAATAAATAGGAGTCTGATGCAGGCATCCATGTTGTGTAGGTTACCAGAGATGAGTTTGGGAAGGTATCAACTATTTGGAAGATATGTTTCCTTCCAAAGGGAAAAGTTCATTCGATCCTCTGCTCTGATGGAATAGCAGGAAATAGCCCATTGTTGTATCTTTGACCCAGTGGTAAAAAACTAGCTGAGAGTTCAGTTGTTGAATGCCAAGAAGACCCAGCATTCAAACGGCCAGTAAGATTAAATGAAGGATTGGAATTGGCACCAGTGATGGTGGTGAAGAGTAAAGATCAATATATGGGTGTCAGTGAACATGTATCTCAAATTAAATGGGTGTTTAAGTGGGTAAGAGAATGCAAGCAGTTGGAATACATAATATTTTACAAAACCTGTTGTGTAAAGTAAATAATATTTTGAATGTTCCCACGGGGTATATGTGTATATATAGCTTCTTAACCAAATCTCCAGTTAGTGATTGTTTCTCAGAAACAAACATTTGTTTTTTCGCATTGCAGTACTAATTTTGGGAGGTGAATTTGAAGTGTTCAGTAGTGTCTACTTTGTTTACATTTCCACAGGCTTAATAGGGCAAATTGAGCAATTGTTGGCTGTGATATTAACTGATGGCTCAACATTGAAAATGTTCACTGCCAGTGGATTAAATGATTTCTCAGGGTAGGAACCATGATCCAATGAGTAATACAGCATACTGAGAAGCATAAAATCAATCTACTTTTTCCTCATTTCTGATAACTGAAAGCTGTTTCATTTGCCATCTGTTCCGAGATTTGTTAAACTCAGAACTCCTGTATTTCTTGATCATTACTTAAATTTGACTATTCCCTGATCATTAGTTGACAAGGAATGTTAATGCATAAAACAATCATTTGGTTTGTTCTTTGATTGGTTAGTTTACTTTAAGTATTGTGGGTTTGGTACTTTTGGGAAGGGTGGCTTTAGTGTTTTTTTCTATACAGTGAAATGAAAGCAAAACTGGAATGAGGTGCATTAGTAATGGTAATGTACTTTATATGCATGATCCTAGTGACATGAGTTAGTTTTAATTGAGTTCTACCTTATGGTTTGAATCAGAAAATTCAAAAAACTAAAGGCTTGGATGCATCAGTCATAATGAAAAAGCTTTGTGGCTAAAGCTCTGTTTCCAAGATTTGCACCAGGCTTCTCAACTGACTGTTATGTGCACACTTGTGTATAAAATCATGAGAGGAATAGGTTGGGTGAATGCACAGATACCTATACCCAGAGTAGGTGAATCGAGGACCAGAGGACATCGGTTTAAGGTGAAGGAAAAATATTTAATAGAAATCTGAAGGGTACTTTTTACACAAAAGGTGAATGGGACGAGCTGCCAGAGGAGATAGATGAGACGGACTATCCCAACAGTTGCACAGGTACATGGATAGGACAGGTATGGAGGGATATGGACAAAAGCCGGGCAGGTGGGATTAGTGTAGCTGGGACATGTTGGCTGGTGTGGGCAAATTGGGCCGAAGGACCTGTTTCCACACTGTATCACTCTATGACTTTACGACTCTGACCCTATGACTGTCCCAAACACTCAATCGTGAGTGCATGGAGGCACCACACTACTGTTAACAGTAGTGGACGAGTTGGGCCAAAGGGCAGGTTTTGTGCTGTGACATTCTAAGACTCTGACTAAGATGTTTTATGGCCTGCTAACCTGATATTACAACCAGAGACTGAACCTACAATATGTACTTGCTGAATTATTGAGTTTGAGGAGGTTCCTTCGTGAATGTTTATATCTAACTCCACAGATGTTACTCCAGCACTTTGTGTTTTAAAAAAAAAAAGAAACCACTTTAACAAAGTGTACTAGATACCTTCATTTTGGAAAATCTGCCATTATTTTCTACTGGCTTTAAGATTATTTGTTACATGTCCAGAAATAGAATGTTTACAGTGTGAGTACTGTCCTGTCTCATATTTACCTGCAAATTGAAAGACCATAGGGGGTTGCACGTATGGTCATCGGGTCAAAGGGCGTGACGCACGGAGTAGCTCAATCCGTCTGGGGGACATGGCAGTCATGGCATGTCCCCACTCCCCCCGACCTCCTCATTCATGGATATTAGGAATGAACCTGGGTTGCCGGAGCCGTTCGGCACAAACACTGTTTGCTGCTCAACTGCAGTGCCCAAAGTTCTATCGTGATGCATTTTGGAAATTCGTTTTTTGAAGGAAAATGCAAATATTTGCAGCAAAGCTAACTGAATACAAGTAAGAGGTCTATGACATTGGCTAATTGGAGTGTTTGTATTATAATGCAGTCGAAGGTAATTGACGGTACACTTGGATTGTGCCCAATATGCTTCTGTGATTATTTGTCATCTTTCTGCCAGGCTTCATTTGTTCATCCTTGAATGTTGTTAATCATGGCTTTGATTTATCCTCCAAATATTCTTCTCAGAATTGTTTTATTATTAAAGTTCATTTTGATTGAATTTTATTTTAGTTCTTGGATTCAAAATTCTGTAAACGTTGTTTTTGGTTGAAGAATTGTACTGCAGTGCAGGATCTGTTTTATGTAACATAATGTGTCAAACTCATGAATTTGGCACGTTTGGCCACATTTGGTATGTCGGCAGTCTGTGACAATTGTTTATGATGGAGGTGACTTCAGCAGTTACACAGTTCAAATTTCATTTTCTATTACATGGTGTTCCAGGAATATTGTGGAATCAGTAATCAGTTCATAAAAGATGTAAAGCATCTAAATGGATAAATGGATTGATAAAGTCTATCATTCTTCTACACACAAATCTAGAGGTGTAGCAATATTAATTCGTAAAGGCACTGCATTTAAACATACTTCAACAATAACTGATAGTAACGGTAGATATATTATTGTAATAGGAGAATTATACACACAAAAAATGATTTTTGTCAATGTATATGACCCAAATTTTGATAGTCCGCTGTTTTTTAAAGAAATATTTAATACCATCCCGGAATTATCACAACACAATCTAATAATTGGAGGATGTTTAAATTGTACACTAGATCCTTATTTGGATAGATCATCAAAATAACGGAAACTTAAATCGCATTCCAGTGAGTTAATAAATGCATATATAGACACTAGTAATATTAAAGATGTTTGGAGATTGCAAAACCCAACAGGACAAGAATACTCATTTTACTCACCTGTGCATAAAACTTATTCAAGAATAGATTATTTTCTGGTAGATTTAAAACTCATTCCACTTGCGTATAATTTCAGATCATGCACCTTTAACTTTTAAGATGAAAATAACTGGTAAAATGGAAAAACAAGGACAATGGAGATTTAACCCACAAATTTTAAAAGACAAAATAACTCAAGAATATATCACAAAACAGATCAAGATTTTCTTTGAAATAAATGATACGCCAGAAATATCTTCGTCCCTTTTATGGGAAACTTTTAAAGCGTATGTTCGGAGAATTATGATATCTTCTCAAGCATTTTATAATAAAGAGAATCGGAGGGTACAACAGGCATTGGAAAGGGAGATCAAACAGTTAGATACAGAGAACGCTGTTAATCCAACCATGATAAAACAAAATAAAATCTTTGCATTGAAATATAAATTAAATAAAATACAGTCAGACCAACTTGTAAAACTATACCAATATACTAAACGAATACAATTTGAATTTGGTGACAAACCACATAAATTATTGGCTCGTCAATTAAGAAAATTGGAAGGAGAAAAATTAATCTGTAGGATTAAATCAGATAAAGGGGAATTACTAGTACAAACTAAAGATATAAACGAGAGATTTTTGCAATGTTATAAAAATTTATATTCAGCTAAAACAAAAGAAAATCGGATAGGAGTAGAAACATTCTTAAAAAATTGTAATCTAAAAGGACTGGATTTAGAAGATAGAGAATTATTAAACGTTGAAATAACTACTAAAGAAATTGTAGAAGCTATTAGATCATTAAAAATGGTAAAACTCCAGGACCAGATGGTATTGGATCAGAATTTTATAAAATATTTTATGATATGATAGCTCCACGTTTGAAGACACTATATGAACACATTTATGCACAACAGAAATTACCAGAAACATTAAATGAATCTATTATAACCCTTATACCTAAATTAGATAAAAATCTTGATGATCCAGGGTCATATAGAGCTATATCTCTTTTAAATACTGATCAAAAAATATTAACCAAAATACTAGCACAAAGACTAAACACAGTGATTAATAAACTAATTCATTCAGATCAAACAGGATTTATACCAAAACGATACTCCTCAAACAACCTGAGAAGATTATTTAATATTATATACTCGAAAAGAAACATTAATAAGGATTTATCAATTATTTCGTTGGACGCAGAGAAAGCTTTTGATCAGATTGAATGGTCTTTATTTTCGGTTATGGAATTTTTTCAGTTGGGGGAGAAGTTTACAACATGGATTAAATTACAATATACCAAGCCAACAGCTAGAATATTAATAAACCAAATGTTAACAGCTAAATTTAACTTATTTCGAGGATGCAGACAAGGTTGCCCTTTATCTCCACTACTGTTTGCACTTGCAATAGAACCACTAGCAAAATCTGTGAGATTGCATCGTGAACTATACGGGTATGAAACTAAAGAAACTGAAAATAAAATCTCTTTATACGCAGATGATGTATTACTTTATATCACAAAGCCGGAAATTAGTATTCCTAACTTATTAGATTTAATAACTCAATTTGGATCGTTTTCAGGATATAGAATTAATTGGAATAAAAGTGAACTTATGCCAATAATGGGAAATAACCTACATATATTACAACAATATCCTTTTAAGATTGCAAATGAAAAAATCAAATATCTTGGAATTTATGAAACAAAAAGATATGATTCTTTATTTAAATCTAATTTCCCACCCTTATTGAATAAACTACTTAAGAATATCCAATATTGGAAAACATTACCTATTTCAATGCGATAAAAATGATTTTTCTTCCACAATTGTTATACTTGTTTCAAATGATCCCGATATATCTCCCTAATTTTTTTTTTAAGAAAGTGGACTCTATAGTTACCAATTTTATTTGGGATTATAAGAACCATAGAATAATTAAAAAGCATCTATGTAAATCAAAAATGAATGGAGGTTTTGCATTGCCTAATTTTATGTTTTATTATTGGGCAGTTAATATAAAAAATATGAATTTCTGGTTGGAAGAACTAGATAAACAACCAAATTGGTTAAAAATGGAAAAGGAAGACTGTTCACCTTTCGAAATTAGCTCGATTTTATTTGCTAACACGAAAATACATAAGAAAATGTATAGGGGAAACCCAATAATAGAAAGTGGTATACATATTTGGAAACAATTTTAAAAAAAAACATAAAAATTACAGAATACACCACTAGCTCTTCCAATTGTAAACAATATTACTTTTATCCTTCATTGATGGATAAAGGTTTTTTAAAATGGAAGAACTATGGAATAAATAAGATGGGTGATCTCTGCAGGGAAAGTTTATTTCTCACATTTCAGGAATTACAACAAAATAATGGATTACACCAAAGAATATTTTAGATATCTACAAATTAGAGATTATGTTAAATCAAATACACCAGATTTTAGGAATAGAAAGACAGAAATTTTAGATGAATGTCTAAATAAACATCCAAATACAGAAAAATTAATATCATATATTTATAATATCTTACTGGAAAATGATTTACCAAATACGGAAAAATGTAGACAAGCATGGGAAAACGAATTAGGTCAAGTAATTAGTAGAGAAGTATGGAATTAAAGTTTACAACATATACACCATTGCTCATTAAATGCCAGACACTCCTTGATACAATTTAAAGTTATACATAGATTACACTTCTCAAAATCCAAATTAAACATAATTTTCTCAAATGTTTCCGCTATATGTGATAAATGTCAACAATTAGAAGCTAATATAATGCATTCATTCACAAAATGTACAAAAATTACGAATTTTTGGACAGAAATTTTTAAGATAATCTCAAATGTAGTTAATGCAAATTTAATTCCAGACTCAAAATTAATTATATTGGGAATATTAGAAACGGATCAGATACTAACAACACAACAAATATTTTTTATTGATTATAGTTTAATAATTGATAAAAAATTAATACTAAGATTTTGGAAAGGTCCCATATCCCCTACAATCAAAATGTGGATTACAGAAATGTCGGAGACACTTCACCTGGAACGATTAAGACTTGTCCTAATGGACAGGTTAGATCGATTCAGAGGAATATGGTCTCCATTTATTGAATATTTAAAGGGTTAAGGTGGTCCGGTTCGAGGCCATGACTGAAGCCTGAATGAAGGAATAGATGAAGAATTATATACAATAGATCATGAATATATCTCCAATGAAGAATATCTTGCTTAATACTCCACTCATTTTATTTATCTCTTTCTTATTTCTTTTTCTTTTTATTACCTATCTTTATTTCCTATTGTTATAAAATAAAACAAATATAGAAGTATAAATAAGATTGACTGTAAATTTTAAAAATATTAAGAATGTATGTGGACGAATAATATTTTCTCTTTTTTAATTTTATATTATTTCTTCTTAATATGTGATTACTTCTAATAAAATATTTTACCAAAAAAAGATGCAAAGCAATGGACATTGGGAGTAGTGTTTAGTGTTATAGACAGTCTTTCAGTTTTGTAAAAATTAAGACAGACTGGCAAAATTTCAGTCATCCAGACTGCAAGACTGTTATTATGTTTATAAAATATTTTAAAACAAAGAACAAAACAAGTTCAGTGCTGAATAATTGAATAATGAGCAGTGTTGTCACTAGGAGTTCAGTAAAGACTAATGGCAGTTATGTGAAATATTGTGTGACAAACAGAACATTACATTAATTAATGTTTTCTTCCAAATTTGTACCTGGAGACTAATTTAAGTTTGGGTGAAGAACTGATGGTGACAAGTCTTTCACTGTTGGGAATAATTAAGATTATAAACTGAGACTTGTTATAGTTTGACTTTTCCAAATGCATTTTCTGCTCATGTACATAACCTCTCTTGCCATTTGAAATCCCAATTCATTGTTTCTGAACTAGCACTAAATCTGGGTTGAAATAAACTGTTTACCACAATTATCTAGGATTCCTTATATGACTTAAATCACTGTTGGTATAACCTTGAAAGAATTGCAGTGATTCAGATTTTGTTTATAGAGCTTACTTCGGAAGGAAAGCTGTAGTCTGGATATAAATGCTGCCATTTCGGATACTTTATCCAATAGATCATGGGTCGGCAACCTACGGCCCCCGTGCCAAATGCGGCCCGTAACCCGAAATCATCCGGCCCGCAGGCAATTTTTTTTTTCCATAATCATCCGGCCCGGCCGAGCGCCAATCTCTGTCTGTACCACATCCTGCGCAAAGCTGCCGGCACTATTGTTTCTATCCATTTATTATTAGGCGTATTGGATTATGGAGTTTCTTTGTCATGTTTAGTCCTGTAACATGGTTGGCAAGAAATGTAATCTTAAAAGGACAGTAGTATTAAAAGTGAATATCATTAATAATTAACAGCATTCTTCTCCAGAGAATTTTGCATGTGCTTTGGCATGAAAATGCAGTGTGGAATGTATCTGCAAAATGTAGTCTCATTTATTTTCTATCCAGCAAAATTGAAGTTCAGGACCAATAATTAGAAGATCTGCTAAGATAATGTAAACAATGCTTCATGTTCACACACAATGTTAAAATAAATGTAAAATACCTTGGTTTCAAAGCACACAATAATTATATGACATCAATCTTCTCTGCAATATTTTGTGAATTAATTATTGATCTTTTCATATAAATGAATCAACTGAATATCTGATGTCTGGAACTGGAAATGTATGCACAATTTGAGAGCGAATATAGAAATAAAGTTTATACATTTGGACAGCTTGCAGAGATCAGTTTTGTTTTGAAACACTCCTGAAATCCAGAGATCTCTAACCTAAAATACTAGTTCAAATTCCTTGAGTCATATCAGAATTTGGGGGAATTTATGGAAGTTCAAATTATGTGGATGCCTCATCTCTGCCTGCTTGTCAAACATTGTATTCCAAATTGGTGTTGCAACATTTATTTTTGCTTGAGATTGACAGCACTGAATTAACTTGAAGCAATGAAAAGGAATTGACTATTTTATAAATTGGAATTATCCAAAACTAAGAACATTCAACTAATAAAACTAAGAACAAGAACAAACAAGAATTTGTCAACTTCCACTTTGTGACAATAATGAAACCCTGATTATTGGCAAAAGGTGAAGTGGTGGATAGATGGTGCTTGGGAAGCCAGCTTTGATCAAGAAAATAAGGAATTTTATAAAGATTGTGTGAACCTGAGCGAACATGAGATATTGCTTTGTCAATGAATTTCCCACATTTAAAATGTCAACATTTTAATTTATTGGTGCATAAGAAGGATAAATTGAACTATTTACTTTGTTTAGATTTTGGTGCATTAGTTTAAAAATCATTTCTGGTTATGAGTAAGAATATGTTTTAATATAGAGATTTTCTGTTGAGTTAAGACAGTAATTTGTTTAATGATGTTGACAAAGCTCTGCAATTCAAGCAATTGCTTGAATCTGAGAAAATTAGATCAGCCAGGTGGGCATTTGAATTGATGGAAGTGGTATTTGAATTGATGAAACAAAAATTAGTTGTGGAACGTGTATTTTTGTGATCGAGGCAATATTTGCGCATTGTAGGAAAGGGCAAGGATTAGTCTGAGTTCCTTGTTAAATTAATGCTTTATACCTGAACAATGGTTCTCTTGGGTATGACATGGGAAGTTGTCTGATTGGGGGGAAAAAAGAAATATTGGAAAATAATTCACCTCACAAATGTTTTTGTCTTTAAATGAATCGCTATCAGTTTGTCAAAAATGGGTTTCCTTTTTGAGTTCTTCAATTAAGTTAATACTTGTGGCACTATGCGTCTGTTACTGCTGTGCATACATATACCCAGTTTTGAAGCTAACTTGATCCAACTGATGTGAACAAACAGCACCCATTTCTATACACCAATGCTGTAAGAGTGTATGGGGCAATGAAATATTCTACCTCTCAGGAACACTGGTGCTGCATTGCCAATTTATTATCAAGTTCTAATTCCAAACAGCATATTCAGACATACTGAATTATCAACAACCTAAAGGCTTTGGGCATTGCAATGAAGCAAGATAATTTCTCTCTATGTTCCAAATCTTCCAGACAATTTTGGCACAAAGCTGTGTTGTAATCAACTGAGAAAATTAGATGAGATTTTTTGAAAATTCAATATCCTTGTTTGATAGTAGCACAATATGAAATTCTGGCACGTTATGACCTTGAGCTTAGAATTGAACATCTCTTTACAATTTGTTCATTTTCTAGAATGCTTTAAGCTATAAGTGAAACTACCCTCTATTTATTATTTTTGAGTTGCCTTGAGCTTTGAAATTCAATTTCCTGCTGCCTGGCGAGAGGATGTTTTCTCATAACAAAGGTCAAAGAATTGCTTAAGCAAATAATCTACCAAGATTTAAAATCTAATTTCTACGAATTAAAGAATGATTAAAAATTTGTTTTTGTTGCACATTTTTATATTTTGAAAGATATGTTCATAGCAACACATGTTAATAAGTTACACTATAAACTGGGATAAGAATTTTTGCAATTCCATTCATTTACTGTGCAAATAAGATAACATGATTTAAATTTATCACTTCCTTTGTCTGCAATTTTTTTCCTGCATCAGTGATATTACAAATCATGATCAAACGTCTATCAAGAAACAGTCTTCACTCGAGACCAGAATCAATTGTTCACAAAATGCATGAAATTAATACACTTTTCCCAATAAACACCGAAAGTAGCGATTTTTCTTTTCCTGGCACTTTAAATTTGTTCTTTAATATTGTTCTATGAAGAGCATGGATGTATAATCTTAGGGCAGCATGGTGGTGCAGCAGTTAGTCCTACTGTTTTACAGCCCAGAAAATCGGGTTTAATCCTGACCTGGGTGCTGCATGTACTCTTTGTGAAAGTGTGAGTTCTGGTAGGTGCTCCAGTTTTCATCCACGTCCTGAAGACATGCAAAATAAGTTGCCTGCCAATGCAATAGCCACCTTTAATGAATTAATGGCCAATTAAATCAGTGGCTTCAATAAATATTGTGGTAAAGGAGGTGTTTGGCCTTCATTGATCTTGCCTTCATTGGTGGGGGCATTGAGTCGAAGAGTCAGGATGTCGTGGCGCAGCTTTATATGACTTTGGAGCATTGCGTGCAGTTCAGGTCTCCTCATTAGAAGAAGCATGTAGAAGCTTTGAAGAGGGTGCCTTGACTGCGCATATTCAAAAATAAACAATTGATTTTTAGCTAGGAAAGGATTAACAAAGGATGATTTGTACCATATAATTCATACTATACCCCATGAATCATAATCATACTTTATTAGCCAAGTATGTATTGCAACATGAGAAATTTGATTTGCCGTACAGTCATACCAATGAAAAGCAACAAGACACATAAAATACATTTTAACGTAAACAGTGATTTCCACATTCCTCACTGATGGAAGGTGAGAAAAAAAAAATCTGGCGCACTCTGGATTTTTGTGCTGCTCTGGCAGATTTTTTTGTGTTATTGGAGTTGCTGTCTCTCAGTGCCAGAGAGGTGGGTTTGATCCTGACTTTGGGTGATGTTACTGTGGAGTTTGCATGTTCTACTATTCTTGTGGGTTTCCTCCCATATCCCAAAGAGTTTGCATGTTCTACTGTTCTTGTGGGTTTCTTCCCATATCCCAAAGGTTTGTGGGTTAATTGACCTATGCAAATTGCCCCTAATGTGTAGGAAATGGCTGCGAAAGTGGGATCACATAGAACTAGTGAACGGATGATCGACGGTTGACATGGATTCGGTAGGCTGAAATGCCTGTTTCCATTGCTGTATCTTTGAAGTAAACTAATTGCATGTCAAATCTATTAACATTGCAACATTCTGAATTCACTTGTTTAAGATGTAACACAGTGAAATAAGTTTTCCAATGAGTTTTAATGGAGGTAGGAAATAGGGCCCTGGTGTCTTTCAATGGAGCGTGGAACCAGTGTACCAATGAGTTTCAAAGGAGAGCAGGAAACGGCAACCAGTGAGCCAAGTACAAACCTTTGCCAAAGAATGATCTCCAAAGAATGAAAAGGTGCTGAAGGTAGGCGTGCTTAAACAAAAAACAGGGCTCATGGTCGCCCATAAGTTGCCCGCTCGGACTCGCTAAGGCCAAACCTGCTGATGAGCGGAGCCTTGAGGCCCGCATTATTGTTATCTGCCAGGGGGGCGTGGAGGTAAGGTTTTACATGTCTCGCAGTCTCCAGGTCAAGGGTGCTGACAACATAATAGTATTTGGTTTCATCCACCGTCACACCCCGCAGAGCAAACTGTGCCTCTGCCTGCTGGAACCAGACAAAGTCGGGAGCTTCAGTGCGACGACGAGGAGGTCGGCGGGACCGGGTTATACATCGCTCTGGTCCATCACGACGTGTGATGAATGTCGGGGTCACCAATGTAGTGGCCTGGACGCGGTCAGAAAAAGGTTAGATGCCAGGCGGGTTCAAAGATTCCTTAATGATGGTTGTGAGCATCCACTCACAACGAGTTCCATCGAAGGGAAAGAACAAACTCCCTGAAAACCCCTGAGCAGAAACCGGAAGCCTGTGGGCAGTCCCTCGTCCCTGTCCCTCAAGGGCTGAGGGGGGTGGCCCAAGGAGTAGCCTAATATCGAGGACCGCCACAATATTTTGCATCTAGCATCTATTAATTTAATTTATCAACTTGGGAAATCAAGCTATCCACTTATTTTTACATTGGGCCAACTATATGGAACTGCTCTAGATTTTCTTATGTTCATTAGATCAAACTATATCTTGAGGTTTGGATTCATAATATTACATATCTTAGACAATAGGTGCAGGAGTAGGCCCTTCGAACCAGCACCATCATTCACTGTGATCATGGCTGATCATCCACAATTAGTACCTCGTTCCTGCCTTCTTCCCATATCCCTTGACTCTGCTATCTTTAAGAGCTCTAACTCTCTCTTGAAAGCATCCAGCGAATTGGCCTCCACTGCCTTCCGAGGCAGAGAATTCCACAGATTCACAACTCTCTGGGTAAAAACGTTTTTTCTCGTCTACGTTCTAAATGGCCTAACCCTTATTCTTAAACTGTGGCCCCTGGTTCTGGACGCCCCAACATCGGGAACATGTTTCCTGCCTCTAGCGTGGCCAATCTCTTAATAATCTTATGTTTCAATAAGATCCCCACTCATCCTTCTAAATGCCAGTGTATAGAAGCCCAGTCGCTGCATTCTATCAACATATGACAGTCCCACCATCCCGGGAATTGACCTCGTGAACCTATGCTGTACTCCCTCAATAGGAAGAATGTCCTTCCTCAAATTTGGAGACCAAAACTGCACACAATACTCCAGGTGTGGTCTCTCTAGTGCCCTGTACAATTGCAGAAGGACCTCTTTGCTCCTATACTCAACTCCAATAGCTTTCTTCACTGCCTACTGTACCTGCATTTTTACTTTCAGTGACTGATGAACAAGGACCCCCAGATCTTGTTGTACTTCCCCTTTTCCCAACTTGATACCATTCAGATAATAATCTGCCATCCTGTTTTTGCCATCAAAGTAGATAACCTCACATTTATCCACATTAAACTACATCTGCCATGTATCTGCCCACTCACCCAACCTGTCCAAGTCACCCTGCATCCTCATAGCATCCTCCTCACAATTCATCTGCCACCCAGATCTGCAAATTTGCTAATGTTACTTTCAATTCCTTCATCTAAATCATTAATGTATATTGTAAATATACTCTGTGGATTGTCACCTTGTTGTGGTGGAGAAGCTTGTGTGGACCTGAGATCCTGAGAGCGATGCCGTCTGGATCTATGCTCCTGGTAGGGCCACCCATGGTGGTAAGGTTGACGGGGAGGACTTGGACAAAGAACAATCCAACCAAGACCTCAACGGTGGAACAGGCGGAGGACGATGGCCGACCTTAGTGGAGCATCACAACAGCTGGGAAGGCGGATGAAGGCTGCAGCAGAAAAGGGTCTCCGGTTGTCTTTGACTGCGTGCCACTGGATTCTGACCCAGATCTGTCAAGGACCATGGGGTGGCCGTCTGTGTACCAGTCTCCCCTCGTTAAATAAAGTCACGCACAAGCATCCTCCATATAGGGAATAGCACCCTGGAGACACCCATGGTCAGCCATGATCGAAGGGGGCCTAAGAAAGATTGTAAATAGCTGCACGGTCCTAGCACCGAGCCTTGCGGTACCCCACAAGTCACTGCCTGCCATTTTGAAAGGGACCAGTTAATCCCTACTTTTTTTTCTCTTGTCTGCCAACCAATTTTCTATCCATGTCAGTTCCCTACCCCCAATCCCATGGGTGCTCTGATTTTGCCCACTAATCTATGTGGGCAAATGCTTTCTGAAAGTCCAGATAAACTAAATCCACTGCCTCTCCCTTGTCCATTTTCCTAGTTAAGGGCCTGACCCACTTTCACGACCTTTTACTCGTGGACATTTTTCATCAGGCGAGAAAAAACACCGCGACCTACTTGATGCCACGAGTACCTATGACTAGCACCATGACCTGCTACAACCTACCTACGTCCTCAGAAAATTCCAGAAGATTAGTCAAGCATGATTTCCCCTTTCTAAATGCCTGCTGACTCGGACCGATCCTGTTACTGCTATCCAAATGTACCGCTATTTCATCTTTTATAATTAACTCCAGTATCTTCCCCACCATCGATGTCAGGCTAACTGGTCTATAATTCTGTTTTCTCTCTCCCACCTTTCTTAAAATGTGGGATAACATTAGCTGCCCTCCAATCCACGGGAACGGATCCTGAATCTATAGAACATTGGAAAATTATCGTTTTTCACGGTCCACGGTTTCTAGAGCCACTTCCTTACGTACCCTGTGATGCAGACCATCAGGCCCTGGGGATTTATCAGCCTTCAGTCCCATCAGTCTACCCAACACCATTTCCTGCCTAATGTGAATTTCCTTCAGTTCCTCCGTCACCCTAGGTCCTCTGGCCACATCTGGGAGATTATTTGTGTCTTCCGTAGTGAAGACCGATCCAAAGTACTTGTTCAACTCGTCTGCCATTTCCTTGTTCCCCATAATAAATGCACCTGTTTCTGTCTTCAAGGATCCAACTTTGGTCTTAACTAATTTTTTTCCTCTTCACATATTTTCCCCATTTGCATCATCTCTTAAGCTTTTGTCACACTCCTTTCTCAACATTTTCTATAATTAATTTATTTCTCTGTGTTCTAAATATTTAAACAGTGTAATCTAACCAAACATTAGACCAATTCTTGCTTTTCTCCATACTTAATGTTTTCTAAAATAAATTGGTGTTAACTCACTCTTTCGATTGCATAAAACAGATTAATGGAATGATATTTCCCTAAATAGGACAGTTTTAGTTTCTCAGTTTCCCTCTTCACGTGATAGTGTGGCTGAAGTGGGTGCCATTACATGAGTATTTTTGCCTTTGCCTTAAAATTAGTGCAAGTGCTTTAAAGGTATCATACCAATAGATCAGTTTTAAATAAAGCCATTGTGCTCTCGAACAAACTAATAATCATACCCGCCTCTTAGTTGTCACTAATGTTCAGTGTTGATGATGATTGTGATGAGATGGTATATTTGCTGGTAACACCCATGAGACAGTGGAAGGACTCTAGTGAATGAGGATAATTTTATGCATGTGATCTGAGCAAGAGCTTGTTAAAATATTTGTATTGCTGAATGATATTTAATTTTGGTTGGAATTGTACCATTTTCCCTGTTTTGTCGTGATGAAAGTGCAAATTTATGAAAGATCTTTGTACGTACATGAATTTTGTATTTGTGTATGGAAATGGATACTGATATGACTAAGCAGCCATTAAAGATTAAGTGAATATATGATGAACCCTGAAGTTGGGGCATTATAAAATGGTTTATGAATCCAGCAATGGTTTTGAAGGCCTAAAATCATTTTTGAATATTATTTTCTGTCTTTAACATTTTCTTGTTCATTGTATGCTTTCAGAAACTGGTGTTTTACTTTAAGCAAAGGAACAGACATATGAAATATGTCTGAAATATTTTTTAATACTTAAGGGCCTGTCCCATTGTACGAGGTAATTCAAGAGCTCACCCGAGTTAAAAAAAAAATCAAACTCGTGGTAAGCACATAGAATGTGCGTCGGAGCTCGGGGAGTCTCTTAGCGGCCCGTAACGCTAACCGCAGGTACTCTGGAAACGTGGTAAGCTCGTGAAGACTCGTGAAGATTTTTCAACATGTTGAAAAATGTCAATGAGAGTCCCAAGTACCTACGAGCGGCTATAACCATAATTCTCCGAGTTTGAATCAGGGGAAACTCGGGAGAATTAACTCGGACAGCCCCTTTAAGGTAATAAAACTGTCTACACCTTAAATTTTAGTTCATTTCACAGTTGCTCAAGAGGTTATTTATATACATTAGAGCTGTCAAATCATATTTATGGAATACTTTATTGTTACCTTTCAATGAATACTTGCCCCCCTGCAGTACCACCTCCTTTTTCAACCATGTGTTTATAAACAGGAGTCTACTCAGAGTTGCTAAATGTGCTGTTAGTTGCTAAATTTGTAGACATTATAACCTTAATTTCTACTTCTAATTAAAATTGCCAAAAGATGCACAGGAACTTTTGCAAGACTGTTAGAGGCTTTTATACTGCTCTGGTAACTTATTCCAACGAAGTAGCAACATAAGTAGATGGTAGTAAAGAAGCCTTTTGGTATGCTTACCTTCATCTGTTGTAGCTTTAAAAACTTTGGCTAAGTTGCATTTTGTGTAGTGTGTGCAGTTCTCATTGCTCTTATTACAAGAGGACGTGGATGCCCTGAAGAGCGTGCAGAAAAGGTTTATCGGGGTGCTGCATGGATTAGTGGGGTATCAGCTGCAAGGAGACATTGAACAAACTTAGATTGTTTTCTCTGGAGCTTCGGAATTAGAGAGGAAACATTATAGAAGTTTACAAAATTATGAGAGGCATAGATAGGGGAGACGGTCAATCTTTTTCCGCACAGTGGAAATATGAAATATTGTCGGGCATAGCTTTCAGCTTAGAAGGTTAAAGTTCAAAGATTTGTGAGGCAAGTTTCGTTTACACGGTGATAGGTGCCTGGAACGTGTTGCCAGGAGTGGCGGTGGAAGAAAATATGATGGTGGCTTCTAATAAATGATTTCAGAGGCTTTTACGAAGACTATGAATATGCAGGGAATAGAGGGATATGGATCATGCGCAAGCGGATTGGAATAGTTTAATTTTCATCATGTTCAGCATAGATTTTGAGTTGCGAGGGGTTCCTTTGCTGTTATGTTCTATATAACTAGAGTTCCACAATTTTTGATCAATCTCTAACTTGCACTTCTGGAATAATAATAGTTGAGCAACGATCGACGGGGCCGCTGCGGCCAGAAGGCATCCTGACGGGACTGTGGATTGGGAACGCGGCCGGAGACCTTTATCAAGGCGCCACAGTCTAGATGCCTTCCGGATCGCTGCGTAGAAGCCGGGTCGGAATCCAGGCCAGAGGTGCGGCCGCCGGAGCCCGCGGCTGGAGAGTCGGCAGCGGGAGCCTCGCGAGTGACGGTCAATGAGAGTCCAGTGAAGCACAGCATAGGAACAGGCCCTTCATCCCAGTGAGGCTGCACTGGCCATCAGTCACCTTTCATTAATGGTGATATTATTCCATATTTTAATTCCCTCCATATTCTAATCAATCTGCCCCCAACCCTGCTCATGGAGCTGGTGACCATTGAGAGATGAGGCAGCGTGATGTCAGTCAGCAAGGTGCACATGTTGACCCACGTGGACCGTATCGTATTTTAAAAACATTTAAATAGAATTTGGTGGGGAGAGGAACATGTGCCTTTTTAACAATGCTGTTTTGGAACCACCTTGCTGCAGAGAAAGTTCCTGTTGAGCAGTATCAATTGGAGTTGTAATTGGCTAGAAAGATGATTCAAGCAGATTGTATCGACTTGGGGCATTGTTTTTTTAGCTTAACTTTTCTGAGCTATTTAACTTTTTTAACAGTTTGCTACAATGTAACTTGGAGTTCAGAATAGATGTACAAATTGTTCTAAGTGAACAAATACTGTGCAGCAGACCATTCAGTTAATGCTCAAATAAAATTTGAAAAAGTTTGTGTGTGTGAGCGAGAGAGAGAAACTTTAGCTGCAAGATTCTGAACTTATTGATGTTGCTTTCAAGAATAGAATAGAATGTGACGGCATATTGCCAGTAAAATTTATTTGCGGGTGATTTTTTTTGTGTGTAGGCTTTGAATGGTTTTGCTTTATGTATTGTAAATATTTACACTGCCATTGCTCTTTAAACAGTATTTGTTAAGTATATCTGTACACACTTTATGGCATCGTGGAATTTGCTAATTGAACAATGAAAATTTGAGTTTCCTAAACAAGATTTTAGGATCCTCTTTTTAATTCCAGCCAAAAATTGAGAATTCAAAATCTAGAATCCACAGCGCAAAAACTATATGGCCCAAATGTCTATTTGTGTTTATGCTTCACAGGCATTTCTGGTTCTAATCCGCTGTTGCTCTGGCATCCCCATCTTGCCCTGATCTTTGCTGGTATTTGATTATTGGGTATTGAGAGAATCAAAGAATATGGGGTTAATTCAGGAAAATTGCGATGAGATAGAAAATCAGCCATGAGCTGATGTGAGGCACAGCCGGCATGAGGAGTTGAATAGCCTACTTCTGCCTTTTGTTCTTGTTCCTCTAATGTACAAGCCTTCCTTACTTCAACCACTTCATTCACCAGATTCATTACTATATGGAAGGCTTTTAAACATTTCTATTTGTTCCTTTACTGAATTAATTGCTTTTTCTGAATTCAATTATTTATATGTGGCAGTATTTCTCATTTGACTAAGTCAAGCAAGATTTTAAACTTCCAAGTCTGATTGATCTATGACAGATGTATACTCTCATTCGGTTAAATTGTTCAATTTGTTGCCTTCCTCAAATTTGGTGAGGTTTTCTGTTTACCTGATTAGTTCCTGTACTCTTATGTGCGTTCTAAATGAGCACGTAAGAGATCTGGACTCTTCTTAACCCCCATAATATATAATCAAAGCTCAGATTTGTTTCTATTAGCATGTGAGATTAATTTCAAATGTTGTGAAGACATTGCTGCTGTTTCAATCCCAGGCGCAAAAGCCACTGTCAAGCTCGCCTTCAGATACTGTAATTGTACCACATTTGACCCTTACAAAATGTACCTATCCTCCCATTTTCTAAGTTATGTAATCTTGCAATTACAAAAAAAATGTGTTCATGTTCCAATGCACCAGGTCCATTCATCCATCATTTCTGGGGTTGCTATAAATGCTTCTGTAAGCATTTCCAATTAAACAATGTCTGTAGTTAAAAATTCCTATCCTTGTTTTCATAGCTTTCCAACTCCTTTCCTGTACATGTCTTCTCCTCACCATTCCCCATGATTTCTGGACTGCTTCAATTTTAACCCCTCCATCATCCCTGCATTCAGTTGTTGAAGGCTTCCCAGGCTTTGGTGTGATGCATTGTGTAGCCATTAATCTGCCATTAATTAAGGATTGGGAAGGACACTTTAATTGAGTTATTAAAGTTGTGGGTTCACATTGTTCATTTTTACTTTAAAAATCTAAGCAGCTTATTCTGGGGAAGATGTTTCTACCAGTGAGAGGGTATAGGACCAGAGGTCATAGCCTCGGAATTAAAGGACATTCCTTTAGGAAGGAGATTAGCAGGAATTTATTTAGTCAAAGGGCGGCGAATCTGTGGAATTCTTTGCTACAGAAGGCTGTGGAGGCCGTCAATGATTTTCTCTAAGACAGAGATAGATCGATTCTTAATTCGTGCGGGTGTCAGGGGGTGATGGGGAGAAGGTAGGAGAATGGGGTGAGGAGGGCAAGATCTGCCATGATTGAACGGCAGAGTAGATGATGGTCCGAATGGCTTAATTCTGCTCCTATCACTTATGACCTTGTGATTCTTGATGCAGTTAATGTCCCCATATAATGTAAACAATGTATTTAGTAGTCTTGTATTATTAATCAGTTTTACACCTCAAATCTATGGTTCTGGTGTTTCTGGTTCTGCTGCCTCAGCTGAGGAGCCTGGCCCCTCTTTGGTCCAGGTCTATTCATCTGGACAGGTGAATAAAGTACTCCAAGCAGCCGGATCCAAAAAAGGCAATAAAATATAGGAATTTGTTTATCAAGCTGCATGGTTTCTTTATGAACATTTATTACTATGTAAGGACAAGTTGTACTGATAGGAGTAAGTGATTCTGAATAATAATTTCTCATGCTCACATGCTCTGAAATAAATTTGTTTAATGAATTATATCAGACCTCACCTCACTGTTTCCTCAATCATGCTTTTGAAAAGCTTTATATATTTAGGGGAAAAAAATCACTCCCTGGTCTCAGTGGAATTTGATGTCAAAATCTTTTAATCTGAGGCAGAGGTATGGACAACGTGTTATTTCTCTATTGGGATTCCCCAGAAACTTTGGAAAGCAGTCAAGTTTTAAAGCGGTTGGAAAGTTTTGCTTCATAAATGGCAGAGCCAAAATACTTGTACTGAATGTTTCAAGTGACTGATAGGATGACAAGTCTGCCTTATTTCCGAAGGTCCAGGCCAGATTTCAAAAATGTCACCAGAGTTTATTTCTCGTTCCCTATATTCCTTAAGCAGTCTCTCCAGGTGAATTATTCCGCTAGACCATGTCATGTTTAGGCATACACTGCCAACAAATTTGTAGGGTTCTTCTCTTCAATTCATACATGGCCAGGTTCGTGTTTTGAATTACATCGCTATTAACAAATTGAAATAGGATGAACAAAAAACGAAGCTCATTACTGGTAGTATATATTTAAACAGATTTTATTGATGTGATGCTATTAAATTGTCTAATGGCCTGAGTAAGATTTTCATGGATTAGGAAAATGCTTGGGGCTCATGGAATTTGGTAGTTTTAATTCAGAACTTGGTTACCCATGGAAGTCAGAGGGTAGTGGTGGAAGGGTTTTACTCTGACCAGTGGTGTTCCACAGTAATGTGCTAGAACCGTCACAGTTTGTGGTGTACATAAACGACCTGGACATAAATGCAGATGGGTTTGTGATTATGTTTGTAGATGACCCCAAAATTGGTGGAGTTGCAGACTCGGGTCAAAGTACACTGCGAGACACAAGGAACTGCAGATTGTTTTAAAAAATCACAAAGCGTCTGGAAGACAGAGTAAGTGACGTTTCAGGTTGGGGCCTTCCATGACCTACAGAGATGCTACCAGTTCCGCCAAGTTATTCCAGTACTTTAAAAAAAAAGTATGCTGCACATATTGATCGGCTACAGATATGGACAGAGAAAAGACAGACGGAGTTTAATCCAAGCAAGTGTGAGCTATTGCACTTTGGAACATCAAATGTAATGGAAATGTATACAATTAATTGGCAAGACCTTTAACAGCATTGATATTCAGAGGAATCTTGGGGCTCAAGTCCTGCGCTCTCTGAAAGTGGCAGCACAAGTAGATAGCGCCAGGGGTTGTGGTTGAAGCAGACATGATATTAGTATTTAGTTTTAGATAGGCACAAGGATATACTGGAAATGGAGGGATAGGGATTGCGTGCAAACAGAGGAGATTAACTTGGCACAGACATGTTAAGCACGGGCATTATGTGGTGAAGGGCCTGCTCCACTGTTCTATGCATAATGTTACCAGAGTTCAAAGGATGAAAGGGTAAAATTGAAAGCTCAGAGCCATAGAACTCTGCAGCATGGAAACAGGACCTTCAGCCCAACTTGTCCATGCTGACTAAATTCCTTAGCTGATCAAGTCCCACAGCTACGCCTGGCCCATATCCTCCCAAACCTTTCCCATCAATGAACTTGTTTGTGTCTTTTATGTATCATAACTGTACTTGCCTCAACTACAATGCCCTCCATAATGTCTAGGACAAAGACCCATGATTTATTTATTTGCCTCTGTACTCCACAATTTGAGATTTGTAATAGAAAATGTCATGTGTGGTTAAAGTGCACATTGTCAGATTTTAATGAAGGCCATTTTTATACATTTTGATTTCACCATGTAGAAATTACAGCAGTGTTTATACATAGTCCCCCCATTTCAGGGCACCATAATGTCTGGGGCTCATTGCTTCACAGGCATTTGTAATTGCTCAGGTGTGTTTAAATACCTCCTTAATGCAGGTATAAGAGGGCTCTCAGCATCTTGTCTTTCCTCCAGTCCTTCCATCCCTTTGGAAACTTTTACTGCTGTTTATCAACATGAGGACCAAAGTTGTGCCAATGAAAGTCAAAGAAGCCATTATGAGACTGAGAAACAAGAATAAAACTGTTAGAGACATCAGCCAAACTTTAGGCTTACCAAAATCAACTGTTTGGAACATCATTAAGAAGAAAGATAGCACTGGTGAGCTTACAAATTGCAAAGGGGCTACCATGCCAAGGAAGACCTCCACAGCTGATGACAGAAGCATTTTCTCTATAATAAAGAAAAATCCCCAAATACCTGTTCGACAGATCAGAAACACTCTTCAGGAGTTGGATGTGGATTTGTCAATGACCACTGTCGGCAGAAGACTTCATGAACAGAAATATAGAGGCTACACTGCAAGATGCAAAATACTGGTTAGCCACAAAAATAGGATGGCCAGGTTACAGTTTGCCAATAAGTACTTAACAGAGCAACCACAGTTCTGGGAAAAGATCTTGCGGACAGATGAGATCAGAGTGATGACAAAAGCAAAGTATGGAGGAGAGAAGGAACTGCCCAAGATTCAAAGCAAACCACCTTTTCTGTGAAACACGATGGTGGGGATGTTATGGCCTGGGCATGTATGGCTGCAGAAAGTACTGGCTCACTTATCTTCACTGATGGTAGTAGCATAATGAATTCTGAAGTGTATAGACACATCCTATCTGCTCAGGTTCAAACAAATGCCTCAAAACACATCGGCCGGCAGTTCATACTACAGCAAGACAATGATCCCAATGATCTCAAACATACTGCCAAAGCAACAAAGGAGTTTTTCCAGAGCTAAAAAAATGGTCAATTCTTGAGTGGCCAAGTTAATCACCCAATCTGAACCCAATAGAGCATGCCATTTATATGCTGAAGAGAAAACTGAAGGGGACTAGCCCCCAAAACAAGCATAAGCTAAAGATGGCTGCTGCACAGGCCTGGCAGAGCATCACCAGAGAAGCCACCCAGCAACTGGTGATGTCCATGAATCACAGACTTCAAGCAGTCATTGCATGCAAAGGATATGCAACAAAATACTAAACAATTACTTTCATTTACATGACATAAGGTCACCCCTCTGTCTCCTACACTGCAGGGAATAAAGTCCTACCTATTCACCTCAAACCCTCCAGATGTAACATCCTCAAATAGCATCCTTTCCAGTTTATTGACATCCTTGCCATAGCCGGACGAGCAAAACTGTGTACTCCAAATATGGCCTTACCAATGTCTCATACAGTTGTTGGATGGCATCCCAATTCCTGTACTCAATAACCTAACTGATATAGGCAAGCATGTCAAATGCCGCCCTGTTTTCTATTTGTGTCAAGGAACTACATATCTGTACCACTCGGTCTCTATTCTAAAACATAATATGCAATACCTTGCCTTTATCTGAATTAATCTGCAATGCTGGAGTTGAACTCCTGATTTCTAATGTTTGCCTGACCCTCTGAGTTACTCCAGCACTTTGTGTCTGGTTACCAAAATACCCTGGTTTCTGGTCTGGCTAAAGAAAGTGGCAAAAATAGGAAAAATATTGTCTTGCTGTTATGCCCATGTCTGCATTTTCATGGAAGTGTTCTCGTTTACCTATATAATTTTGATGTTTTTAATGCTTTGCTATGAAATTATATTAATCAATAGTTACTGTGTACATTAATGCAACCTGTTTAAAATAGGTATTTTTGTATATTTGTAGGCATAAAGGCAGCACTTAAGTTTAAGTACCTCATTTTGGAAATCAACGTGTGACCTTTCATTTTGTCATTATTACTGGTGGCTTGTTAAGTGTTTTTACAAGCCACCAGTATTGTGCTTTGGAGTAGCCTTTCTGATGCTCTAATTATTTAGTTTTTGGGTGTATCCAGTGTTTTTGCACTGTTGAGATTTTAGTTTAGAAAGACCATAAAATCTAGTTCAGCATAAGGTTAGAGATGGAGATAATTATCTAACAAGTAACAGATGGATTTTGTTTGGGCAAAGTTTTTTCCACTATAATTTATTTTTGTTCACGTTGTAATAATGGAAACTGCTGATGTAAGGTTGTCATTCTGCAACTTGATCCTTCGTTGCTGATACTAGAACCTGTCTCAAATCTTCAGCCAGAGTAGCTGAAGGTTGTTTGCTCCAGCAAGTCTCCTTCTGAGCATTTCACTTCTCAGTTGCACAAGAACGGCATGCTTAATGGCATGTATTGGAAATGCCTGTCCATCATATTGCCATAATCACTTTCTTCATGACATGCAAAGAAATTTGAAATACTTGGAATGTATAACTGGACGGGAAATAACAAACTGAATATCAGAATGTCGGCACTCTTTTAAATAACCTTGCTAATTATTTTATAAAAGCAGAGCCAGTATTTTGATTGAAGAACCTAATTACTGGTTAACCTCTGTCTGAACTTGTTCAATGCTTACATAGCTATAGCTGAGCTTCATGGGTCTTGAGGGATACTGCTTCATTTTGATGTTGGAAATAAGACACAATGCTACTGACATTAAACTAAGGATTATCTCTTACAAGAACCAAAGCTGTAGTTTTTCTGCCACACACACGCACACACACAACTGCAAGTTTGAAAGAGTAAAATATAGATATGACATGGAAATATTAAGATAAAAATGTCGACACCATTTATTTTTACCAGAATTACATCAAAAAATCATGAGTGTGCGTGCGTTACTTTGCAACATTTGAACCATGTCAATAAGGGGTGGTGTGTGGAATGTCTTACCTTGCATGCGTTCTGTTCCAAAGGCTAAAAAGCAGTCGCATGCATGAAGAATTTTTTGAGCGGCTTGCTTTAGAAGTGTTATTTGTTGTGACAAGTTCAGTGGGGTGCTGTGAAGCCAGTCTTCACAGCACACACCAAGAGTCTTAGCATTTGCATGTGAATTTAATTGACAAGGCTAAGATTATAGGAAATTGCAAAAATGTTCTAAGATTTGATTTTTCTGTTTTGACCAAGGCCATAAAAAGACAAACACTGCTTCATCATTCTATAGGATCAAGACTGATCCTTGGTATCGACTGTTCCTTCCCTATTTCCTGTAATCTCTCATTTTGTTAGGGTCTAAAAATCGATCTGTTGAATTCATTCAACAGCTAAAAAACAACATTCCTTTAAAATATTCTTTAGAATGAAGTTATTTCACTTTGTCTTAAATGGTCTTATTCCAAGATTGTCTATTGTATTCCCACGGTCTGAAGGAGCTATTTGTCAAGCTGGAGGGGACTTGGCGGATTGGGCAGGAAACAAATTGGCAGACAATGTTTTGAGTCGGGACTTTTCAGACTGAAGTGAGTATGAAGTTGAAAAGGAGAGGTGATGGGGTAAAACCTGGCAATTAATAGATGAATTTGGGGGGGGGGGGGGTGTATTTGTCTAGCTCTCCTTCCATAGAGTTGTTCTGGTAAACAATTCTTTCATCCTAGAAATCAGTGCATTTCCTCCAAGGTAAGTATATTGTAAACAAGGCAACTAAAATGTCCATGGTTTTCTTGACTGGAAGAGTCAATAAAGAGTACTTCATCTTAGTCATCACAACATCAGATTAAATGTTATTCCTGGACTAGAGTTTTCTGACAATTCAATGCCAGCATTTGAGCTGCGAGAATGGCAGAGGAACAAAAGAAATCTGTTTAAAATTGGTATTGTTTTGTAAGAAATATTGCTGGTTTAAATTCAAGCAGATTTCTAATTATCTGACATCTATGAAGAAGTAATCCTTGTATGATTGCTGTGTAAGCAATTCTAATGGTGACATACATAAACAATTTGTGACATTCGAAGGGATGTTACTATTAAGCAGACTGCCGGCTCCCCAAATCTCTTACAGCATTGTGGGACTAAGATTTTTCAACAAAATTCAGGGATTATGGGGAGAAGGCAGGATGAATGGGGTTAGGAGAGAGAGATTCAATGGAGGAGTAGACTCGATGGATTGAATGGCCTCATTCCACTCCTATCACTTATTTAATCAAATTTTCAATAAAGAAATGTTGCATGGAAATTTGAACGTGTAAAGACATTTTTGTTGGCTTTCAGAGAAATTACAAGAAAGGTGAAATATATTTGAGGCTGAGTATTGAACTAAATTTAGAGAAATAACAATTGAAACAAATAAAATCTCTAAAAGCGTATTACATGTCTCAGAGTTGCACTAAATTATATTGGAGAATTTGTCGTTTTATTTTTGAAGGTGGATTCCATGACATTTAGGAAATCAAAAGCAACAAAGATTGTCTTAGTTTTAACGGTACTTAAATACTAAAGCTCATGCATGTTTTTTAAACTTTTAGTAAAGTTTATACATTTACTGCCATGTTTATTTAGTTCTGCAAATTAAATCATTGGTCCAAAACTTATTATCAATAATTGTATAATATTAGGAAGAAAGCTGGCATGTATGGTACGAATGTGTGAACTGTTTATTCAACATTAGCTTGACACTACGTACTGCACCTGAACTAATAATTTATTTGCTTAAACAGCAACTCTGGCTAGTGTCTAAATAATCAAGGCTGATAATCGAGTGTGATACCAAGGGAGCATTGAATCACAGTATTGTCCCCTGGGGATGCTAACATTGAACAAATTACATTAAACAAGAATATTCCATGCCGTATTTTGGTTCTTCCTCAGCTTTGAATATCTTTCAATTGCTCAAAAAAGTAATTATTGTTGTTTACGACACTGTTAGCAAGCTGGCTGCTGCATCTCGTTTTAATCTCAAGATAGCATTGATCACATTAAAAATAATTCGCTGCTTATATGGTTTTTAGGATGTCTCGAAACCATGATTTAAAAAAATTAAAATGTAAGCTTTTTCCCTAAGGTGACTTTATAGATTGGCCGTTAATTTTTCCGTGATGCTGGATATTTTTGGATGCTGTGGTGCGCTTTAAAATATCCATTATACTTGGAAAATTGGCTTGAAAAATTACTCTGCTGATTAGATAATTTGAGTTGACAGTTTCTCTATGCAATATGCTTCTCTCTGGTAAGCTTCTATTTTTAAGTGCAGGTTTTCACATGCCTTGTTTATATTAATGCATTAACATATAAATATCTATTGGAATGAAGCACTATCTGGATTTTCTTTAATCTAGAATACTTCAAACACAGTGCCAGCATTTTTCTGATATACTCAACATATCAGGCAGTATTTAAAAAAGGAGCCAGAAATGGTAATAGTCATACAGCATGGAAGTAGGCCTTTCAGCCCAACTAGCTCATGCTGGCCAACCTGCCCCATCTACAATAGTCCCACCTGCCTGAACTTGATCCATAACCCTCTAAACCAATCCTATCCATGTACTTATCCAAATGTCTATTGAATGTAACAATAATACCTGCCTCAGTTATCTCCTCTGGCAGCTTGTTCCATATACCACATGTGTTAACAAAAAAAAATTACCTCTGTTTCCTTTTAAATCTTTCCCTCCTCACCTTAAACCTATGTCCTCTTGTCCTCAATTCCCCTACTCTGGGCAAAAGACTCTGCATTTATCCAATGTATTCCTCTTTTGATCTTGTACACCTCTGTAATATTACCCCTCGCCCCCCCCCCCCTGTGCTCCAAGGAATAAAGTCCTAGCCTACTCAGTGTTGCCCTATAGCTCAGGCCCTCGAGTCTTGGCAACATTCCTCGTAAATCTTCTCTGCACCCTTTCCAGTTTGACAACATCTTTCCAATAACGTGACCAAAACTGAACAATATACTCTAAATATGGCCTCTCCAATGTCTTATACCACTGTAATGACCTCCACGCTTCTATACTCAATATTTTGAAGGCTAATGTTCTGAAAGCCTCCTTGACCACATTATCTACTTGTGATGTCACTTTTAAGGAACAACTAGACCAAGTGAGGTCCCGTTCCCCCAACGCAATATTCCACCAAACTGCGCTTGGGTGGCTGGCGGGCCCGCACTAACGGCAGAAATTAATAACTTTGTGTTTAATATTTCCATTACCTCACCATCCCTCTTCCAACCCCTATCCTCCTCCATTCTTCCTCATCCCCCAGCACTCCCTCCTCCTCTTCACCCTCACTCTTATTTCTCCTCCTGCTCTCCCCCACTCCCTCCCTCACCTCTCCCCCTCTCCATTCCCCTACCCTGAGTCACTCCCTCCCTCCATAACCCCTCTCTCTCCTTCCTACCACCCTCTTATCCCTCTATCTTCCACCCTCTCTCACCTCCCCCCATCCCACCCCTCCACTCTCCCTCCTCAGCTCCCCCACTGCCTTCCTCCCCCACTTTCCACTCTCCCTCCCTACCACCTCAATCCTCCCCCCCCCCCCCCCCACTCTCCCCAGCGTGTACTGTTTTGGCGAGGTTTTGGGATATCACACCCACGCAAACATGCATGTATACAGACAAACAAGATGAGAATTTTAGTAGACCAAGTGGGACCCATTGGGGCCCCATCCCACACGCGGGGGGGGGGGGGGTTCACACGGGAGGGCTGGTGGGGTGAAGGGGGTGGTGGGGGAGGGGGGTTGTGGGGGGGAGGGGGGGTATGTGTGGGGAGGGGCTTGTTATGGTGGCCGGCGCCTTCCGCGAACATAGCCCCCGCCTACGGAACACAGCCCCCCGCCCACACAGAAAACGTTGAAAAAGTGCACTCTCTCAGTCAAGTGAATAAACTAATTAGACGCAAATAGCTTTCCAACCTGACTAAAACTACATGTGGTGGAATATAAAAAATTAAGCCATTTACTTTGTATATTGATTTATCACTAAAATATAAAATTAGCTAGGGAAACAAATATAGACATTAATGTATATTTTTCCCCTAACAGAATTTGAAAGGATTGTTGCAGTGACTCCATCTGATTCTGACAAATTTTAAGAAGTGCTGGATAAACGGCAACACAATGAGTTCCCTTGATGCAGCAATAAAGACTGAAAAAAGAGATGAGAGTGAAGTGAATGCTGAGTTGTGGCACGATGAATCCAAAGATCACAAGAGCAACAATAACGTTAATGAAAACGCACGTGAGGTAGCGGAGATCTGTGTTGTGATTGGTGAGGATGGGGCTCAACGCTGTTCTGAGCAGGATCAACCCAATAGTCAATCCAGTGGTAAATATTAACATACAAGTCTACTTTATATCTATCTTAAATCCTGTTCTGTGCCTAACTTCTGTACAGCTTCAAAGGTCGTGTAGGATAAATAGCCCTTTTATTTTAGATTTTGGTGTAATTCTGTAATTGTTTTCTTATGTAGCGTCTTATCTCAAAGTCTTATCTCAAAGTGCTTCGCAGAAGACTATCAAACAGATTTTGACACCATGTAAGGAGATAATAGGGCAGATGGCAAGAAGCATTGAGCCTTGGCAACTAAAAGCATATTTGCTAATGGAGGAGCAATTTACTTTGAAGATGATGGAGATTAAAGCGTTGCTGGGTTGAGTAAAACGAGGGGAAAGAGGCAGCCCATTGAGCAGTTTAAAAGCCAGCTTGAGGATTCTGCAGTCATGGCATTGCTTAACCAAGTAGCAGACATGGGGGAGATAAGTTTGTTTCCTGTGCTCCAGTGGAAAATCGTTTAGCAATCACAGTGAAAATTCCAATGCAAACCATAAGAAGGGTCTCGACCCGAAACATCACCCATCCCTTCTCTCCAGAGATGCTGCCTGTCCCGCTGAGTTACTCCAGCATTTTGTGTCTACCATAACAAGACTATTTGGTTTTGAGCGTATAATTTAGTTAAATGCAAGATTTAAAGCTTTGGTTGGTAATACCATTCCAGTTGATCATTCAATCAAAAGGAAGTCAACATTAAACAACATCATTTATTTCCCTCTGCTCAGTTAAAGACTGATAATTTTCATACTTCATACTTTAGACTTTATTCAGTGGTTATACAGTCGTCCATAATGTTTGGGACAAAGACCCATCATTTATTTATTTGCCTATGTACTCCACAATTTGAGATTTGTAATAGAAAAAAGCACATGTGGTTAAAGTGCACATTGTCAGATTTTAATAAAAGTAATTTTTATACATTTTGGTTTCACCATGTAGAAATTACAGCAGTGTTTATACATAGTCCCCCCCATTTCAGGGCACCATAATGTTTGGGACACAGCAATGTCATGTAAATGAATGTAGTCATGTTTAGTATTTTGGTGCATATCCTTTGCATGTGATGACTGCTTGAAGTCTGTGATTCATGGACATCACCAGTTGCTGGGTGTCTTCTCTGGTGATGCTCTGCCAGGGCTGTATTGCAGCCATCTTTAGATTATGCTTGCTTTGGGGGCTAGTCCCCTTCAGTTTTCTCTTCAGCATATAAAAGTAATTCTCAATTGGGTTCAGGTCGGGTGATTGACTTGTCCACTCAAGAATTGACCAAGCTTTAGCTTTGAAAAACTCCTTTGTTCCTTTAGCAATAATTTTTGTATCATTGTTTTGCTGTAGAATAAACTGTTGGCCAATGAGTTTTGAGGCATTTGTTTGAACTTGAGCAGATAGGATGTGTCTATACACTTCAGAATTCATTATGCTACTGCCATCAGCAGTTGTATCATCAATGAAGATAAGTGAGCCAGTACCTTTAACAGCCATACATGCCCAGGCCATAACATCCCCACTACCATGTTTTGCAGATGAGGTGGTAGGCTTTGGATTTTGGGCAGTTCCTTCTCTCCTCCATACTTTGCTCTTGCCATCACACTAATATGTTAATCATCATCTCATGTGTCCACAAGACCTTTTTCCAGAACTGTGGTTGCTCTTTTAAGTACTTCGTGGCAAACTGTAACCCGGCCTTCCAATTTTTGCGGCTAACCAGTGGTTTGCATCTTGCAGTGTAGCCTCTGTATTTCTGTTCATGAAGTCTTCTGCGGACAATGGTAATTGACAAATCAACACCTGACTCCTGAAGAGTGTTTCTGATCTATCGGACAGTTGCTTGCCCAAAGATTATGGTGCCCTGATATGGGGGGACTATGTATGAACACAGCTGTAATTTCTACATGGCGAAACTAAAATGTATAAAAATGTCCTTTAATAAAATCTGACAATGTGCACTTTAACTACATGTTATTTTTTTTCTATTACAAATCTCAAATTGGGAAGTACAGAGGCAAATAAATAAATGATGGGTCTATGTCCCAAAATTATAGTAGGCACTGGATATTCAATGGTTTAGTTGATTATCTTCCCTTCTTCCTTGATCTTTTCTCCTTTTTGAAATATATAATTTTGGGTGATTAACGTGCCTTCATATATGTCACTAAATTAATTGTGTGCATTTCGTTATCCAATTATGAGGTGGAGTGTGTAGTTTTGTGAATACAGTTAACCATATAGCTGCTTAAACTCACTGCACTTGTATCCCACACAAGGGCTAATTCTGGGCTAACTGGATGTGGCAATTAATGATTCATGCGAATGTGATCAGCACTACGTTCTGCCTGAAGTTGTTTTCTGCAAAGTGCTTCTTCCTCCGGCGTTTTTAGGTTTTTTCCCCACCTTTGTATGTCATTAAATTAAAACTCACTTAACTGTGCCAGCTGGACACCAGTTGAATACTTTCATGCTGTTTTGTAAAATTATTCTGAGCTGTTGCTCTCAAGGTCTCTCCTAATCTGCCTTTACTGAACAATTCTCTTTTTATTTCTGTCAGTACATTTTCTACTGGGTATTTCACCACAAGAATATCCCCAAATACTTTGCAATTAATTGTATATTTTCAAAGCACAACTATTATGTGGGATATATACTAGCCAATTTGCTCACAACTGGGCCCCACAGAGAGCAAAATGTAATCAATTAATCTGCCAACAATAATGGTGGAGGAGTGTGTTTTGACCAGGGCACTGGGAATAGCTTTGAAGTATTGCCGCAGGGCTTTACATCCACCAGAAAGAGTAAAAGAGACCTGCGTTTTAAAATCAACTAAAAAAACTGCTGATGCGGGTTTCTGCCGGTACAGTTATGAACTAGCCTCTATATTAATGCTCAGCATGAACTTGAAACTTCCCATTTCAAAGATGAAATTGCTATTAATGTTGGCAGGTTTGATACTGTACAACTTCCACATTATTTCCCTCTGCCATCTCAGCGCCAATAAATCTGGTGGATATTTTGCCATCCTTTCAAAAGCTAGGATATTTTGTCTAGTGTTGGCGAAACCAGTAAATGTTTCATAATTGCATTATGCGCAGAATTCTCTAAAAGCTCTAATAGCTTTTTGCTTGCCAAATGATTAAATGCTTTCTTAAGAATTATTTTCAAGCTGTAATGAAAGGTTTTGATGGAAATTTGGAGGACGCATTTCAAATTCAGAATCTACACAGCAGTTGTGTCCTGCCTAAATTATCTTCTGCAGGTTTCACAGCATTTGTTAAGACAAAGTAGAGACTATTAACTTTTAATTATTACACATTTAAAATCTAAGTTCTGTTAGAAAAAAACTTTAAATGCATTGGACTAAACTGTCAACAGCCAAAGAGGGTGTTACGGTTTTCAATCTTCTATTGAAAGGAAGAAAGTCGCAGAAGGACTTGCGTATTTCAGTGTTAGCTGGGATGAGAGGCACAGAAGGTTGCGAATCTGGTGCAGACTTGATGGCTAGCATGGACATGATGTACTATTTTAGTCCTACATCACCATAACTGAGAATCAACCTGCCTTAATTCAGTTTTGCTTCTTCTGTGGACACACGCACAATCTCATCTCCCAAAGTATATTGTGCCTCATCTGAACATTCCCCATCTAGATTTTATTCTTGGGTTAAATTGAACATTACTCTGATGCAGTTCTAACCCTTGGCATGAAATGTTTCCACCAGTAATAACTCTTTGCTTTGTGGCCTTTGGTCACTGCACACAAGCAGTGGACGAGAAGGTCTTGGGTCCAATGAATTGTTGGAATTGTTGTTCCTCTTTTAAAGGAATGGTGTTCTATTTTTAGTCTGGCATGGCCTTTTTTTTAAATTGTAATCTGTTAGCTGAAGTCTCCAGGGCAAAATCCTACATTTTGTGTGCTCAGCCCACCCAACATATCATGCCTAAAAGCAGATCATGTTTAGAATTTGTAATTTTGTTTGCATGCTTTATTGCTCTCATTGCTTTATCATTTGAGCACACTTGTAGTTTGAACTATAATAGCAAATAGGGTCCTCTTAAGTGCAGTATAAATGTTTAGAATGCCATCCCTACAGAAAAAGCAATGTCTCCATTCAGGTAGACTGGCTGTCAGTTGGTTTAATATGCCTTCCAAAAGTGGTTAAAGGATTTTTCAGATATAGATATAACAAGTTATTTTCAGCTCTTTGCTAATGACATTCCTGGCAACGACTAGGAAAAGCAAAAAAGACTTGCAACAACATTGTAATGCCCAATTGTACAAATTATGGAGTTGATACCTTGAATTAAATTGCATAATTATTAATGATAATCTGTTAACCATTCTTTGTGAAACTGTCACCACAGAGAAAACAAACCCTATTTCTTTAACTAGTAGTTGGCAGGAAAGTGGATTAATTTATTGAAGACCATTCAAAGCAATGATTAACTGGCATAAGACGATGTTATTTGTACCCTGAAATTAGAGAGAATCAGAACTAAGTTTTGCTAGTAGGTGTTGGAATTGCTAAAATTTAGCCAAAATATAATAATCAGCATAATAAATGAGAGAAATGTACTTCAATGTCTTATTGCATTTTTTTTGTGTGTTTACATGTTTTTAAAGTTTGCAAACACAGTAATCTTATTTTTAACAATAGAAACATTGTAATAGATACACTAATAGTTGAAAGTCTGAAATTGAGTTTTCTTTGAATATGGAGCGATGTAAATTTTAATCCCAAAACAGTTTTTTTTTAAAGTGGAAGGAAACAAATGGATTGCAAATACAGTAAATCTTCAGCTGAGAATACTAAAAAAGCAGAGGCAAAATGTAGGGCATCACTTTGGTCCCAGATAGCTAATCTCTGCAAATGGGATAATCTTCCCATGGTACATGTGGTCATGAAGGTCCTGTCAGTGCATTTAAATTCAGTTTAGTTTATTGTCATATACCAAAGAGCAAAGCTAATTCTTGTTCACATGAAACTCACAGAAAGGTGCTGAATAATCTACAATTTTGAGATCCCCCCTGCTTTATTGCCCATGCATTATTAACCCAAACCTGTGCCGGTATAAAAGCTCGTAGCAGCTGTCTTGAGAGAAAAGAGTTAGAACAAACTCCAAGATTGTGCGATTTGTGTCAGAAGGTTGGAACCAAAGTATTCATGTGTTGCAGACTTTAAACTGTCTATCTGAGCAACAGGTCAGCAGTACTCAGAGCAGTAGTGATCATTTACATTATTAGCCAAGAAGACACATCACTGGGACTGGGATTCTTTCATTGTGCTCAGTATAACACATAATCAACATTCCAAAAAAAAGAGAGATCCTGGTTGCATAAGCAGAATTAAGCTTATTAGTATTGATTTGTCATTATTGCCTGATTAATTCCAACCTTAGCACTCTATGCGCAGAGGCTATTTAAGAGCCATTTCTGAATCTGACAAATCCCTATATGTCAGTATTTTTTCAGTTTATTAAAGATTAGTGCTCCTCCAATTGCAAACAGATCTCTTGTATAGTTGTGAACAGAATCTTTTTCAGTCTTCATGGATTTTCTCTGCTTTTTTCTAAAAATACATTAAAAAAATATTTCAAAATTACTCTTGATAATGGAAGTGCTCAGTTTGTAAGAAGGCTTTCTATTAAAGAAAGAGTTTGTGTAACCCTAAACCTAGCATGTCTCCCATATTTGATCACAATTAGCCATGGGCACCAAAAATCACATGAGAGAAAGCTCCTATGAGATAACACTGCGGCGTTTAAGAAGACAAAAGTGGATGCACAGAAGTAACACAACAAAATAATTGTGCCCACTGCATCATTAGCAAAGTGATGTGGAATAATGTTTATGAGGAGTAAAATGAAAGACAAATCATATTTACTGTAGTGATCTCATCTTACCACTTCTGTTTTCTATTATTCAGGCTAAATATTCAAACTGTTTTTAGTTTCATTTTTATTTATGGATACGCATAGAAACAGGCTCTTCGGCTCAAGTCCACACCGATGATCACACTGTTCACACAGGCTCTATGTTATCCCAACTTTCTCATCCATTCCCGATACATTAGGAACAATTTTACAGTGGTTAATTGACTTACAAACCTGCACATCTTTGGGATATGGGAGGAAACCAGAGCACCCAGAAGAACCCCACACAATTTAGTTTAGTTTAAAAATACAGCATGGAAACAGGCCCTTTGGCCCACTGAATCCACAGTAACCATCGATCACCCATACTCTAGTTCAATGTTATCTCATTTTCTCATCCTGCACCCTCGGGCAATTTAAAGAAGCCCGTTAACCTACAAACCCATAAGTGGGAAGAAACCGGAGCACCCGGAGAAAACCCACACGATCATAGGGAGAATGTACAAACTCCGCTTAGATAACACCTGTAGTCAGGATCAAACCCGGATCTCTGACGCTGTGAGGCAGCAGCTCTACTGCTGCGTCACTGTGCCACTACGGTCACGGGGAAAAAAGTACAATTTCCACACAGCACCTGAGGTCAGGATTGAATCCAGGTCACTGACTGCTTGGCAGTAGGCATGGAATAGTGACAACAGTTATAACTTTGAGGGGGGAGAACCGAGTCTTTCCATATTTATTTTTTCAAACACCACCACCTATCCCTCCTCTTTAAGGTTCTCATTCAAAATTCTTGCACATTATCCATAATATATGTAGCTTACTTAACTGAAGGGTCTTGACCCAAAACACCGCCCATCCCTTCTCTCCAGAGATGCTGCCTGTCCCGCTGAGTTACTCCAGCATTTTGTGTCTACCTTTGGCTTACTTAACCTTGGTTTTCAAACGCAAACAAAATGTTATAACCCAATCCAATTTTAGTCAATGTCTAGAATGCAGGCTTATCCCTCTTGTAACCAAGTGTTATATTTTATTAAGCTAAATAAATATTTTATACTTGCACCTCCTAGAACCTCATCTACTGTATCCACTGTTCCAGGTGTGGACTCCTGTATATCGGCGAGACCAAGCGCAGGCTCGGTGATCGTTTCGCTGAACACCTCAGCTCGTCCTGCCTAAACCTACCTGATCTTCCGGTTGCTCAACACTCCTCCATTGTCAGAGTGAGGCCCAGGGCAAATGGAAGGAACAACACCTCATATTTTGCTTGAGTAGCTTGCACATTGACTTCTCTAACATTGAATATTGACTTCTCTAACTTCAAGTGGCCCTTGCTTTCCCTCTCTCTTCATCCCCTCCCCCTTCCTACCAGTTTTACTGTCTCCGACTACATTTTATCTCTGTACCACGCACTCCCCTGACATCAGTCTGAAGAAGGGTCTCGACCCGAAACGTCACCCATTCCTTCTCTCCAGAGATGCTGTCTGTCCTGCTGAGTTACTGCAGCATTTTGCATCTACCTTCAATTTAAACCATCATCTGCAGTTCTTTCCTAAACATTCTACAACTGCAGAACTATTGCCAATGTCCATCCCTCGGCAAGCCATTTGGCAAAAACAAAAATTTACAATGGAAGAACTATGGAATTATTAAGTTGGGTGATCTCTACAGGGAACGTCTTTCTTTCATTTCAGGAATTACATCAAGATTATGGATTACACTCAAAAGAGTACTTTAGATATTTACAAATTAGAGACTGTTAAATCAAACACACAGGATTTTAGAAATAGAAAGACAGAAATTTTAGATGAATGTCTAAATAAATATCCGAACACAGAAAAATTAATATATATTTATAATATTTTATTGGAAAATGATGTACCAATGTCGGAAATATACAAGCAAGCATGGGAAAACGAATTAGGTCAAACAATTAGTCTAGAAGTATGGAATGAAAGTTTACAACATATACACCACTGCTCATTAAATGCCAGACACTCTTTGATACAGTTTAAAGTTTTACATAGATTACACTTTTCAAAATCCAAATTAAACAGAATTTTTTCAAATGTTTCTGCTATATGTGATTAATGTCAGCATTTAGAAGCTAATCTAACGCATTCATTCACAAAATGTATAAAAAGTACTAACTTTTGGATAGAAATATTTAAGATAATCTCGAATGTAGTTAATACAAATCTAACTCCAGACTCAAAATTAATCATATTAGGAATATTGGAAACGGATCAACTACTAACAACACAGCAAACATTTTTTTATCGATTATAGTTTAATAATTGGTAAAAAATTAATATTAAGATTTTGGAAAGGTCATACATCCCCCACAATTAAAATGTGGATTACAGAAATGTCGGAGACACTTCATCTGGAAAGATTAAGACTTGTCCTTTTGGACAAGCTAGATCAATTCAGAGGAATATGGTCTCCATTTATTGAATATTTAAAGGGTCAAGGTGGTCCGGTTCAAGTGCCTGACTGAAACCTGAATGAAGGAATAGATGAAGAACTATATATAATAGACCACTGATATATCTCCAATGAAGATTAGCCTGCTTAATACTCCACTCGTATTATTGACTTTCTACTTTTATTTTATTTCTCTTTATTATTTCTCTTTATCTTCTTTCTGGTATAAAATAATAAAAAGTATAGAAGGATAAATAAGAACGATTGTAAACTTTAAAAATATTAAGAATGTATGTGACGAATAATATGTCTCTTTCTTTTTATTTTATGTTATTCCTTCTTAATATGTATTTACTTCTAATAAAAATATTTTACAAAAAAAAGAAAAAAAATTGCAACAGGATATGCATCCTACAATTCTAAAATGATGATGGGAATTTAGTTCAAAGCCAAACGAGCCTCCCAAATGGCCTTGATATAATACTTAGGTTATCTTATGTTCAAATATTCGTTCACCTGCGGGTTAAAAAAAGCTTATCGCTGTTCCTCTGTATATGTAACAATAAACTAAATTAAACCTGAACTATAATTTTGTGGCTTTTGAAATATGGAATAAACAAACCTGCAAACCAATTTATTTTTTCCTGGCATATGTCTTGGCAGGCATAGGATATTTGCCTGGTATGAAATATTTTTCTTGGATCAACATCAATTCAGCCAATGTTTTGATTGAGTCGCTTGCCTGTACTAGTTTGGGGCAAGCTGGGATCTTCTAACAGAAAATGTTATCAATGTCATGGATACTGATTTCTTCATTACCTCAACAGATATTGACGGGCACCCTGGGAAATCCAGCCAAATGAATGATCAGGAGGAAAACATGGAGTGGAAGCCACAGCAGCAGGCTTCACTAAGTGAGTACGGGTAATTACAAGTTTAATGGCAAGCTGCTAATAAACTGGATTGGTGCCTTTACATGTTGCTATTCCTACCTGTGATTCCTTTAAAATCCAAAAATGTATTGCTCTCTTCCTTGAACATACCATGAATCACCATAGCTATCTAAGCACTACAATTGTTGGCCCACCTTAATTACCATTGTCCTGGGGTATGCAATAGCCAAGTTTCATTAGGGATAGGGGGGAGGTGGGGAGTGTTAGGGGGTGGGATAGAGGGAGAGGAGGAGGGGAGAGGGGTTATGGGGGGAGGGAGGAAGTGACTGAGGGTAGGGGAAAGGAGAGGGGAACAAAAAGGGAAGGTGAACAGGAGTGGGAGGGAGTGCTAGGGGATGAGGGGGAATGGAGGAGGATATGAGTAAGAAGAGGGATGGCGAGGGAATGGAGGAGAGGACGGGGAAGAGGGAGGAGGTTAGGGGAGAAGGCAGAGGAGGATTGGTGGAGGGTGGGGAGAGGGAGGATAATAGGGGACAAGAGTGAGATGTGTTCACATTGATCTTATTTTTTACAAGTTATTGCCATTTTGAAATTTAAAACCGTCGCAGTCATGCTCCTACTTGCTGGCCGCCACTGTGCAGTTGGGGGAGGGTTACTGTGACTCGCGTCACAACGGGGTCTCTGGCGTCACAATGGGAACCTCTCAGCTGCGCCTGCGCAGTTGGGGGCAATGGGTCAGTGGTGGTATATTGCCTGGGGGGACAGGCCCAACGGGTCCGCACCTGGTATAGTATGTTTTACTAAAATTCTCATCTTGTTTGTTTGTTTGTATGCGGCGCGTGAGATCCCAAAACCCCGCCAAAACGGTACGCGATAACGCTACAATTGTCGGCCCACCTTTCTCATCATTGTCCTGTGATGTAAATCAAACAAGTTTTGTTTAGATTGATTGTATATTTTACAAGTTATTGACATTTTAAACTTTACAAAAATCACTTTTCAAACCACTTTTCCACATGCCCTGACCGTCAGCCGCGTTCGACGTCGCAATGGGATCCCGAATCCTATTTACATAAAAAATCGTGATTTTTAAAAAAAATTAAGTTTTAATCAAATTCTTCATTAACAGCTAACATTGTTCTTAGGTTATTTTAAAGAAAAAATGTTATTTTCATGGAGAATTTCATTTAAAAAAAAGATTTTCATTGTGGGGGAGTGGGATAGGGGGGAGGTAAATAAATGATGGGTCTTTGTTCCAATCATAATGGAGGGCACTGTAGATAGATAACATTGAAACATTGTGGAGATTTTAGACAAGTTAGAGCATTCGGTATTTTAGCACGATAACAAACTAGCCATTTCTTAATTTTTCAATCTAATTTGGTACCCAGTTTGCAAATACTTAAGTTTTATTTATCTAATGTTATTGGGTACTAACGGTAGTCTTGTAATTATCCTGTTAACAAGATTTATGCCGTTTAGTTGTACTCACAATTTTCTGTTTGCATTCACAAATATTCACTGTAACCTTATGGTTCTAGAACTAATTAGATAATCAGTTTAGACTAGAAATGTTTAACTGAGAACAGCAACTGTTTTTTTAATTTCAAAATATACTTTATTCAAATGATGAATATATACAATACATGAACCTTGCGGAAAATCCATCCGACATATTCGGAGGCTGTACAAATTGATGAATACAGTTTAAACATTTCTTTTTCCCAAATTTCCACAAATCAGTCCCCCACTCGTGCCACTCATGTGGCCCACTGGCATGGAATCCCTTCCCTTATTTTGAGGGGCGTCTCCACCATACCGTGCCCCCCATGTCCAGCTGCGGAAGGACCTTAGACTGTGGCCCTCCCCACCGAGCTTCAGTGCGTCCCTCAGCACGTGTGCAGTCTGCAGCGGGCCAGTCGGCAACATTCCCTGACGGACATCTCGCTCTGCTGGGTGGTGAACAATGCTCGGGCAGACCAAAGGGCGTCTTTTACCGAGATGATGACCCTTCAGCAGCACTTGATGTCAGCCTCTGAATGTGTCCCTGGGAACAGTCCGTAAATCACCGAGTCCTCTGTGACGGAGCTGTTCGGGATAAAGCGTACCAGGGACCCTTGCATTTTTCTCCAGAGTCTTTTAGCAAAACCACACTCTGTAAAGAGGTGGGCAACCGTCTCCTCTCCATAGCAGCCGTCCCGAGGGCAGCGTGCGCTGGCAGTGAAGTTCCGACGGTGCAGGAAGGATCTGACTGGGAGGGCTCCCCTCACTGCCAGCCAAGCCAGGTCTTGGTGCTTGTTGGTGAGTTCTGGCGATGAGGCATTTTGCCAGACAAGCTGGGCAGTCTGCTCAGGGAACCACGCCACCGGATCCATAGAGTCCTTTCCCTTCAGTGCCTGCAGGCCATTCTGTGCTGACCACTGCCCAATGGACATGTGGTCAAAGGTGTTGGTCCGGAAGAACCCTTCCACAGACAACAGATGGGGCGGCAATGTCCAGCTGACTGGCACATTGCGTGGCACCTGCGCCAAGCCCATTCTTCGCAACACCGGGGACAGGTAGAACCTCAGCAGGTAGTGACACTTGGTGCCCACGTGCCTTGCCTCTACACTCCGCCTGATGCCGCCACACACAAAGGTGGCCATCAGAATGAGGGCGACGTTGGGCACGCTTGTCCCGCGTTGTCAATTGTACAATGTGGCCCGTCGCACCCGGTCCATCCTCGACCCCCAGATGAACTGGAAGATGGCCCGGGTGATCCCTGTGGCATAGGAGGGAGGGACAGGCCACACTTGTGCCAAGTACAGCAGCCTCGAGAGCACCTCACACCTGATGACCAAATTCTTTCCCATTATGGAGAGGGAGCGTTGCCTCCACAGCTCCAGCTTCCTCCCCACCCTGACTATCCGCTCCAGCCAAATTTTTGTTACATGCCTCTGCCCCCCCCCCCCCCCCCCCGAACCAGATCCCCAGCACCTTCAAGAAGTCAGGCTTGATGGTGAAGTGGACGGAAGATCTGTCGGGCCGGTTGCCAAAGAGCATGGCCTCGCTCTTCCTGCGGTTCACCCTGGCTCCCATGGCCGACTCAAACTGGTCGCAGATACTAATCAGTCTGCGGACCGACCCAGGATCCGAGCAGAAGACAGCGACCATGTACAGGGAGATTTTCACTTGAATGCCCCCACTGCATGGCAATGTCACTCCTCTTATGCTCGCATCCTTCCTGATGGATTCGGCAAAGGGTTCAATACAGCAGACAAACAAGACAGGAGAGAGAGGGCAACCCTGTCTGACTCCAGACCTTACAGAGAAACTGTCTGATTCCCACCCATTGATTTGGACTGCACTATGGATGTTGGTGTAGAGCAGTTTGATCCAATTCCTGATTCCCTCCCCAAAACCCATTTTGGAGAGCACGTCCCTCATGTACGTGTGCGAAATCCTGTCGAAGGCCTTCTCCTGGTCCAAGCTGACTAGGCAGGCATCCACCCGTCTGTCTAGCAGTGCTAGGCAGTCTGAAATTTTCCTGCAAGGTACAGCACAGGTTTGGTCCGGGTGGATCACCTGTCCCAGAGCAGACTTGACCTGGTTGGCGATGGACTTAGACGGATCTTGTAGTCTACATTCAAGAGTGTTATGAGTCTCCAATTCTTTATGTCCTTCATAACCCCCCTTCTGCTTGTAGATTATGGTGATGTTGCCCTTCCTCATGGAGTCTGACACGCTACCAGTGAGAAGCATGTCGTTGTACACTTCTAGCAGGTCCGGGCCCATCCAGTCCCACAGAGCCGAATTCAACTCGGCCGGTAAGCCATCGCTTCCGGGAGTTTTATTCGAGTCAAAGGAAAGGATGGAGCCAGTCAGCTCTAGGGTCAGTGGTTGGTCCAGACTCTCCCGCTTGCTGTCCGCCAAGACCTCCGTGATCGAGGACAGGAAGTTCTGGGAGGAGGTACTGTCTGTGGTCTTTTGGTCATACAAATCTGTGTAAAAGGATTTGCAGATCCTCAGCATGTCTGTCTGTGAGGAAGCAACTGTTGCTTTACATTGAAGTGCTGTTCTGGAAGCTCCTTGCTGATTCATCCACTTGTATGACAGAAGTTAACAGTTGTCAATAATGTCCTTTTAGTCAGGATGGTGGCAAAATTGGCGTGTAAAATGTTAGCAAGGTTTTGTTTTGAGAAAGGCATATGCATGTGTATATCATCTTAATGTTGAAGAGCCGCTGGCTTACTCAAGTGAATATGGCAGCAGTTCTAAGTAGTGAGTTTACATCAAATAACTGAATAATCAGTATAGCTTGGGCATGCCAGATCCTGTTTGTTTTGTTTTGAGCCCACCTGGCACTATTGGGGCTTGCCTGATAGCTAGAGAACCTTTTTTTTTATTAAAATAGCTGAACTGTTCCAAACCTGGAACATCTAGGATTCAGCCACTATTGTGCACTGAATAAACATATTTCATCTGGGTAAGGCTTCATTTGCCCTCCTGGAATAGGAAATTGAAATCAAGCAGTACTGTCAATTATGATTTATTTATCCATGGCGTGTATGTGTACAGATGTTGATGAATGGCACTATTGGAATGTATGATCAGTATCGCTTTATGTTTGAGCATAGGAGCAGGGAAGTTCTACTTCAGTTGTATAGGGCCTTGGTGAGACCACACCTGGAGTATTGCGTACAGTTCTGGTCTCCAAATCTGAGGAAGGACGTTATTGCCATAGAGGGAGTGCAGAGAAGGTTCACCAGACTAATTCCAGGGATGTCAGGACTGTCTTATGAAGAAAGACTGGATAGACTTGGTTTATACTCTCTAGAATTTAGGAGATAGAGAGGGGATCTTGTAGAAACTTACAAAATTCTTAAGGGATTGGACAGGCTAGATGCAGGAAGATTGTTCCCGATGTTGGGGAGGTCCAGGACAAGGGGTCACAGCTTAAGGATAAGGAGGAAATCCTTTAGGACCGAGATGAGAAAGACTTTTTTTCACACAGAGAGTGGTGGGTCACTGGAACTCTCTGCCACAGAGGGTAGTGGAGGCCAGTTCATTTGCTATATTTAAGAGGGAGTTAGATGTGGCCCTTGTGGCTAGGGGGATCAGAGGGTATGGAGAGAAGGCAGGTACGGGATACTGAGTTGGATGATCAGCCATGATCATATTGAATGGCGGTGCAGGCTCGAAGGGCCGAATGGCCTGCTCCTGCACCTAATTTCTATGTTTCTATGTTGGGTTCATTTGGATCCATGATATTACAGGATGTATGATATACGGGATTAATTTACTCAGTTCTTACTCTGGAAGCTGATTTTTTTTCTACCTTCTGCAAATGAGCTATGAACTTTGGAAAAGAAAACAAATTACTTTCCTCACATCACAGATCTGTTCAAGTATAGAAAATAATTAATATAGAATTGTGGAAACGTATGCAGCTCTATCATCCTATTCATAGATGAGATTCCACAGAGGATAGAATGCAGGTATGGATTGATATGCTGTTGACACAAGCCTCTATAAACTGGAAGATATGTGGTAAGTGTCTTACAAATAGTTTGTTTTAAACCATGTGTAGAAGGAAGTAATATTCAGGTCATAGATTCCTTCAAAATTGTCTTCAGATTTGAAATATTATTTCAACTGCACCCTGGTTGTTACCACGGTAATGTTCACAGCACCAAGTAACCAAGTCATCAGCATGTCAGCAGCTTTCTTATTAAATGAAATATAGCAAAGTATGTGTTGAGCAAGTTTAATTTGCAGTGTTTTGATCAGGATTTTGCTGTTAATGGTTTTCCAGTTAATAATTTTTATTTAAGTCTGAAAAAATTTGGTCATGGTATGACCATCAATAGTTAACCCTCTGAGTACTGACTCCCTAAACATCCCTGCACCAAAACTATAAAACAGTACCTATTTTTACATAATTGCTGACAAATTATCACGAGACAGAGGCTTAAAATATCTCTGAACAAATAATTGTATTGCATTTTTTATTTGATGCAGAAATGCTGATATATTCCTCAAAGATCTTTTTTTTTTTAAAAGGGTAACCATTGCTGAACCTGGTTTGTTCCATTCCATGCATTAAGTTTCTGTTGTAGAGTATAATGCTAGCCGAAGTACCCTTGCAGGTCTTGTGGAATTGATATATGGTGAAGTGATATTTAAGGAGGGGTTCAAGCTGCCACATCGTGTATTGACACATTTTTTTAATTATTAGCACAATGGTTTAATGTGGCAGTGGTTCAGTACATTTCCGGAGAAGAATATGCAGTTCAGGGCAAAATTCCCATCAGAAACACAAGCCAAGAATGGAACTATATTGGGATGAGTTTGGGAAGTGGTGTTGGAGGGGATGGTAGGAAGGATTACAAAGCAAAGGCACACAACAATATTACTTTAAATGTGCTTGAGAAAATAATCGGGTGATGTTAAATATTTGGATAAAGCAGGATAAGGTGAGGCAGACTGAAAAGCAGCCCTGCACCAGATATATGTACACCTCCATCAGTGCAGGATTGAGATGCAGGGCCCCTCTGGCCTTTTGGCACTCCGTAAATGATCTCCAACCAAGTTAAGTCTGCACCTTGAGCCATTGGGGCTTAATTGCGCAATAGTGCAGAATTCTGTGCAATGGGACAACTGATCATTATGTAACCGTATTGGACATTTCTAGCCACTACAGGCATCATCTTAGGTTCTCTGTCACCTGATGCTTGAACACTGTGTCCAAATTGACCTTGTGGCTGTTGTATGTGAGCCCCATTCAAGCTCAAGGAATATTTCCTTCAATCATCTCAACATGTTTACTTTAATGATTTCAGGCATTAATTCTACTTGATACTGTGGTAGGAGTAGTTTGGTCCATGGGGCCCAGTGTTGGTACTGGGGATTAGGAGACAGATTAGCACTCAAGTTGCAGCGCTTCTATGAGCTGTCGCCTTCTGTCTTGTGCCAGCTTTTCCTGACTTGTAACTCAATGCTTCAGCTTTTTACTTTTGCATTTCTTGTGCCATAAACTCATGTTGTTACACACCATTACATTGTCTGTAGCAAGGGCCATGTCTGCTAGATGTCTCCTGGTTAATTCACCAGCGCACTCCTCATTTTTGCCTTCGCTCTGCTTTTAAATACTAATGGTCATGTTTTCCAGTTTAAATTAAGAACGGATCCTTTGTTTCCAGTATTATCTGTGGTGTTTTTTGCTGATTTCCAGGTTATTTATTTATTTTTTATTTTTTATTTTTAACGAATTTTAGAGAGGTTACTATGTTTTGATTTGATGCGATTAAGTTTTGATTGAATTAAAACCCAAGTGATAGGGCCGTGCATAAATAGCAAGGTACTTAAATTAAATAATCTTGCGCAGTCTCTCTGAATTGAGAATTACGTAAAATAATAGAAAGGCTGGGGAAAACTGGTTCCCACTAATTGCTGCAGCAAATGGCATTGCGACTAGCAAGCTACCTGCTCACTACAACTGCGTTGCCATACATCGTTACTGCAGTGCTTGCTGTTTTGGTTCTGTTTAACCTTTGGTTTCTCTTCATTATGTCGTTGAGTTTGTTTATATTAGGAAAGGGAAACTCGTGACTAGAATTTTAATGAGAAGTTAGTGTACATAGCTTAAGATAAACTTAATGTACGAGAATTAGTGGTTGGTTTTCCTTCCTCACCATGTGAGATATGGCCTTTCTAAAAAAAATAATATAGTGAATTTGAGCAGTGAAAAGCCCCTGTCTATAGTCTGACTCCTTCTTTGTTTCAGAGGCCTATATATGTGGTGCCTGTGGGAAGAAGTACAAGTACTACAGCTGCTTCCGGGCACATGTGAGAGCACACCTAGGTACACGCTTATTTTTTTTAATGGATTTATTGGCTTAACCCTTTGAGTAGTGATTTTTTTTTCCCTTTTTACAACTTTCCGAATGTGCACATGGCATCTAATTGTGGCATTCAAATCCTAAGCATTATAAAGCTAGAAATAGAAGAATCTATGGAACTTGACAGCATTTCTTCATTTGCAATATTTCTTGAGTAAAATTTAAAAGTTGAAAACTTATTATTCATTTTGGAGCTGAGATGCTCCTATAGTACTCAAAGGGTTAACTGCAGTAATGGTATAGCTTTGATATCATGAAAATGGCAGTGTGCAAAACATTTATTGCTTTGTTGTGAAGCTCTGTTATTTGAATGAGATGTAATTTGAATAAGATATTATTTAGCATGCTCATCATCTTCCAAATAAAAACTGAAATGCAGAGGGCCTGGCAGCATCTGTGGAGAGAATGATGGTCAATCTTTCAGGCTAATAATCTTTCATCTGAGCAATCAGGAAGGCAAATGAATAGTTGTCCTTTATGGGAAAACCATTTGAGTAGAGCGTAAAGATGCCTCGCTGTATTGAAATAGGACCTAGATGGGACAGCACCCGAGAATATTATGTATCGTTTTAGCCTAATTTGCCACAGTGTGGGGACAGCAAAGATTTACAACAGATTCCTGAGAAAGTGGATTTTCTGTAAGAAGAGAGAATGAGTAGATCAAGTCAATATTCCTTAGAGCTTAGAGTGACAGATAATTCATTGAAACACGCATAATTCTTGCAGGAGTCCACAGTACGCATTTTCTCTGACCAGCTTCTCAAGATTAAGATTTTTTTTTTCTAAATACAGATGGTGATGAATCTTTGGATTCAATTTCCCGACATTATTCAAAGTTTAAAGACATTTTAAAAGTTGCAAAAAATCAAGGACCCTGGGGATAGAAGATCGGCCATAATTTTAAGGAATAGGCGTGTAGATAAGAGAAATCAAATGGCTGCATCGGTTCGCTTTTCCTCTGTTATTGTATGGCTGGGAAAAGTTGAAATAAAACAAATGTAAATGGTAGAGAGGGGAGAGATAGTCCGAGTTATGCTAGAGATCAGGAGAAAGTGGATGACATGAATGACAGTGGTGCTGGGTGAAAGGTGGGAATGGTTAGTGAATAACAAAAGGTACAGCAATGCCAGTGCGCAGATTTCCAACAATTTCAGATTTTATTTATCATCCCCTGAATGCTCCATCCAAACTCAACTTTTAATGTGCCCCACTTGGACTCTCACCTATTTATCCTCTTCCCCTCGAGCTGTATTCCTTCAAATGGCTTCGCAATTTGCAATTCTTCAATCAGTCCGCCTCACACCGCTACCATCTCTGGCCTTTGCTCCAACTATCTGCCTATTAAAATCCCCCCCTTGCCTGTGTGCACCTATTACCTGCCATGCTTTGTCCTGCCTCTCCCCTCTCCCAGCTCGCTCTCTCTCTCTCCCTCCCCCCCCCCCCCCCCCACCACCACCACCACCACCACCACCACAATCACCACAATCAGCCTGAAGAAGGGTCCCGACCTGAAACATCACCATTCCATGTTCTCCAGAGATGCTGCCTGGCCTGCTGAGTTACTAAAGCACTTTGCGTCCTTTTGTGTAAACCAGACCTGCAGTTCCTTATTTCTACTTTTGTTATTCACTGGCCCCTGCGCCCTTCATTGGCAATATATGCACTTGTGTCAGTCAAGCCCCCACTCTACATCACTTGCCTAAATTTTGTTTTTTCCCCCACTCACCCTCGCTCTCCAAGTTAAGACTTGTTCCATTTCTAACAAACCAATTTTGATAGAAGGTAATTAATGTGACCTATTACCAGTGATTCTCCTGCCACTAATATGCCTAACCTGTTGAATATTTCTAGCATTGTCTGTTTTTATTTCAGATTTTGAGTCTGATTTTGGTTTGGAGCATTTCCCAAATATTGAAACATTTAGTTTGATGTGATTGGGCATACAGTGTTACAGGTTTTTGAGTTAAGAATATACATTTTGTTTATTTTCACAGAAAATGAAACCTCCTCTGTATCAGCTGATAATTCTCCACAGGCAAGTGAGTACTCTGTGCCAATTCTTCCTTCATAACGTTTATTAACCACCATTTGAACCCGAGTGGCTTGCATACAGTGGGACGCAGTGGAGAAAATGTGACAGCTGCATTAGATTAAAGAAACAGCACCATACGCATCAAATCCAAGCCGCAGAGTATCAGAAATGCTACATTTAGTGGGCCGATGCATTTTCATGTTTATTTTGAAAGTAGGACTTGATCGGCAGCCAAGTATTTTAGTGCAAAGATTTTAAAACGAGAGGGAAGATTATTCAGATTTGTTGGATGAGGCTAAACAGAAGGCTATCAATTGAAGTATATAACAAAGTGACGAAAGAGAAACGGGCTGATCTCAAGAATTCTGTTTTTTGCATTGGATTGCAGTAAAGCCATGTGCCATTCAATCCAACTGGTCCATTGTTGCATTTTTGCTCCAAGTGAGCATAGTTCTAATCATTTTGCCCATTCTTTATGCAAATCCTTTATCTTTACACACTGCCCAATCCAATCTTGGACATTCACACTGTGAATTACTAAATCCACAACCTTCCAATTCTGTTAAAGTAGCTTAGACTTCTCTGGGTTCTGCAGGGAACTGAACCCATTTGCCCACATAAGCAATGGCAAGTTTCAGGTCTTCAGTTTGAACATTTAGGTCTCAGACTTGCTGGCCTGATCTTCACTGTGAATGTTCCCAGCTGCATTCTACCACTGGATTCACCCTGGAGCCCAGAGACTGGGATCCCCTTCAGAAATGCTCAACAAGCAACCGGAGGCGTTTACCGCCATAGACGGGGACTTCAACAAAGCCAACCTGAAGAAATTCCACCAACGTGTCTCCTGCAGCACCAGAGGATCAAACACCCTCGACCACTGCTACACGACCATCATAGATGCCTATCGCTCTATCCCTCGCCCTCACTTTGGTAAATCCGACGATACTGCGGTGCTGCTTCTTCCTGCCTACAGGCAGCAATTGAAGAATGCACGCACCCCAGAGGTGAGGACTGCACAGAGCTGGGGGAGGGGGGGTGGGGGGGGGGGGCAGAGGAACAACTCCAGGACTGTTTGGAGTCTGTAGACTGGGAAATGTTCAGGGACTCGGCAACGGACCTGAATGACTATGCCACAATCGTTACAGACTTCATAAAGAAATGTGTGGAGGACTGCATCCCAACAAAAACCTTCCGAGTGTTTCCGAACCAGTAGCCTTGGATGAACCATGAGATCCGCACTCTTCCGAAGTCCAGATCTCAGGCATTCAGGTCTGGAGATGCAGAGGTCTACAAGAAATCCAGATACGACCTAGGTAAGGCCTTCAAAAAGGCCAAAAGGGACCTGCTCCAAGCTGGAGGATGAGACGGATGTTCGGCAACTGTGGCAGGGCTTGAATGCAATCACCTCCTACAAGGCGAAATCTGGAGGCAACTCAATTGTCAGCGAAGCATCACTCCCTGACGAGCTCAATGCGTTCTACACACGCTTTGATAGGGAGAACACTTATGTGCCTTCCCGAGCCCCCATTCGCCATGATGGTATTTCAGTCAGTCACCGAGGCCGACGTCAGAAGATCTTTCAGGGGGGGTGAACCCTCGGAAAGAGCCTGGACCTGATGGTATACCCGGCCGTGTTCTAAAAACCTGTGCGGACCAACTGGCTGGAGTTTTTACGGACATTTTCAACCTCTCACTTCTGAGGTCTGAGGTTCCTACCTGCTTTAAAAGGCGATCAATAAAAAGGAGCCCAAGTAGAGCAAGGTGTAGAAGTGAGAGTGACCAATTGACCAAATGGTGTCAGCATAATAACCTGGCTCTCAACACCAGCAAAACCATTTAACTGATTGTGGACTTTGGAAGGGGTAGGATCGGGATGGTGGAAAGGGTTAAGAACTTTAAATTCGTGGGCGTGCATATTTCCGAAGATCTTTCCTGGTCCCAGCACAATGATGCAATTATAAAGAAAGCACATCAGCACATCAGATTACGGAGAGTCGGTATGTCAAAGAGGACTCTCTCGAACTTCTACAGGTGCACAGTAGAGAGCATACTGACTGGTTGCATCGTGGCTTGGTTTGGAAACTTGAGCGTCCAGGAGCGGAAACGAATGCAGAAGGTTGTGACCACTGCCCAGTCCATCATCGGCTCAGATCCCTTCGATGGTGGGGAGGTCAATCACAGTCGCTGCCTCAAAAAGACTGCCAACATCATCAAGGCCCCACACCATCCTGGCCACATACTCATCTCTCCGCTGCCATCAGCTAGAAGGTACAGGAGCCTGAAATCTGGTACATCCAGGTTCAGGAACAGCCTCTTCCCCGCAGCCATCAAGCTATTAAACTCGCCATCAAACAAACTCAGAACTATAACAGCCTTTTGCACTTTATCTGTTTATTTATGTGTATATATATAGTCTATGCTACATAGACACACTGAACTGTTCTGTATTTATGCTTACAATACTCTGTTGTGCTGCAGCAAGCAAGAATTTAATTTCCTATCTGGGACACAGGACAATAAACTCTCTTGGCTTGACTTGACTTGCCACAGGTTAGGCTTAGTGCATGATCCATATGGCCATTCGTATAAATGGCAGGTGGTCTGTGCGCAAGAAAGGCAACGTGGTTTTTAAAGATTTCTAAATTTCGAGCCCATGAAAGCATTGAGAATCCTTTAAAGTGTTAACAGTGATAATGCTGGGTAAGATTTTCCTGTCACTTAGTTTTGCAGTTCTGTCCAAATTATTATCATTTGGGATTCATGTGCCCATTGCTCAGTGCATGTGCAAATCCCATAGAAATCCAGAGCAAGTTATGTTATTCATGCCCATTTCAACCGGAAATGGTGTATTTTATACTCTTTGAACCTCTATCTCTCCAGAGTCACATCTGCATAAATCCCCTTTTTTTTCTTCCCACCTCCTTTTCATCTATTTCCCCTCCCTCCCCCCCCCCACCCATCTCAAAACTACAAAAAAACGAATTGATATCTGCAAATATTGACCCATCTCCTTTCAGACCTGTTTAATCATCAACCTTCATAGTGACCACAAGACCAGTACCATTCGCAAAGGATTTAGTACTGAAAAATAAAACATTAAATTAAACAAATTAAGTACTGAAACCTTTGAGTGGGCACTGGTAACCCAACAATAATGACAGTAGTACTCTCAACTGCTACTCTGTTCATAGAAACACAGAAAAATAGTTGCTGGAGTATGCCATTCAGCCCTTCGAGCCAGCACCACCATTCAATATGATCATGGCTGATCACCTAAAATCAGTACCCCGTTCCTACTTTTCCCCCATATCTCTTGATTCCTTTAGCCCTAAGAGCTAAATCTTACTCCCTCTTGAAAACATCCAGTGAATTGGCCTCCACTGCCTTCGGTGGCTGAGAATTCCACAGATTCACAACTCTCTGGGTGAAAACGTTTTTCCTCATCTCAGTCCTAAATGGCCTACCTCTTGTTCTTAAACTGTAGCCCATGGTTCTGGACTGCCCCAATATCGGGAACATTTTCCTTACATCTAGCCTGTCCAATCCTTTAAGAATTTTATATGTTTCTATGAGATCTCCTCTCATCCTTCTAAATTCCAGTAAATAAAAGCCCAATCAATCCATTCACTCATCATATGTCAGTCACGCCATCTTGGGAATTAACCTGGTGAACCTACGCTGCACTCCCTCAATGGCAATAATGTCCTTCCTCAAATTTGGAGACCAATATTGCACACAATACTCCAGTTGCTGTCTCAGCAGGGCCATGTACAACTGCAGTAGGACTTCCTTGCTCCTAAACTCAATTCCTCTTGCAGTGAAGGCCAGCACGCCTTTAGCTTTCTTCACTGCCTGCTGTACCTGCATGCTTACGACTGATCTACAAGTGCACCCACATCTCGCTGCACCTCCCCTTTTCCTAATCTGACACATTTCAGATAATAATCTGCCTTCCTGTTCTTGCCACCAAAGTGGATAGCCTCACATTTATCATTATACTGCATCTGCCCACTCACCCAACCTATCCAAGTCACCCTGCATTCTCATAGCATCCTCCTCGCAGCTCACACTGCCACCCAGCTTTGTGTCATCCTTGTGTTCATTGTCTTTTAACTAAATTATAATCCAGTTGGCTGTCCATAAAAGTTGCTAAAGGCAATTCCAAGGTTCTTCCAAACTGAGAACAAGTTTAGGGGGAAGGTAGAGATATAAACAAACCGAAGAGTTTGCATTAATTAAAAACCGGAAGCTGGAAGTAACTCTTCCCAGTTCACGTCTTTTTTAGCTGTAGCGTATTTAACTAATATGATTTTTCAAAGGCTTTCTGCTGGTCTTGGCAAACTGTGGATTTGTATACAGGTTAGTTTAAATTAATTCTCGTGGTGAACGGGTTTATTGGATCGATTTTATAGGATGTAACAACACCTGTCCCCAAACCTTCCCCCTTGACTCCATCCAAGGACCCTGACAGTCTTTTCAGGTGAGGCAGAGGTTGACTTGCACCACCGCCAACCTCATCTACTGTATTTGCTGTTCCTGGTGTGGACTCTTATATATCGGCGAGACCCAGCGTAGGCTCGGCGATCGTTTCGCTGAACACCTCCACTCACTCTGCCTAGAGCTACCTGATCTCCCGGTTGCTAAACACTTTAACTCCCCCTCCCATCAAGGTTATTTGGATCCATTTTTACATAGTATGCCATTTGTAAATAAAACATGTATTCTATTATATCTTCCAGCATATTGTTTGCATATGTGTCCCTTAATTAGGCCAAGGATGTAATTACAATCTGACAAACTTGCATACACGGTTTTATTAACTCGTCTTTACAAACTAGTTTATAATTTAAAACTGGCTTGAAGTATGATCATATAATTAATTTTATACATCAAAATTTTAATTTTGTCATGCTGCACCTGTTCTACTTATCCATTAGTGGGGTGCGGAAATGAATATTGGATGTGCATTTAATTTTTTTTTCCCCATATTTCCCTTAAGATTTTTGCACCATTTGAGCATGATATGTTTTTAGTTATGGAGAATTTTGTGGCCCTGTAGGATTTGTGTGACTATCTTCTGAATTGTTTTAAAATGAATAGAGGGAAAGACTTGTATTTCATATTTAACTACAAGTAATATTCTACCCCTCAACAATGCTGAACCATGTTATTTTAATGAAAACATGCAGAGGTGTTATTTTTTTTCAAACAAAATAGATATTTAAAAGGGGGGCTGTGCTTGTCAGTTTTGAAATGTATAATTTTCTGTGTTGACTGAAGTTGACATAGGATTGTGATCATCTGCCTGGTTGTCCATTTGTATGGAATAGTTAGAATAGGGTACTTCATGCATTTGTCCCATTTGCCTGTCGATGTTTAGTTGGAATGAACATACAGTCGATTTGTATCATCTCCATTTGCAGGGAGAATTTAAGATGTGAGTGGGGTTTCCCCTTCAGTGTGCCTTTGTTCTCCGGCCAGCTCTTTGCTATTAAATTGATACATTGAATACAAGCCCAAAAATTGAATACAAGCCAAATTTACCGACTTTTTAATTTCCTTCCCTTGTTTCCAGAAAATTTTAGGTATATGTGTGACATTTGTGGCAAGAAATATAAATATTACAGCTGTTTCCAAGAACATCGGGATTTGCATGCAGTGGATGGTATGTATTTGCAAATTGTTCAATTTGCTGCACATTTCGAATGACGTCAGTAGCAATAAAAGTCCAGGAGCAGTTCTTTAAATCACATCTTAACCATTATTCATGAGTACATTTATAATGGAGTTCTCACAAAGTTCATTCGCTCCTAAGATTGAGGGATGGCTGTGTGCTCCATTTTTCAGTTTCCACAGTATGTTTAGGTCACAATCTGAATATGTCCATATGTTGATACAGGAAGAGTACATCCCCAACTGTAGCGTCCAAAGCACATTTTAGGCAAATACGCAATGGGTAGGAAAGCTGTTTCATAAATTATTGCTTGTGTATTTCTTGTTATGTCAAGTAAAACTAATATGTCTTTTAATCATAGATCCTTATGATCATGCGGTTGAGACACCAGCAGAAGTGAAAACTGAACAGGTGGAGGAAATTGTACGCAACCCTGGATCAAGTATGATTTATTTTAATGAATTTCTTTTAATTCATGGAAGTGCATTCATTTTGTCAATTCTCAGTGCCGTTCCATTACATGGTGGTTTAAATTGAAAGATAGAGCACGGAAACAAGCTCGCCGACCAACCGAGTCCACACCGACCATCGATCACTGAGCTTCTTCGTCCACGTTCACCTCCATTCCCTACACACAAAAGGCAATTTACAAAGGCCTATTAAGATGCAGACCCTCACGTCTCTGGGATGTGGGAATAAACCCACACGGTTGCAGGGGGAAAGTACAAACTCCACAGATAAAAACTGAGGTCAGGATCGAAGGAGGGTCTCTGGAGCTGTGAGGCAGCATCTCTACCAGCTTTTGAGTTTTCAGCTGTTGGTGTATGGAATTGCTTGATTGCATTGGGATCTATTACACGGAGGGTGCTTTTTATGGAATGATCTACCAGAGGAAGCTGTTAGGATGGGTGCAGTTACAGTGTTTAAAGGATATATGGATAGAAGGGGTTATGGTATGGCAGGGATGAGCTTGGCTGCAGGGTCTTTCTTAGTGCTGCTTAACTCCTGACACTTCAGCCCCAGGAATGTATTTTGAAGTGTTTGCTATATTAGCATAAAGTTACCTGGTTAATCAGTACCAGGCTATCAAACCAGTTTTGACCAGAGTAGGGATTTTAATTTAAAAGAAAATCCGAAATCTCAGCGACTGGCAAGTTGTCCTTTTCTACTGCTGGCAGCAGCTGGAAGCTACAACATAATATAAAATCATTATATTTATAAAACCACATGAAGCTCAGGAATTTCTCCAGTGGCACAGACATGTAATTTACTGAAATATGGGCCTGGGATTTCCTGCTGAACACAGTCATTTATTACTCCCACAGCATCTTAATGTCATTGCCCTGGATATGTTGACTGTTTAAAACATGTCACATTATTTTCTTGATATTATCCCTTTTTTCAGCACCCATCCCCAATCTCCCTATCTTAAGCCATAATTCACACCCCCTTTAATATCTATACCCCTGCTTCACAAATTGGCCTGCTCAATATCCCTGCCTCATTTGTCATTCACTCGCTCCCTTTCCCTCACAATTCCCCTCCAACCTTCTATCCCAGCCTCTCCACTCTGTAGTTGTTAGCTACACGTGCTCTTCCTGAGGCTGGCCCTGGTTACCCTTGTTTACCGTTTCCACAGTAGTTCTACCTCGGCCAGTCATCTTTCTCTCTTCCCCTCCTGCTGGTGTATCAGTTGTTGCGTTGCCTGAAGCCTGTAACCCCGATCACTTCTCCTAGGGAACCTCGGGGAAGCTCTTCAGCCGCTTGTCCAAAGCTCAGCTTGTATGCCTGCATACGTTACACTAAGCCTATGCAGCAGAGCTGGATCCTGACTTGGATCGAATCTACCTGACGGTGTCCTGTGGACCCCACATTGACAAAATTCATGCATAAGCACCTCTACCCCCTCAACCAGAGTATAAGCAAGCCATATTCACCCCTGATGAACTGCCCAAAGAAAGATTATTATGTAAATGGCTATGCCAATTAGAATTGGAATATTTTAAAATTTAATGTATGATACATTTCAAGAAGAAAAAAGAGCAATTATGTTTAATGCATCAAATAATTTAACTTATTATTTTACGGAATTCAGTTTCCTCAATTTTCCCATTCATAAAGCAATAAGGTTTCTTGAATGCTGCTAGGAAAGGATTCTTGACCTTTCCATCTCCATTCCCATTCTGCTCCTAGCTGATATGCAAAACAACTTGGTCTGAATTTGATTATGTAGCTAGCAAAAATCATTTTTGATTTTCAAATTTTTACAACTGGGCACAAGAGCTGAGAACTTGATGTCAATGTTTAATTCTTGTCGTTTTTCTGCTCCAGAGACAGGTAGTTATATCTGTGAATACTGTGGCAAGCGATACAAGTATTACACTCCTTACCAGGAACATGTGGCTTTGCATGCATCATCTGGTACGTATGATATTATAAATCTAAATTCCCCAACCCTCTTTTCACACGATTATCTTTATAAAACGATTTTCAATGACATACGGTTTCTTGGGAATGCAACTATCATTTTACAACTGTGTGTAGGCAGGAGAAATGCCTTGAATTATATTTCCTGCTGTATTGTAAAAAACATATCTATGCCTATTTTCATCAAGGCTTGTCCAGTCCTATCCAAACATTTTAGCTGTGCCATTGCAGGGAGATACTGTGTCATCTATATAAAAGAAAAAGACACAAAGTGCAGAAGTGACTGCAGAACATGCACTTCAACCTAAATAGTTTCTTGTTTCTGCATTTTGTCTGCTCTACTGCGATATCTCCTCAAGATATCGCAGTAGACTTAAGAGTTTCTTCTCCTTTGTGACTGGAGTTCTGAGCCTCGCCCTCATTGCTCCCCCTCTGATTGCAGTCTGAAGAATGGTCCCGACCGGAAACTTCACCTATCCATGTTCTCCAGAGATGCTGCCTAACCCGTTGAATTACTCCAGCACTTTGTTGTGTTTTTTTTGTAAACCAACAGCTGCAGTTCCTTGTTTCTGCATGTACGGTTCACGCATAAATAGCAAAATTGGACATAAACTAAAATATTTTTTCCATTTCAAGGCTCTCTGGGTCAGTATATGGAGATTTATGGAAGTTCTAGAGTAACATCCTAGTAGGTTTGTAAAGTAAAAAACTGTTTTCTATATTCTCTGCTTGACTAGTGTAGTTAATTGATTTAATTGGGCAGCTTCTAGAAATGGTTTAGCCGACAGGTGATTCATATGAGTTCTATGTGACTGGGTACTTGAATTTCAGAAGTTATCTTGTCTGCTATAAAATTAAATATGACAATGTGCCATCAATTTTCAGTAAATGATCCGTCTACACTCGGTTTTGCTTCAAAGTAAAATTTGTGAAATATTTTGTGAAAGGAACAATATTTCTCAAAATTTACAGATGCAGAAAGTCCTCTTGTCAAAAGAAATGAAGCTAAACTGCCAAATGCCTGTGAAGAAAACAATAGCTCTCAGAATTCTAGTGGTAAGTATAAGATGCTAAATTTATGCAAAGTGCATTCCAAAACTTGAGCAATTAATCGATTTTAAAGATACAGCATGGAAACAGGCCCTTCGGCCCACTGAGTCCACGCTGACCATCGATCACCTGTTCGCACTCATTCTGTTATCCCACTTTCTTATCCATTCCCTACACACTCGGTTCGATATACAAAGGCCATTTAACCTACAAACCCATAAGTGATTGGGATGTGGGAGGAAATCGGAGCACCAGAGGAAACCCACGCAGTCACAGAGAACGTGCAAACTTCACACAGACAACACCCGAGGTCAGGACTGAACCTGGGTCTCTGGCGTTGAAGCAGCAGCTCTACCAGCTTTGCCACTGCTGTGCCAGAGGATGTCCTCACCATGGGCAGCTGTTTTCACAAATAGTGATTTATTTATTTTTTGGTTTTGGAAAACGACACTTTCAAATCAGAATTGAATATTTAAGCACAGCATTTTCTCATTTTGCTTGCAGATTAAAATTGTGAGGCTTGTAGTTTAAATTTCTTTCCTTTGGCAGGCATTTCTACAGGTTAACATGAAAGAAGCCACTGGCTTAACATATCCCCCACCCCACCCCCTCAACCACAGTTAGTAATGGAGGAGCAGTCAGGAAGAATTTCCACTGCACTGTCCCTGAGATTTTACTCATTTCACTGTACAACATCCGCAGTGCCATTACCCCTTCTGAAGAGGCAGTGCAATTGACAAATTAGTCAGCGACAAATGTTTGTAGTCACGTAGCTTTCAATGTTTCTGGTCCTCATACTGTTGTCGGGTAGCAGCCTTAAATTTTGATCCATTTGTGCCATCGGCAATGCAACAAGGTGAAGTGCCATGTATTTAGCTGTATGCATATTCACTAGTGATTTCTGTAAGTATCCCTTGCAAAATTAGAAAACCTTATTTCTGATTCACTGCATCATATCAGTGATTCATATTTAGCATTTATAGCAAGGCCGTGGCAGTTAATAGGTTCTGTGTGTTTAATGAAATGTCAACGCCTGTAAAATATATGCACTGATTTCTACAATGTTTATAGGTGGTGCCAGTGTACAGAAATCAGACCCTCCTTCTGTAAAAAGTAAGTCTGAATTTATCTTTGTAATTGGTGCCTGTACTAAATTTTAAGGAAAGTCTGATAGTTAAAATGGTCATAACGCATATTAAAAATGAATACCATTCTTGAAAGAAATGAACTTCTGTAATGAAATTAATTGTGCTTCTGAAAATTTATGGAACTTGCATTGTAGATTTATGGATATATACCACAATTTATGGAACTTGCATTGTTTAATGTTTTCAGATGGTTCTACTTGTCAGACCTGTGGAAATGAGCACAAACACTGTACCTGCTTAAGGCAACAGGCACATAATAGCCGAGCTAGAGGTAATTCATAAGGTGTTGTACCATTTTGAATCATTAATGTCATTTTTGTGGAGCTAAGCTTTTGAAGTATGTGCTTGGAAACAGGCCTTTCACACCTATGTAGCAATGACTGAGAGCAATATAGTGCACTCAGAAAGTATTCAGACCCCTTCACTTTTTCCACATTTTGTTACGTTACAGCCTTATTCTAAAATTGATTAAATTATTTTTTTTATCATCAATCTACACCCAATACCCCATAATGCAAAAACAGGCATTTAGAATTTTTTGCGAAGTAATTCAAAATAAATAACTGAAATATCATATTTACATAAGTATTCAGACCCTTTACTCAGTACTTTGTTGAGGCACCTTTGGCAGCAATTACAGCCTCAAGTCTTTGGGTATGACGCTACAAGCCTGCCACCCCTGTATTTGGGTAATTTCGCCCATTCTTCTCTGCAGATCCTCTCAACCTCTGTCAGGTTGGATGGGGAGCATCGATGTACAGCTATTTTCAGGTCCCTCCAGAGATGTTCGATCGGGTTCAAGTCCGGGCTCTGGCTGGGCCACTCAAGGACATTCACAGGCTTGTCACAAAGCCACTCCTGCATTGTCTTGGCCATGTGCTTAGGGACGTTGCCCTGTTGGAAGGTGAACCTCCGCCCCAGTCTGAGGTCCAGAACGCTCTGGATTTCTCTGTACTTTGCTCCGTTCATCTTTCCTTCGATCGTGACTAATCTCCCCGTTCCTGCCGCTTAAAAACATCCCCACAGCATGATGCGGTATGGTATTGGCCAGGTGAAGAGCGGTGCCTGGTTTCCTCCAAACATGATGCTTGGCATTCAGGCAAAAGAGCTCAATCTTGGTTTCATCAGACCAGAGAATCTTGTTTCTCATGGTCTGAGAGTCCTTTAGGGGCCTTTTGGCAAACTCCAAACGGGCTGTCATGTGCCTTTTACTGAGGTATGGCTTCCGTCTGGTCACTCTACCACAAAGGCTTGATTGGTGGAGTGCTTCAGATATAGTTGTCCTTCTGGAAGTTTCTCCCATCTCCACAGAGGAACTCTGGAGCTCTGTCAGAGTGACCATCGGATTCTCGGTCACCTCTCTGACCAAGGCCCTTCTCCCCCGATTGCTCAGTTTGGCCGGACGGCCAGCTCTATGAAGAATCCTGGTGATTCCGAAGTTCTTCCATTTAAGAATGACGGAGGCCACTGTGCTCTTCGGGACCTGCAATGCTGCAGAAATTGTTTTATACCCTTCCCCAGATCTGTGTCTCGACACAATCCTGTCTTGGAGGTCTATGGACAATTCCTTCGTCTTCATGCCTTGGTTTTTGCTCTGACATGCACTGTCAACTGTGGGACCTTATATAGACAGGTATGTGCCTTTCCAAATTATGTCCAATCAATTTAGTTTACCACTGGTGAACTCCAATCAAGTTGTAGAAACATCTCAAGGATAATCAATGGAAACAGGATGAACCTTAGCTCAATTTTGAGTGTCATAGCAAAGGGTCTTATGTAAATGTGATATTTCAATTATTTCTTTTTAATTACTTTGCAAAAGTTTCTAAAAGTTTTCGCTTCTTCATTCTGGGGTATTGTGTGTAGATAGGTGATTAAAAAATAAAAATAATAATCCATTTTAGAATAAGGCTGTAACGTACAAAATGAAAAAGTGAAAGGGTCAGATTGCTCTGTGTTCGCTGTGCATTTATGCAGAAGATAGACACAAAATGTTGGAGTAACTCAGTGGGTCAGGCAGCATCTCTGGAGAAAAGGAATAGGTGAGAATCTCGAGATCCTTCTTCCTGAACCCGCTGAGTTACTCCAGCATTTTGTGTCTATCTTCGGTGTAAATCAGCATATGCAGTTCCTAAACGCATGTTTATGTAGGATTTATTTTGACTTAAGACGTCCTCCAGTTGCCAAAGAGTTGGCTTAAATATCAAGGCAATAAAGTCAGGGACATATTTTAATCCAGCCCAGGGATGTGCACATCACTGGCTAGGCCAGCATTATTGCCTTTTGCTGATAACTCTTGAAGATGGTGGAGGGCCTTTCAGACTGTGTAGTGAATATTTGGCAAGTGCTGTCAGAGATTGCTGCACTGTAGGTTGTGAATGGTATTTCCTGGAGCCATGGTGTGCATGTATTCATTGTGACTAAATACATTTGCTGTTTGCCAAATCACTTTCCATATGTTATAATTGTATGTCCGTAATTTGTATTGGATAAACTAATGTGTAGTTGTAATTTGCTGCTTTAACACATAAAAAGTTAAAAGAGAAAATACTTTGTCCTTTGAATTGCCAATCAATATTAGCTGGATGTCTTATGGAGCAATTAAACACAGATTATTTCTATCTTTGATTTTGCATTTTGTTGGATTTTAATTTTATTTAAGCAAATAATAGTACTGTGACATGTTAAATTTCATTTTTTTAAAGATTGTAATAATCATATTTTTGAGCCACTAAGATCTTTTGGCCACATTATTGCAAAGCTTACTTCTGCATATTTAAATACTATTTTTTTTGCAGTGGTGGATTTAATTTGTCAGCAGAGACGTTTTTGTGCCGGAGATCTGCCACCTGGTTATCATCTTTTTTTTACTTCAACTCATTTCCTCTTTATTTTTATTAGTTCCGCCATCTATGTTGTCATTAGTGTGAAGGGAATTGGTTCAGCATCTCGATGCTGATGGTTGTATTGGCTTGCAAGCAAAGCGTAGAAACTTTCACTTGTGCTATTTAACGGTGGCGATGTGCTCCACAGAAAAGCTGGTGTGTTGGTCATGATTAAGGATTATGTTTTTGCAGTTTACATCTGAGAGCACTAGGGTTGCCAACAACAACCTAAGCAGAGAGAGGCCAAGGGTGAGGTTTTCTCTAATTGTGCCTGTGTCAAATTTTGCAACTGGCTGGTGTGTAATACTTGCGCCCTTATTGCAAAGGGTTTTTACATGGCTGCTATTGTCCATTGATTTTCTGAAATTAACTGCATCATTGTCAGGGATGTCACTGTGGTATATCCTTGCACTCATGTTACCCGATGGCACCTTGGTCCTAGCAATCCAGTGCTGACAATAATTCTTTGTACCTAGCCTGCTGAATGACTGACAGAAGTCCCATCCATGCCTTGAGATGCAAGCAAAGTTAGAGCTATAGACCCAATGTTGGCATCTCACCAATCTTGGCAATTTTCACTGCAGCATAGACACCACCTGCCGCTCTAACCTGAGCTTCTGGGGTAAGCCAAGTTGACAAAATGATTATTGGTGCTCGAGGGAAAATTATGTATAGATCTCTTAGCACCCCAGGTTGACATGTTTTTTGCTAATAATATAGAAATGGGAATCCTGCCTGTAGTTTGCAGCCACAATCTCACGACATTTCCACCTGCCCTCCAAACAAAAAAAAGATTTTGGCCGCATGCGCTTTAGGCTTCTAGATTTCTGCTTCCATCGCCGGTGTTCCTTTCATGGCGCTTGGGTGGATTTGGGGGGAGGTTGTGCGTCCTCTGCCTCCTTGGATGGAAAGGAAAATTGGCATACCTCGTTAAAATTCTATAACCATGTTTCCTTTTAATTAGGGAATTCTATATGTGGTTGTTGGCAACCTTAGGAAGCACAATGTTCCCATAATAGTATTGAATTTATCATTTTGATTTTTATCTTTTTTGTTCCACTTAAGAGCAGTACACGTGTGGGGCATGTGGGATTCAGTTCCAGTTTTACAACAATCTAATAGAGCACATGAATTCCCACGCAGGTAAGTTTAATTTCTTTCCTTGACAATTATATTGGTTCACTCCATGTGAAATCTTTATTACTATAAATAGGATCCAAGTCACATTTTGTGTCATCAAAAGTTGTTGAACCAAGATTGTTAATGTAAGGCCCAGAATGTTGATGAACAGAGACCTAACAGTCCAGATTCATATAAACATGGAATCATAGTGCACAGAAATGGGCCCATCACATCCATGCCAATCCTAATGCCTAAACGTAAATCCTATTTCCTTGCCTTAGGCTCATACCACTCTGTGCCCTTCCTGTCCAAGTATCTATCAAAATACCTTTGAAATATTGTCATTACATCGACCTCCACCATTTCCTCTAGCTGCTTGTTCCCGATAACCTTCTCCTACTATGTAGAAAAACCTGACCACTGATTGCCTTTAAATCTCTCCCCTCTCACCTTAAACCTGTATGCTTGAGTTCCAGACTCCCATCCCCTGGGATAAGAACTCTGACTATCTCTCCCATCAATGCACCTCATAATTTCATAAACCTCTAAGGTCACCCCTCGGTCTCCAGTGAGAATAAACCCAGCCTATTCAATATCTCCCTGTAACTACAGCTGTCTGTTTCAAGCAACATCATGGTAGAGAATTTCTCTACACTCTCTGTTGCCACTCCATCCGCCCTGCAATGTGACGACCAGAACCGGACGCAATACTCTTAACTGCAGTCAACCCAATATTATGGTACAGCAGGAATATAACGTCGTTACCCTTGCATTTAATGCCTCGGCCTATGAAGGCAAGCATGCCAAATTCTGCATTCGCTCCATCACCACTTTCATCAAGTTACTGACTTTCACCTCTCACATCAGTTTTGCTAATGTCCCTGCCACTTTATGTTCTACGATGAAAGTAATTTCACAAAGAGCATTTCCTCACACTTGGCTGAATCAAATTCCATCTTGATTAAACTCCCATCTCCTACGGTTCCACCCAACTGTCCAGTGGATACATGACTCCCTGTATCTTTCAACATCTTTCTTTGTTATGTTGTTCTGTAGCACCGGAGAGAGTGCAGAGGAGATTCACCAGGATTGTTGCCCGGAATTCAGAGGACTTGTAGGGGGAGAGTGAATTGCCTGGGCTGGTTTTCTTTGGAGCAAAGGAGGTTGAGAGTGTATAGTTGTATATAACATTGAGAGGCACAGATAGTGTAGATAGTTAACGTACTTTTATCCTGAGAACTGTTTAGTTTTAAGGTGAGAGAGAGGAGTTTTAAAGGCGATCTGAAAAGGTAAATTTGCTTTTACAGAATTAAGTGTTGATATCCTGAATGTGCTGCCTGGGGAAATGGTGGAAACTGGAAATGATACAATTATATGTAGGAGGTTTTTAGACACATGGGCAAGGCATAGAAATATAAGGCAAAAGGGATTAGTGCCATGACTATAAGGCAGCATGAATGTGTTGGTCTGAAGAGTTTTTTTGTGCTGTACACTTCTGACTTTTATAAACTTTTAAAACATTTTCGTAAAGCACCCTATGGCTTATATGATTGGACTGAAATGAGCTTGGCAAAGGACCATGGAAGACAAACTATGGTTTGCTTGGTATTCATTATGATATTTTAAAATGTAAGGGATATTTATAAGGGATCTGCAATCTAAAGATCTACCTCGAGCCGCTTTTGCAGCAGGTTGTGTGATTTGGAAATGCTTTTAAATGTGATCCTTCAGACAGAATTCCAGGCAACTACTAAAGTAGTTCTGCTATAATGTGTAAGAAACACATCCCAAGAAACCTCATTATAGAAAATCACTTTATAAAAGCAATTGTGTCAGTGGGGTAAAAAGGATTAGGAGCGAGAAAGTTTCAAGCTTATTTTACCCCGCAGGATTAAAAATCATAAAGGTATTTTTGTTGCTGCAAGCTCAGAGGTACTCAACTGAAGATGTGTCTGATTGTTAGCAAAATTCACCTAGTGGTCATACCCAAGAATGTCAATTGTAGTGAAATCTTAGGGGTTGTAACATCCAGTCCTAATAATCAATCTTAATATCTAAGTTTATTTTTGTTGCTGCAAGCTAAAAATACTAAAGGATGTATGTTACGTTGCTTAAGTGTCAATGGAAGAGATTGTGGTCAATTTCAATGGCCACTTGCAAAAGCAGTAGTTGTATTCTTGTGACAATGGTGTTGATTACTGCAGAGAGGCTGCAAGGTCACATTATTTTCCATGATTTTTTTTCCCGCCAATTATTTTGTCAATTTCCATAATCGCATTATAACCAATTATGCCCACATAATATAAATAGTTCCCTAATTTATTGATTACATTATATCCACTTCCTGTTCAGGAAACGTGAATTACAGTTCACATAACTACCTGTGCTTGAAAGAAATCTTAAAATCCTTTCCAGTCCTTCAACTTGTTACGATGAAGAGTTCCTCCGCTTACATTTTTTTGGGGAAGTGAAAGCAGTTGCCCAATTAATAATATTTAAGAGTAATTTGCAGATGGCGAGTTGATTAATGTATTTGGAATAAAATTAGTTCATGGTTCATAAACTAAAAACTATCTTGATTTTAAGAGTTTCTATTGTTATACGACTGATGAATGTCAAAAAGTAGATAATCATATGATGATTTTAGCCATAATGCATAAATGTAAGTCTGTGGATATGTGTCCAGTTGGCAATGCACCGTTGCAGGTTGTGCCCTTATAAGGTAGTACAATGGTTACGTTGCTAGATCCAGAACCTTGGGCTATTAATCAGGGACATGAGTTCAAATCCCACTTTTCGTAATTAACATGTCATTAAATAATTTGGAATTTTAAAAGGTCTACTATTCTTGGTAATAATATGAAGCTATTGTATTGTAAAAATCTGATATCTTTTCGGAAGGAAATCTATTGTACTTGGTCACATCCATGTTAGATTCAGGGGGGGAAAACCATGTGGTTACCTCAAAGTCACTGTTTAGAATAGGGGCCTTACATATAAGGCCCCATATCCCTTAACACATTTTGTCAAAAAATTACATTCTGGATATTTCATTACCAATGGAAAATGTCTTGATGCATTAGTTTATTTCAATCTCTTGATCATTTTACTTATTCAAGTGACTCGGCTTTCACTGACTGGTCAGCATTGTCTATAGCTGGTTGTCTCGTGAACAAAGTGAATTGTTGGGGCATCTTATGGGGCATTTGAGAATTGCCACATTAAACAAGAAAACCTGAGTGGCAAATTTCCATTCCTGAAAAGTAAAATAAATTGAATTCTACACTTTAGCCATGTAACTATTTAATTCACATTATTAAATTGAATTTAAAACCCCAAGTGCCATTATGGGTTGAAACTTGGAATTCCTGATTATGGTTGAATCACCTGAGTACTTATCCAACAATGTAACCACCCCTGGGGCTCCTTCCACTTTGGTCACCTCATGTGCAGAGTGTGCTATGTGGAGAACTCGGATGTATTACATTTACACAAGATTTAGTCCTGATGCATGGTCCTGACCCGAAATATCAACAATTCCTTTGCCTCTGCACATGCTGTTCAGCCCGCTGAGTTCCTCCAGCAGATTTTTTTGCTCCTGACTTGATACAGCTGTTAGATGGGTGGTTTCCCTCCTTTGAACCCATTCCCACAATGTGTCCATTGCCAGCTGCAGAATAGATGGAAAATGGGGGAGCCCATTTATACTGGGAGCAAAAGTAATCCAACGTGGCATGGTGCCTGGGTACGGCACGGTAGGGGAGAGGAGCTGTAGCTTTTAATTTGGGCTTGGTGGTCATCGCAGCAAGTTGCACCAAGAATTTGTCCAAACAACTGAGACCACTGAAGTCGATCTTTTCATTCCACCCGACCTTCAAGCCATGAGTTTTCTTTTATTGTAGCTGATAATGAAAACAGCATAGCGATTAAACAAGTGCAATCTCCACGGACGTCGACGACAACGACGACGACTACTACCGCTACTGCTGCCGCTGCTGCTGCTGCCGCCGCCACCACATCCACTACCCCTGTTGTTGCTACATCTGCTGCTTCTCCAGAGAAGAAGAATGCCCATCGCCAGAGTAACTGCACAAATGATGGTATGTACACTCCTGAATCCCTCGCATGAACATTTATTTACCTAGTGCACACTCACTTGTGCACAACTGAATCACCCTGTAATAGGATGTACAGCCACGAAGTCTCCTGTATGTTTGTACTCTCCTTAAAACACCAGCAATGTTATGTACAGTTTTGAAGCCCCCCGTAATGTTAAGCACACTGCTGAAGCTTTGGTGTGTACACTGCTGAAGCCCCCTGTACTTCTCTGTACACTCCAGAAGCTCCCTGCGGCGGTGTATCCCTTGACAAACCCCCCTATGATGGTACGTACCATGCTGTAGCCTCCTGCGGCGGTATGCACTCTTGAGTTTTTAAACAAGGCTCAAAGAGGCTGTTTAGTCCATTGAGTCTGAGCCAGTCTTTCTAAAACAATTTTGTCAGTTGCGTGCAGCCTTTTCCCTGCAGCCCTGCAAATTATTCTCAGTTCCTCTTTTAGAAACATAGAAACATAGAAAATGGATGCAGGAGTATACCATTCGGCCCTTCGAGCCTGCACCACCATTCAATATGATCATGGCTGATCATTCAACTCGGTATCCTGTACCTGCCTTCTCTCCATACTCCCTGATCCCTTTAGCCACAAGGGTCACATCTAACTCCCTCTTAAATATAGCCAATGAACTGGCCTCAACTACCTTCTGTGGCAGAGAATTCCAGAGACTCACCACTCTCTGTGTGAAAAATGTTTTCCTCATCTCGGTCCTAAAGAAATTCCTCCTTATCCTTAAACTGTGACCCCCTTGTTCTGGTCCTCCCCAACATCAGGAACAATCTTCCTGCATCTAGCCTGTCCAACCCCTTATGAATTTTGTAAGTTTCTATAAGATCCACCCTCAATCTTCTAAATTCTAGCGAGTACAAGCCGAGTCTATCCAGTCTTTCCTCATATGAAAGTCCTGACATCCCAGGAATCAGTCTGGTGAACCTTCTCTGTACCCCCTCTATGGCAAGAATGTCTTTCCTCAGATTTGGAGACCAAAACTGTACGCAATACTCCAGGTGTGGTCTCGCCAAAACCCTGTACAACTGCAGTAGAACCTCCCTGCTCCTATACTCAAATCCTTTTGCTATGAATGCTAAAATACCATTAGCTTTCTTCACTGCCTGCTGCACTTGCATGCCTACGTTCAATGACTGGTGTACCATGACACCCAGGTCTCGTTGCTTCTCCCCTTTTCCTAATCGGCCACCATTCAGATAATAGTCTACTCTCCTGTTTTTGCCACCAAAGTGGATAACCTCACATTTATCCACATTATACTGCATCTGCCATGCATTTTTGCCCACTCACCCAGCCTATCCAAGTCACCTTGCAGCCGCCTAGCATCCTGCTCACACCTAACACTGCCCCCTGCTTCGTGTCATCCGCAAACTTGGAGATGTTGCATTCAATTCCCTTGTCCAAATCATTAATATATATTGTAAATAGCTGGGGTCCCAGCACTGAGCCTTGCGGTACCCCACTAGTCACTGCCTGCCATTCTGAAAAGGACACGTTTTCTCCTACCCTTTGCTTCCTGTCTGCCAGCCAGTTCTCTATCCACATCAGTACTGAACCCCCAATACTGTGAGCGTTAAGTTTGTACACTAATCTCTTATGTGGGACCTTGTCGAAAGCCTTCTGAAAGTGCAGATATAACCCATCCACTGCTTCTCCCTTATCCACTCTACTAGTTACATCCTCGAAAAATTATATAGGATTCGTCAGACATGATTTACCTTTCGTAAATCCATGCTGACTTTGTCCAATGATTTCACCACTTTCCAAATGTGCCGCTATCCCATTTTTAATAACTGACTCTAGCAGTTTCACCACTACCGATGTTAAACTGGTCTGTAATTCCCCGTTTTCTCTCTCCCTCCTTTTTTAAAAAGTGGAGTTACATTAGTTACTCTCCAATCCTCAGGAACTACTCCAGAATCTGAAGAGTTTTGAAAAATTAGCACTAATGCTATTTCTGTGGTTACTTCCTTGAGTACTCTGGGATGCAGCCTATCTGGCCCTGGGGATTTATCGGCCTTTAATCCATTCAATTTACCCAACACCACTTCCCGGCTAACCTGGATTTCACTCAGTTCCTCCATCTTATTTGACCCCCCCGGTCCCCTGCTATTTCCGGCAGATTATTTATGTCTTCCTTAGTGAAGACAGAACCAAAGTAGTTATTCAATTGGTCTGCCATGTCCTCGTTTCCCATGATCAATTCACCTGTTTCTGACTGCAAGGGACCTACATTTGTTTTAACTCATCTTTTTCTCTTCACATATCTATAAAAACCTTTGCAGTCAGTTTTTATTTTCCCTTTCCTAATTAAGCCCTTTGTCCTCCTCTGCTGGACACTGAATTTTTCCCAGTCCTCTGGTAGGTTGCTTTTTCTGGCTAATTTGTAGCTTCATCTTTTGTTTTTGATAATATCCCTGATTTCCCTTGTTATCCACGGATGCACTACCTTCCCTGATTTATTCTTTTGCTAAACTGGGATGAACAATTGTTGTAGTTCATCCATGCAGTCTTTAAAACCCAGTCTGATCTAACTTTAGCCACTTTTACATGCTATGAATTCTAGATAATTATTTCCATTTTAAAAAGATTGTCCTCGTACTCCTGTCACTTGTCAAATTTGTACAACACTGAGACCATTCCTTTGGCTCACTATGTCTGCACTGACCACCTGCCTATACTAATCTCATTTAGTTCCACGGAATTGATCACCTGCATTCTGCAGTGCTTTCCGTAGCCCATTTAGTTTTCCAAGAAATGTATTGTGTTTTAAAATGCTATGAACCCGAGAATTTATGCAGGATTTTGGTGAATGCTCCAAATAAACTGGCTTGTGTAGTTCCCAGCAAGATCACCTTCAGTTAGAAAGGTACTAAGGAAGGCTGTGAACATGATTGACCTCATCTGAAACTAGTTTGTACCAAACGATGTAGAATATCTCCTAAAGTCTAAAATTTTATTCTGTACTGCACTATTAATTTCAAATAAACCTATGGAATTAATTGGTATTCCCTGCCTTACTAACATTGTTCTCTAATAATTGTATTTTACTTCTGTATAAGGCTAGATAGTTTTATTGTCCTTTCCATTGTTTCACAGGCTCAACCTGTTATAGACATACAAAAAGAACTCAAGGGAGTTTTAGCCATCATGGTCTTTTCACAGAGGGCTTTCAGTTGATAATGAGAATTCATTAAGCTTAACCATCTCAATTATTTATATTGCAACAGCAATATACAGATTGCAAAGCTGTCATTTTCGTGGGAAGTATTATATATTTCATTTTCATTTGCAGTGAATAGCTCTGTCCTTGAAAAAGAACGCCAACATGTTGCCGAGAAGTTGCTGAGGTTGATGTGCGCTGATCTGAAAGCACTGCCTGTGATTAATGGCAAAGACTTTGTGAAGCTTGCACAGACACTTGTGGACATCGGAGCACGTTATGGATCCTTCCCTGTAGGTGATGTCCTTGGGGATATGAACACTCTTGCTCTGAAACACCTGCCCAGAATGTACAACCAGGTGAAGGTCAAAGTGACATGTGCACTGGGCAGTAACGCTTGCTGGGGGATAGGCGTCACCTGTCATTGTCAGAATGTGGGGTCGGAGTCTTTCTACATCCTAACAGCACATCAGGTGGAGGGGTTGCAAATTAAAAGGTATGTGCTGGGTATTAAAGAGGTCGATGGGAAAGAAACTGGCGAGCAGGTTCACCAGTGGGTCTTGAATGTCCTTTCAGAATTTGTCATGTCAGAGATGCAAACGATCTATGTCACAGATAGCAAAGTCAGCTCTGCCGCATTGTTGAAAGCTGGGATGTGCTTGCGATGTTCAGCCTGTGCATTGAACTCAACAGTAAGGAGTGTACTTAATGAAAGAACATTGCAGGCACAAAACATGCCAGAGGTTACTGAACTTGTGAGTAACTGCATACAGATAATGAGTTCACTGGAACAAGGAACTGGCACTCCAGAGTTGTCCAGCATTCTTGAAGGGCATCAGGCTCCTTGTTGTTGGAATTCTGTTGCAGACTCTCTCCTCCTCGTACATGACAAGTATGAACTATTACGAGAATTAATCAGCAGCAGAAAGGAACTCAAACACTTCCAGAATTGCAATAAAACTTTGTTGAGTAATCTTGCTGCCATTTTGACACCAGTGAAGCAGGCCGTAATTGAACTGAGTTGTGAAAACAAACCAACGTTGCAGCTTGTGCTCCCAACCTACATCAAACTAGAGAAACTCTTCACTTCCAAAGCTAATGACGCAGGCAGTGTAAGCAAACTCTGCCACCTCTTTCTGGAATCTTTGAAGGAGAACTTCAAAATGGAGAATGCTCACAAAGTAGCAATGGTGCTTGACCCACACTCTAAGCATTTGAGGTCGGTGCCGCATTACCAACAAGAGGAAGTGATTAGTCGAGTGTGTGAAATGATTTCGGATATTGGGCAGTCTTGCGAAGATGTCGTTGAATTTCAGCCAGCGAGAAAGAGAGTGCGCGGGATTAGTGAAAACCCGAAAACCCCCTCGGAGGCAAATCTGGATGAACGCAAAGAGGAAGTATTTCAATATCTAAAGGAACCTGTGCCCAATAAAACAACAGATCTGTTTAGTTACTGGTCAAATACCACTCAAAAGCATCCCAAGTTAGCCAAACTTGCCTTCTGGCTTTTGGCTGTGCCAGCAGTTGGTGCGAGAAGTGGCTGTCTGAATAACCTTGAGACATTTTCAGGAAAGCAGAAGAGGCTGCTGACACCAGAGGTGATGAACAAACTAATGTTTCTGAAATCCAACCTGCAGTAGCTGCCTCTCTGACTGACACATTGGTGCTTTAAAGCAAAACTTAACCCAGGTGGTGAAGTCCGTTTTATTACATAACTTTTTCTTACTGTGATCATTTTTGTGTCTTATTTCTGTGATCTACGTGGTATTTGTTGAGACGTTCTGGGTGAGCTGCCCCTGATGGCTCATTGGGCCTGTCCAGTAAGTGGTTGGACTATGCAGGCCAGGAATTCCCCAAAGTTGATCCCTGATCTGTACCCATGAAATAACAGGATGGGTATCAATTGACTGTTTTTGGGCCATGCTATTATTAACCTAAGTAAATAGTTAGTGTTGTTCATTTGGACGTGTTTCCTGGACCAAGGACATGGGCAGTATTGGTTGCACAGTTTGCAACACATTGGCTAATGCTACATTTTAATTGAAGTCACCAAGCCAGGATTGGAGCATGCATTAAGCTATGGAAAATCTGTAGCTTTTTTATTTTGCGCTTCCAACAGCCACCAGGGTCAAATCTACACGCCCTTGATCATGTTACTGTTGTCTCTGCCAATGCCCTGTTTGTGTGTACCAAATACGCAAAGGATAAAATGGTTCTATTCTTAACTGTTTAAAAAAGACAGCAGATAATGGGAGATGAGAAGTCCGATTCCCAGCCAAAGTTCAAGTCCTTCACGGTTTTCCACTCTGCCTGTGTTCTCCTGGCTTTGTACTGATAACCACCTTTAACATGGGCAATTGTCTCTAATTGCAATGTTGCAGATGGTGCTGTTGTATATTACTTGTCAAAATCAGTGGAACTATTATCTTCTATATGAGATGTCTGCTATTTCAAAAGTGGTTATCTGACAGTCATTTATATTATTAAAATGTCATGTTCTCTGAATAGAAAGTTCCCAGACTATGAAATTTGATGTCCAAATTGATGTGGAACGATGAGAATTTAATATTAAATATTTATCAGTTCAATGAGAGGAATGTCTGACTTTCAGATACCTGCTATATATAAATATATATATATATAGGGCAAAGATTGCTCAGTAACTGCTCCTTTTGAGACATGAAAGGGATGTGTTAGCAAATGTTGAACTTGTTTGTTTTTAACTGGTTTTATTTTAAACTAAGAAAGCCATACACTCAACCAAATATGAAAAATACAACAATCCAAAAATAGTGTGACCACTACTGACGAAGGTGTCTGGAAATCTTTGATGCGAAACATAACTGAACAAAATATAACTGCGCAGAGCAACTCTCTCTCCCATTCCCCATTTTGTGCAATGCCTCTGGTTTGTAAATCCACATGGAAGCCGATATCAAAACCAAAATAAATTTCCACCCTTGGTTTATCATTAAAGCAAAGCAATGTATAGCATCAAAGGAGTCTATTGTGCCCATGCAAAACAAAAATAGACAATAGTTTGATCCCATTACATAGCGCTGTCCATGGGTCTGCAGGCGCAATTCTCAAGTCCTGATCTTTTTAAAACTACTTTCTGCTTGCCCCTCTCTTTCAGGCAGTGAACTCCAGATTATGGAAATATAATTCTCAACTCCCCATTACCCTATGATCTTACATAAATGCCCCCTAGTTATTGTCCTCTCTGCTAAAGGAAAGGAAATGTCTCGTTCCTGTTTATCCTGTCTAGGCCTCTAATAATTTTATGCACCACTATTAAATCTCTCCTTGTCTCCTTTGTTCCAAAGAAAACAATCCAACAGAGACGGTCTCTAAATTTCAATTCTGACTTTGGCAGCTTTCTTGTTTATCTGTACTAAAGTTGGCTGAAATAAATGACAAATAAGTTACATAATTTACTGTAGTGTCTGCTGCCACGAGTACTATTTCTACAACTCAGCACGGTATACTGAGTTGGTCTGTTCTGCCACTGAAACTTGGTCGTCTTGCCCTAGTGCTGAATTACCATCTTCAATCTGATTGGCGATTCTATTCTGCTGGCAATTGCCAGCAAGGCACATCTTATGCAGTCAGAAGTCTTAATTTGATCACGTCTGTGTGTATTTTCTAATGATTCTTCCAGTTTCCAATACTCTACCTGAGATGGGAGCCTGCATCATCTGACTAAATCTGAACTCCACATAGACTCCTAATGCATAACCCTTCCACGAGAAAAAGAATCTGACCTAAAATATCGCTGCCCATGTTCTCCAGCGATGCTGCCTTATCCCCTAAATAACTCCAGCACTTTGTGTTCCACTTATGATTTCAACATCTGCAGCTCCATGTGTCTCCAATGGACTAATGATCTGGCCACTGCCCCAGTTCTTCCTTGTCCAGTTGATCAACTTAATTGAATCAATCAATCATGTCTGAAGAAGGGTCTCGACTCAAAACGTCACCAATTCCTTCTCTCCATAGATGCTGCACCACCCGTTGAGTTTCTCCAGCATTTGGTGTCTACCTATGTCTACATGGCCTTGTCTGACCAACTTAATTGAATGGTTTCAAGATGTAACAGGATATATTAAGAGTTGTGTAATTGTAGTCATTACATGGAGTTCAATAAGGTCTATAGCAAACCAGTGTATAGGATCGAGGGCAAATGAGCAAATTGGATCCAAAATTGGTCATAAAAGGCAGGATGATAGTATATGTTATGACTAGTGGCGTAACATGTCGGTCACAGTGCTCAGCAACTGCAGCTCTGAGTCCAAGCCCTTCACTGTGGAAACGGGGGTCAAACAGGGATGCATCATTGCACCCACCCTGTTTGTCGTCTTCATTGCTGCCATACTTCACCTCATTGGTGAAGAGCTGCCACAGGGGATCCCAATCCTCTACAGAACTGACGGTGGGCTCTTCAACCATAATAGGTTGCAGGCCAAGAGCAAAGTCAGTAACAACGCCATCATGGAGCTTCAGTACGCGGATGACTGCGCCATTGCAGCACATTCTGCAGAAGACCTCCAGGGCATCCTGAATGCCTTTGCCAAGGCATACAGAGCCGTGGGCGTACCCTTAAATATCAAGAATTCCCAGGTCCTACATCAACCTCTACCCAACCAGCTATCTACCCAGCCCACAATAAAAGTGGATGACACCACTCTTGAAAACGTTGACCACTTCCCCTACCTTGGCAGCATTCGTTCCTCAAAAGCTGACATCGACTCTGAGGTCAACCATCGCCTGAGTTGTGCCAGTGGAGCCTACGACAGACTCAGGAAAAGTCTTTGAAGACTGAGACCTAAAGGCTCAAACAAAACTGCTGGTCTACAGAGCCGTTGTCCTCTTCACCCTGTTGTCTGGAGCCGAGTCATGGACCACCGACAGCAGGCACCTGAGAGCCCTGGAACAATACCATCAAAGATCCTTACGAAAAATTCAGAGGATCAGCTGGGAGGGCAAACGCACCAACATCAGCGTTTTGGAGGAAGCCGTCATGACCAGCATCACCGCCACAGTAATGCAGCACCAACTTCGATGGACTGGCCATGTCACCCGCATGTCCAACACACGTCTCCCTAAACAAAATCCAGTACTCTCAATTGAAGGAAGGTCGGCAAGCCCCCGGCAGGCCAAATAAATGCTTCTAGGACAACATCAAGAAGGTCGTGGATCGGCCTCTACAGACAACTGCAGACCCACAAGTAGACAACCCTTTTTGTAGAGGAGAGGACAGTCATATTCGTTTTGAGTGACCGCCAATGATGATAACTGTAGGGAACAGTGCTGGGACCCTTGCAATATAAATTGAATAACAATTTGGTTATGGATGTAGGAGGTGTGATTTGCAAGTTTGCAGATTACACTAATTGATGTTAATAGTGAGGAGGATATTTAGATCATTTGACAATATGCACAAGGAAATTGGCAGGTGGGATTTAGTTCCAGTACTATTAAGTGTGGAACACACAATGAATGATAGAGCCCCATGGAACAGGGGGACCTCGTTACCAGTCCAAAGATTCCTGATGGTGGCAGCCCTAGTTAGGAAGGCACAGGGGATACCTGCCTACTTAAGCCGGGGTGTAGAATATCAGAGCAGAGGGGTTATGATATAACTTTGTAAAGATCGAATCAGCCACAGCTGGGGTGCTGTGTACAGTTCTGCTTTCCACACTATAGGAAAGATGTTGTATTGGGCAAGGTGCAGTGCAGACTCAGCACATTCCCCTGGTGAGAGACCAGATGGGCTGATTTCATTTCCTCTGTGGTAGAGGAGACTGAAGGTTGCCAGGGGCACCCGCTGATGGAGGCATATAAAATTGAGGGTTGTAGAAAGTAGGAAATGTTCTCTGGTAACTGGAGGTATCTACAATAACGGAGGGAATAAGATTAGGCTAAAGGGTGGAAGGTTTAGAAAGAATCTGAGAAAGATCCTTTCACCTGAAATCTGGAACTTACCACCTGGAGGGGGCGGTGGGGGCAGAGACTCTCACAACAGTGAAATATCAAGACAAGAACTTGGATGGGTAACACACAGAAGGCTATGGACCAAGTGCTGGTACACGGAATTAATGTAGACGGCTGCTTGATGGTTAGCATATGGTGGGCCAAAGGGCCGGTGTCTCATCTGTGTAATGTCTCTTTAATAATTGGATTTATCCGAGACAAGAATAAATATCTGCCATTTTTAACACATTGCTCAGCTAGAGGTGATACTGCATCATCCCTTTTCTAAATTATCCTATAAATTCCTAACTGCCACTCATTTTGACAGGGAGAGAAAAAAAAATTACACTTTTCAGGCTAAAGGATATGTAAAATTCTGTTCAATGTAAGGCACTCTGTAGTTTCAAATTCAATTAGAGCCACATAAATGGGGAGCATTATTCAAAGGAGCACGACTTACATTGAATTGTTAATCACCCTGTGAAACCCAGTCTTTACCACAGTCAGGCTTGTTGACCTGTATATATGAATTAAACAGAAATGGGGACTTACTGGTCTGAAGTGAATTGTATTGTTTAAACGTTTTCGCAGTATGAAATAGCTTTGGAGCCAATTAAATCCAAAAGCATACAAGGGACATCATTTTAAGTTGTCAGTTCTATCTTCTCTGATTCTGATGTTTCCTGGAGATAATCACAATGGTGGCACTTCTGTTTAAGAAGAATGTATGGGCAACTTGGCAACATCCCACCAACATTTCCTGTACATCGGAGCAGGTTTGAGAGAATGAGCTGTAATCCTGCACTAGGACCCTGGTGTCTGCTCCACCATTCAGTAAGGTTGCAGCAGGTCCATTAGATTGACAGTACTAAGCCCGTCTCCCTTAATTTCTTTAATATCCTAAAATCTATCCCTTTTGCAGTACCAAGTTTAAACTGCAGTTTGAGAAACAATTTTGAAATAAAACCCCTTTATAACAGTGCAATCTATTTTTGATACTGTTGTGCATCTGACAGAAACGGAATTGTTTTCTATCAATGTAAGGTGATGTTTTTCTAAATCCATGTGACCATGTTTAACGTAAAGAAACAGCTTGGAAACGGGGTCCTACGGCCCACCATATCCACACCAACCATCGATCACCCATTCATACTAGACCTATGCTATCCCATCTCCAATGTAACTCCGTAACCTGAGCTGTGATTCAGGCTGAAGGAGCCAGAACCTGAAATGTTGCCTGTCCATTTCCTCCACAGATGCTGCATGACCTGCTGAGTTCCTCCAGCCTTTTGTGCTTTGCTTAAGATTTCGCCAACTGTAGTTTCTGTGTCTCTAATTCTTTTGTTCTGCTGACCTGAGTGTTGGCAGAAATTAGTGATTCAAACATAGGGGGACTTGTTTTGTGCACAGCTAATTAGTTTCTCTTTTCAAGCAGAATGTCTGTGAGAACTAACCCAAATCAGCAGGCACGTCAGAAGGTAAGTCAAAATGACGGCTGTAAAAATGTAGACATTTCTGTTGATATCTGAGGCTTATGTAAAATTTGATTATTTACGTAAGACTTCTCTTTTTTGTGCTCCTTGTTGATTATTTTGCTCAACTCTTTCCAAACTTCCAAGGATGTTCCAAGGATTGGTAAGTTGTAGCTGAGGAAAAATTGGGCAAGCCAGTGTTTTCTTTGGAAATGGGTAGCTGGCTGAGGGGAGCAAATTTTCAGGTATATTAAATTTCAATGGACCTCAAGAAAGAAGGTCCACGAGAACGATCCCAGGGACGATTGGGTTAATGATGAGTATTTGACAACACTGGGCCTGAACTCGCTAGAGTTTGCAATGTTGAAGGGGGACCTCATTGAAACTTACCAAATAGTGAAGGGCCTTGATAGAGTGGATGTGGAGAGGATGTTGCCACTAGTGGGAGAGTCGAGGATCAGAAGCCATAGCCTCAGAATAAAAGGACGTACCTTTAGAATGAAGGAGAGGAATTTCTTTAGTCAGAGTGTGGTGAATCTGGAATTCATTGCCACAGACGGCTGTGGAGGCCATCAATGGATATTTTTCCAGTAGAGATTGATAGGTTTTTGATTTGTACTGGTGTGGGGGGTTGTGGGGAGAAGGCAGGAGAATGGTGCTGAGAGGAAAAAATAGATCTGCCATGATTGAATGGCGGAGGAGACGACGGGCTGAATGGCCTAATTCTGCTCCTACAACTTAAGAACCTCGACAGTAAATAGGAAATAAGCATGGATTAAAGGTGAGCTGAAGAAACAATCATGCAGTGGATACTGCGGTGTGGAACTCTGCCTGAAGCTGCACGTTTTAGAAACGTACTTTTGTGTACAAAGGAACCATGAACTGCAAGGCTATCAAATGTATGGTGGGAGCTGACCATCACAGTGAGAAAAATTATCCCTTCCAGGGTGGCAAATTTTCTATTGCTCTCTGTGCAAACAATAACGTAGTAGTTCAACTTAATAAAACACATGGTTCTTAGCATCTACCAATTCTAATTTTAGCTTCACACTCAACTGCCAGCAATAGCCTTGGAGAAGTGCTCTGACTATGACCAAAGGATCTTTTTAGTGAAATAACTTTTGCCAGCTTCAAAAAACAATAGGCCGCATTTGCCAAATCTTTTGTTAGCTTTGAGATCGTTTTAACACCAAAGGCAACGTTGCTGGAGAATGTCAGTGAACACATTTTGGTACTGGGAAAGAACCTTCCTGTCTTGGCAGATTCCACAATCTGCAGTCCTTTGTCTTCTCCATTTACCACCTCCAGCCTTCTCTCCTTTGCCTATCAATTTTTCTTTATATGGAACCACCTGTCACTTGCCAGTTTGTGCACCAGCCCAGCTGCTCTCACCTATATCTACCAGCTATTTCCTCTCTACTGAAGTCTTGACAGGTACCAACTCGTAATGGTGTTTGTCCATGAGTTTATTAAGTTTCAGCTTGATTTCAGTCCACTGCATTCTGGTTTGAAGATAAAGTGGTCAGTCTTTGCATGTACCAGCAGTATGGTATTGTGCAGTGAGATTCTGCATCGTGGAATCATTCCTTTCAGGTGGGGTATTACTGTGTGGAATTTTCTGCTGAAAATAAAGGATCAATTGAGGAATCAGTGAGCAGTCACTCACTGTTTGTTTTGGTAGAGGAAGGATGTAGATGATATGTGTGTACACCTTTAATAGATAGTAACAATGTCCATGCTAACCACTCCCCCACCAGTTAGTATAATTGTAACCCACACGCCCCTAGCTCTCTCTCTAGTGTTCTTGACAGACCACGTACAGCCAGGGCTATGTATAATGTATACTTAATAAAGTACTGACAACTTTAAGGTGTCTGTGTACCTTCTCTAAACAAGTTGAGAGTGATTTTTGCACAAATGACGTGACAGAGGTCACCCATAATTTTTTTTTAACGAGGGTTGATGCAAGATGATGCCAGAGTATGGTGACTCTGCACGACTGTCCCAGAAGAGCATCTGCTATCATCCAATACAAATGCTTCACTCTTCTAAATCTCTATTCCAACTGTAAATCTATTAGGATTTCTAGCTGTACTCACAATAATCTCTTTAACACTACTATTCTGCGCACACATTTTTCTCTTAGCACTACCTGTAGTACTTGTGTGTGGCTTGATTGCACTCGTGCATAGAACGATCCGATTTAATTGAATAGCATGCAAAAGAAAGCTTTTTTCTACCTTAATACAGGTGATAATAATAAACCAATACCAGGGACAATTTGTCAGAGCTGGACTCAGTGTTACAGGAAAGAAGCAGGGTAATGTGATTAGTAGTATTTGTAAAATCTTAATATGCAAAAATACATTTTAAAGTGAAAACATTTATGGATCCATTTTACTATATCCAGAGTTGCAGCACCCATAGGTTTGATCGATAAATTTGCAAGGCTTTTAAATATATATCTATATATACATATTTAACTAAATATACATTAAAATATCTTTTAAAAATATATCAAAGAAATATGATTTAACGATCACCTTGTTGCTTTTCAGGAATTCTGTAATGTATATTGTCAATGTCAACTAATCTAATTTATTTAAATTTAGTTTCATTCTTTCATCATTTAGTCTTTCATTTAACATTTTTTAATTCCTGAATTTGGCAGTATGATGCATTCTATGTTCAGCACTAAGGCCCTTTCAGCTTTGTGTCAGAATATTTATCCAGCAACATTCTTAAACTGAGTTTATCCTGCAATAATTGAAGCGTTCCTTTGACATATCTACTGCCTTCAATGCTGGGTACAACATCTACCTTGAACACAATAAATGCCACGTGAAGTAGATAGAATTATCAGGACGTGTACATTGAACAAAATTAAAAGGATTTCAGCACTTTTTCAGTAATTCACACATGCACCATTTAATTGCATCGCATTGTCTATATCCCTGCCTTTGTAATCATTTTTTAAGGATGTTGCCTTTTCTGTGTCCCTCAACTGTTTCTAATTTTCATTCCCCAGATGCAAAAGTCACTGGCTAGGCAAGCATTTATCACCACCTCTACCTCTGTGACCAGGGGTAGACTCGGCAACACTTGTGCCCAAAGATCCTAAAGACCACTCCTGCTAAAGGCAATGGGCTGACGTGTAGCACGCAACGGAGCGGAATGGGCCTTTTTTTCATCCATTTCAATGACCCGACTCGCAGTGTATTCAATGTTGCGGGGGAACAGTTTGTGTTAATAAATTATAATTCTGAAAATGAGGAGAAGATTTTTACCAAAGAACTTTTATTTTTACGAGGATGTTTCCGTAACCGGCTTCCATCTTCGCAATAGTATTAGCAATGTTACAGAATGTTGAGATTTTAAAAATCAAATCTGCAATTTATCCCATCAGAAAAAGCATAAAAAGAAGTTTAATTTGACATCTAATTCACTTTCATATCTTCAGTATTAAAGTTATGGCCATTTTCATACTCTGAAATTAGCATCTTGTTCCCTATTGGTTTTCCTTTGACAACTCAAAAGTTGTGATCGAGGACAGTCAAAAGCCCATAACTTTCTTAAAAATTAAGAGAACTGAATGAAATATTCAGTTATTATAGATTGAAGCATTCTGAAACAAATATGAAACAATCTTACTTGGATAACCTAAAATTAAAGCCTATAATTAGTTAGTTACCTAATTGTAGTTAATTACAAAATTCAATTACTAGATCTAAACATCTATCCATTTCTTAAGAAAAGGTTAACATTTTTAAATAGCCTAAGTGTCTAAATAACATTCACACAATTCACAATATAACATGATTTTAAAATCTCATTGTCATGAATTTATAGGCCAAATGGAAGGAATTTAATGTTTAATTCCCGTAAATTAATGGGCATTTAAATCATCTTGCGAGTGGGTTTTTGCGAATGTTGCAGATTCGGATTGTATTTTGTGTTTGCCCGAGGCCCGCGCGATCAACTTTCTTGCCGCCAGCCGGCCGCTCGCGGACCAAGTGCGCATGTGGAGCCCGCTGAGCACCAGTGCGCAGGCGCAGAGCCGCCGGCAACAACCCCAAGTGAGTATGTTACGGAGAGAAATGCATTTTAATTTGTTGAGGGTTGGCATCTCTGCCCATATCGGAAGAAAAAACACTGCCGGTTCGTATGGGGCCAAAATCACATTTTTGCCAATTAAATTTGGATTAAAGTCATCCTAAGAAGCAAGTTTATATGTAAAATAGACGACTTGCATTATGTTTTGTCCCCGACGTGAGATCCGTCCCATTGTAGGCGTTGACGGAGTTAGAAGTAGCTTTTTATTTTACTCCAGCGATTAAATTGTCCCGCCAGCCAGAGGAAGTTTGCCTCCGACAGGCAGGAGAAAACAGCATTTTAATCTCCCCCCCCCCCCTCAAAGGCGCCAAATTCGCACACACGTCCAGTGGCAGAACTGCAGCGCCGCTGAAGGTGAGTATTGTAACATCGCTACTAGTATCTTTGCTCCGCTATGGGATCTTTGGTGCGGGACGGAAGCCGGTTACGGAAATGGGGCCGAAAATTACCCATGAATCGGCCCATGACCGTACTGCGTCTTTTTCGTCGAGTGGTCTATCTTGCTTGCTATAGGATCTTTGCTTGTGCCTGGTCTGCCAATGCCTGCTGGGTCTAATCATCTCTGGCTCCCTTTCCCATTCTGACCTCACTGTCCTGGGCCTCCACTGCCAGAGAAGTCACACGCAAACTGGAGGAACAGCACCTCACAGCAACTAGCATTTGTCCTCCGCTCTCTCCCAGCTTTCTTCCCCATTCCCTCCCCAACTCCACCGCAATCGGTCTGAAGAAGGGTGCCGACCAAAGATACTAGTGCCGACCTGAAACATCACCTATCAATGTTCTCCAAAGATGCTGCCTGACCCACTGAATTACTCCAGCACTTTTGTCTCCTTGTTTATCCCTTGAACTTAGTGTCAGTTCCAAGGCCTTAGTGCCCAGCTTGACTATTGTCAAGCTAATTACAACTAGGAGTTCTCAGAGAACAAACACATGTAAAAAAGCAGACATTTTAGTTTGGTTTAAAAAAAATATTTGCAGACCATGATATAAAGATTGAAACATGAATAATTAAAGGAAGCAAAAAACATTTTTTTTAATGTTTTAAAGTAATAAAAGTAATTTTAAACTTTAAAAATGATGATGTATCTGAGGGATGCAAAATGTGGTCTTTTGGGCCTGAGAGTTTGCAAACAGTATACTGGCTTAGTGAGTGATCATAAACACAAATTCATGCTATTTTACAACAGGAATTGTTTGACAATGCCGGATGTAAATGTAGGAGAAAGCTGCAAAACTGTGTCGTCGATGAAGGAGCAGTGTTACTGACTGCAGCGCCAGGGTTTCAGAAATTGAAATGTGGAATTCCAAACTTTGTTCTCAATAAGATTGTTTTCTCTGGAACATCGGAGGCTGAGGGAGACCTGATGAAAGTATAACAATTATAAATGGCAGAGATCGGGTAGACAAAAGCTACCAACCCCACCTCCCAGAGTGGAAATATCAAAGACGGGAGGGCATAGCTTTAAGGTGAGAGGGACTAAGTTTTAAGGAGATGTGCAGGGCAGATTTTATGTATAAAATCATGAGAGGAATAGTTTGGATGAATGCACAGAGTCTTTATTCTAGGGTTAAGGAATCGAGGACCAGAGGATATAGGTTTAGGGTGAGAGGGGACATTTAATAGATACCTGATGGGTCACTATCTTCCAATGGGTATATGGAACGAGCTGCCACAGGAGATAGTTGAGGCAGGTTCAAACACAATATTTAATGGACATTGGGACAGGTGCACTGATAGGAAAGGTTTGGAGGGACATGGGCCAAAAGCAAGCTTAGATCGAAGATTCTGGTTAGAACGGGCAAGTTGGGCCAAAAGGCCTGTTGTCATGCTGTGAGACTGGGAGAGGAGGTGAAATTCCTGTGTTAAATCGTCAAACTTCACAAGGCCTTGCTAATCTTCATCAGTTGAATCTGTTAGTTTGCTTCGGAAAGGAATACAATTCTGGAATTAAAATCATCCGATTAGGCAAATGGAGCACCTTCCTTAAATACTTCATCTGCAAAATTGTGCTCATTTTAGTGATTTCAGATGGAATGTCAAATATTTATGGTATTTTAATTGGAACTATAATTAGAGAACTGAAAAGTCGACATAAAATATTCACGAGCTATTGTAAGTGTTGAATCTGTGTATTCTCTCTTCAGTGACTTTAGATTAAATGTCAAATATTTATGGAATTTTAATTGGATTTTTAAAGCTTGAGGACTTTGGAGTATTTTCTTTCCTATCTCAGGAGTGTTCATTAAAATAATGAGGCTCTGAATAATTTTTTATGTCATTTCAAAGATAAGATTCAGAAATAATAAAGTAGGATTCCGAATTTGATCTGCGCCGGCTTATGATTTTGATCGAGAAATAATCCAATGCAAAATGTGGAAAGCAATGCCCCAGATGACCGCTGGCCTGAAATGTAGCTCTGTTCAGCCATGGGTGTCACAGTGCAGGGATAGTGGGAGAGCAGCGGATCAGGACGGAGAGGGAGTGGGAGAAAAGGAAAGAAAGAAGGCGATATTTGGAGTTGCTGCTGCCTTTCAGTGCAAAGACTCCAGCCGTGCCTTCCCTCTGTTGCCAACTGTGTGGTTGGGATTTTTTGTGCTCTCTTGAATTAATGATTAAACTTGGCTAAAGAAGGGTCTGGACTCAACGTTGCCCATCCATGTTCTCCACAGTTTTTGCCTGACCCGAGTTTCTCCAGCACTCTATCTCATATATGACTCATTATCATCTATCCCACAGCCAGCAATGGTCCATTGTGGGCTCCGCGTTTCCTTCATTATCGTTGCTTTCTGCATATCTTCCATTCATTTGTCCTAAGAAGCATCTACATCCCTCATTCCCCTTTGACCTGACTGTCTGAAGAAGGGCCTCGACCCAAAACGTCACCTATTCCTTTTTTCCAGCGATACTGCCTTACTCGTTGAGTTACTCCAGCTTTTTGTGTCTGTCTTCGGTTTAAACCTGCATCTGTAGTTCCTCCCTACATATTTTGTCTACAGTTCCTTGTGTCTGTACTAATTTTTTTTTGATGAACTCTGCTTAACCTTATTACCAGCGAGTGCAGAACGACCTGAGAAATCCTGAAGGCAATCACAGCTTTAAATGCACAGTGCAGTCAACAAACAGCGAACATAGGCGAAGACTCGAGGAACTGCAGTTGCTAGAATCTTGAGCAAAACACAAAGGGAACATTAGCCAGAGAGAAGCCAGACATTTGAAAATGGTGACATTGGAGGGAGTAAATACAGGGGTTTTGCATACCTTTGTGAGTAGCACTAGGCATCAGTAACTCAGCCCAGGCGTCTGTGAGGAGTTTCCCACACCCTAGATTGACCCAGAATGAGTGAAATCCGTGCAAAAACCTGGAGGGAGCTGAAACAATATTACTTTTGACAAATGCGGCTGACTTATAAAAGCCTTGAAAGTGGTTATCTGATTATTTTTCACTGGCTGGCTCCAGCTTTGCACCGCTGTGATTTATTAAAAAAACTAATTATTTTCATATGCAGCCTGGGCTCGCGTTGCTTAGCAACAAAGCACAGTCGCAATGCCAACGTTATAATGACGGACTACATCATAACACAGCATTGTCGCTGCATAGAGCCAGGCTCCAAAACAGTGTGGCGCACCCTCAGTACTGCCCCTCTCACAGTGCAGCGCTCCCCGCAAGCTGTCCGGGACCGTTGGGTTCCACATGGGGTGGAAGTCATCCTCAATGAGGATTGTAATATAGTTGTATAAAAGTGTATTTATTTAGTATATTTGTCTAGTTTTATTTTGCACTGTAAATATTATGGTAAATAATTGATTTAACAATTTTTGGTTGAGAAAAAACTGCGGCGCTCCCCATTCCCTCCGAGACGCAGGGAGGCATCTCCCGTGCCAGCTCCTCCTCCACAACCTTCACCTCCTCGCCCTGGTCCACCGTCCGGACACACAGTGGAGGTCGGTGTTGCCATTTGGTCGCGAGAGGGGACCCTCTAGGCTGGGATTCTCCACCTCCACGTCGGGGATCTGGGGTGGAGGTTACAGCACCGAGCAGTCCCTTGCAACCTTGTTTCTCTCGCGGTTCACAGACTCTATAGTCGCCTGCCATTTTTGCGGGCTGGACGAGTCTGTTCCATGGGTATATGGAGTGTGTGAGGTTGCAGGTTGCGTGAGGTTCCAATATCTAAAGGGGCTATTCCTTGCCTTTGGGCTGAACTTCACACCCACCATCATCTTTGGACACCCTGTGTGTAGAGGAGAAAGTAGGGCTGAAGATGTCCTGGTTTTTGTTGCTCCTGGGCCATCCGCGAGTCACGGTGCCATCCAGGCTCTGCCGGAGCCGGCTGCCTGACCCTTTTCTAGGGTTATGTCTTCGCCCGGGTGGTACTTGAGAGGGACTATGGCGCTGTCCATATGCGCCCTGGGGGATAATTGATTAAATTATTTTGGGGGAAAAAAACCCACAAAAAACTGCGGCGCTGCCTCGGTACCGTACCTCCCCACAGTGCAGCACTCCCCCAATATAGCCCCTTCCCCAATATAGCCCCCTCCCCAATATAGCCCCCTCCCCAATATAGCCCCTTCCCAAGTATAGCCCCTTCCCCAATATAATCCCTCCCCAAAGTATAGCCCCTTCCCCAATATAGCCCCTTCCCCAGTATAGCCCCTGCCCCAGTATAGCCCCTCCCAAAGTATAGCCCCTTCCCCAGTATAGCCCCTTCCCCAGTATAGCCCCTTCCCCAGTATAGCCCCTTCCCCAGTATAGCCCCTGCCCCAGTATAGCCCCTTCCCCAAAGTATAGCCCCTTCCCCAGTATAGCCCCTGCCCCAGTATAGCCCCTTCCTCAATATAGCCCCTTCCCCAATATAGCCCCTTCCTCAGTACAGCCCCTTCCCGAATACTGCCCCTTCCCCCAATACTGCCCCTCCCACAATACTGCCCCTCTTTGTGTGGTGCTCATTGGTTGCCTGAACTGCTGCCAGTTCAGGGGCTTTGGGCATGGAAAATAAAAGCTGGCATTGCCAGGTATGGGTGCACAATATCGGTGAATGAGTTGAGAAAATGCCACGCCTGTGAAGCTGTGAGTGCATTGGCAGGGTAACGGGACAGTGACAGTCTACCTTTGTGCAAGCACATCTCTGTTGATTATAAAACACAGTGACAATAGAGGCAAGACCAGAATTCATCACCCACCATTCAAGTACTGAAAACAAGGGCGGGAATTTTAAAATCATTTTCAAATCAAGCCCAGTAATAGTGCCGATTTTAGTTTTAAAGATACAGGCCCTTCGATCCACGTATCCATAGTGTGAGATACCCTTTATGCTCACAATTAATACTCAAAGACTAAATCTTGGAAGCAAGAGATTTCTTTATTTTACGAGTCTGCAGACCGGGTGCCTCTCCAATTCGAGACACACCGAAGCCAGAGCAATCATCCCCCTTTATACACAGAATCTTACATTCATCCTCCCCTCCGGACCCTTCTCCAATCAGGGTCGGAGGTGCACAATCTGTAGGTACATCCCACCGTACATCCCCTCGCACATCCCATATCATACATTGCATGTTCAAACATGTTCATGGTAATGAGCAATTTCTTGACCAGGGGTGTGTTGTAATATTCATTTATTCTATTAAGCATGCTCAGTTGCTCATGACCTGGCCCAGTTTTACTCACCTCCTAGTGAACCCTCTCAGTTTTCCTATATCAGTACTAAAGTTAAGCTATAGTGACAAGGGTCCCATCTATCACTCCCTTCCACTGATAGGGATCTCTCTACATCACTCCCTTCTACAGCTATACAATGCTATCACTTCTTACTCAAGGTCTCAAGGATGGGTCTGGCAACCTTCAGACACTGCTGTGTCAGAATCCTCTCTCCAGCCCCTCTCTGTTTGAATTCTCTTTAAAACTCCTTTCTTTAATAGGGTTTAATCACTTTATCCCTCACAATAGTCTTTAGGATGTGTATCGAAACCCACACAATCACAAGGAGAACGTCCAAACTCCACACTGAAAGTACCCGAGGTCAGGATTGAACCCAGGTCTCTGGTGCTGTGAGTCAACAGTTTACCAGCTGCGGCACTGTGCTCTCGTTAAATAGATCTGAAATAAAAGATGAAAATAATCAGCAGGTCAGGGGTGTGAACTACTGAATTTTAAAGTTAAGTGGAGTTTATTATCATGCATGGCACAGTGAAAATCTTACTTGCGGCCACATCACAGGCAGAGAGAATCAGATAAACACACAAAACCATAAGAAACTGCTGATGCTAGAATTTTGAACAAAACACAAAAGTGCTGGAGTAACTCAGCGGGTCGGGTAGCATCTGTGAAAGGAATGGACAGACGACGTTTTGGGTCCGCACACTTCTTCAAAGGTATAGGTGAGTCGAGAGCCCCAGCCTGCTGGCGCCGGGGGAGAGACGAGGATCGATGAGCTCAATGGTCGCCGCCTGCAGGTGGTCGGAATGCAGGTAAGGGTTGACAGTGGTAGGCATAGCCTGGAAGTGGCCGAGGGTGCTGTGTGGTCTGGCCTGGAAGCGGCCAGGGAAGCAGCCATCGATAGGTCCACCCGATCTAACCGATTTCTGTGATAAAGGGGCACAGTGGCGCAGCGGTAGAGTTGCTGCCTCACATTGCCAGATGCCTGGGTTCAATCCTTACCATGGGTGATGTCTGTATGGAGTTTGTACGTTCTCCCCGTGACTGTGTGGGTTTTCTCCGGGAGCTCTGGTTTCTGCCCACACTCCAAAGATGTACAGGTTTGTAGGTTAATTGGCTTTGGTAAAAATTGTAAATTGTCCCTAGCACATAGGTAGGGTAACAGTTTATATTTACTCCAGCAGTTAGATAGAGCTAACGTTTCCTCCCACATCCTAAAAATGTTTGGGTTTGTCGGTAAATTGTCCCTGGTGTGTAGGGAGTGAATAAGAAAATGGGACATTAAACTAGTGTGAATGGGTGATTGATAATGGGTGTAGTCGGTGGGCCATAAGGCCTGTTTCCATGCTGTATCAATTAGCAAGTGAAGGTTTGGACTGCTTAGTTACAAAGCATTCTAAGCTTTCAGATGATGTGAGAAGCAAAAATTTCTTCCCAGTCTCCATAGCTGAACGAAGCGCAAGCACTCAGTGGCACACTGCCAAACTTGACTAATGGGTGGACAGACAATGTCCTAATGTAATCATCTCTGAGTGCTTGCAAATTGCTGATTCACTTGATTCCTGATATCATCAATAACCGTTTATGGAGGCAAATCTAACGTGATTAATGATGTTCCTCAGCATATGAGTAGCCTCCTGATGGGGAATCGATCTCTGGTGCACTGATGCCTGGGATGGAAGGGTTGCCTTGGGGAATAAAACAGAGGAAGAGGTAGGTGGCCGCTCCTTGCTGGAGTTCAGAACCAGGGGATGTTCTCAAGGAGTAGATGGAACAGTACAGCACCAGGACCAGCTCTCCGGCCCATAACGTCTATGCTGAACACAATGCTCACAGTGGCACAGTTGCTATCCTTGACCTACTCCACTGCTGGGGGTGGTGCTAAGGTGTGGGTATCTGCATTTGCAGAGCCCTCACTCCCAGTTCCACAATTCCCCACACTTCTGCTCTCACCCCAACCCCATCCCCACCACTTCACTCCAGGTAAAATAAAGATAAGAGTTCCCCTTGGTCGTCCCCTTTCACCCCACCAGCCTTTGCATTGGTTATATCACCCTTGACCATTTCCACTAGCTACAACCCGACCCCACCAACAGCCACGACTTCACTTCCCCACCCATATCTGCGTTCATCAGACAACTCAGTGGCTCATCCCTCCCCACCCAGCCCTTCTGGTCCCCTGGCAGTTCCCCAGCGATGCAAGGAGGTGCAACAACTATCCCACACCACCTCCCTCGACTCCATCCAGGGACCTGAACAATCCTGGGTGGAAGTAACAGTGTCTTAAGAAGGATTCCCACTCAAGGCCACTCATCCATGCTGCCCGACCTGCTGAGTTACTCCAGCACTTTGTGTCCTTTTGCGCGAATCAGCATTGCTGTTGCTTGGTTCTACCTGAATTGCCCTTCCAGCTGAGGCAGCGATTCAACTGCACCGCCTCCAATCTCATCTAGTGCTCCCGATGTGGCATCCTCTATATTGGTGAGATGAAGCCTAGATGAGGTATCCATTTTGAGGAGCACAAACGCGCTCAGCCGCTCTCTGTTGCTCACCATTTCATCTCTCTCCACTCGCACAGAGATCTGTCTATTGGCCTCATCCACCACCAGGGTGCAGCCCAACACAAAATAGAATAAATAGTAACACTATATCCTGCACTCTAATTTCTCTTTTGTGCTATCTGATGTGTTCATGTATGTTATGATGTCTGGATAGCATGCAAAACAGTTTTTCACCGGATCTCCTGATCTCACACCTTTTTCAAGAACGTCGGAGATTGAGGGGTAATCTGATACAAAATATATGAAATAATGTGGGACATAAATAGGGTAGACAGTCAGCACCTTTTTAACCAGGGAGGAAATGTAAAATACTAGAACGCGTAAATCTAAGGTGAGAGCGGCAAGTTTTGTATAGAGTTGTGGAATGCTTGCCAGAGGTGGAGGTACACACAATATTGGCATTAAGAAGCATATTAAGACAAGCACATGGATATGCAGGGAATGTGGAGACATGGATTACGTGCAGGTAAATGAGATTATTTTAATTTGCATTGTGTTTGGCACTGACTTTGTGGGCCGAAGGTCCTGTTCCTTCGCTGTGCTGTTCTATGTTCTATCTCCACATGTTGAGCAGAGTTTCTCCATCAGAAGGAGCTCCTGAGCGTCACAACAGGGGAGATACCAACCACAGCAATAAATATATTGTTTTCCTCAAAATGGTTCGATAGTTTTTTATTGTCACGTAAGGACTGCGCAGTGAAATTCTTGCATCTACCGCCATATTTTTCTGCCATTTACAAAAGAAAAAGTTCAAAGTCCAAACAAACTGCTGACGAGCTCAGCGGGTCAGGCAACGCCTGTGGAGGCAGAAGGAGGATCGGCATGTCAGTCCTTATGTAGGATCCGCCACAGATGCTGCTTGACGCGTTGAGTTCCTCCAGCAGTTTGTTTCTTGCTCCAGATCCAGCATCTGCAGTCACTATAATGTCTCCAGTTGCTTCTGGACATTCTAGTCTTTAGTGATTCATGAATGGAGCCGGTGGGGTTGGGGGGGAGTTGTGAAAAATTACTTTGCCGATTGGAGTCATGTGACTTGTGTGCCGCAGGGGTCGGTGCTGGGTCCGCTGCTATTTGCTTCCTACATTTGTGAGTTAGATGAAAATGTAATTTTCATTGACTTTGCTAATAAATGTGTAGATGGTGCTAACATTGGTTGCATGGTGGACAGTGAGGAAAGATATCCAGTTCCCAACAGGATCTAGATCAGTTGGGAACATGGGCCAAGGAATGACAAATGGAATTTGGGTCTTAGTGTGAGATGTTGCACTTGGGTATGTCAAACCAGGGCAGCACTTGCACAGTAAATGCTAGAGACCTGCAGAGTGTTGTAGAGCAGGGAGATCCAGGGCCACAGATGTATGGTTCCCTGAAAGTGATGGTTCAGGGTACGGAAGAAGCTATTCAGCATGCGTGCCTTCATTGGGAAGGTTATTGTGAGGTTATTGATAACCTCACATTTATCCACATTATACTACATCTGCCATGCATCTGCCCACTCACCCAAACTATCCAAGTCACCCTGCATCCTTATAGCATCCTCTTCACAGTTCCCACTGGTACCCTTTGTGTCATCTGCAAATTTGCTAATGATACTTTTAATCTTCATCTAAATCATTAATATGTATTGTAAATAGCTGCAGTTCCAGCACAGAGCCGTGCGGCACCCCATAAGTCACTGCCTGTCATTCTGATAAGGACCCGTTAATTCTTAATCTTTGTTTCCTCTCTGCAAACCAATTTTCTATCCATGTCAATATCCTACCCCCAATACCATATGCTCTAATTTTGCCCACTAATCACCTGTGTGGGACCTTCTCAAAGGCAGTCTAAAAGTCCAGATACACCACATCCACTGGCTCTCCCTTATCCATTTCACTTGTTATATCCTCAAAAAATGCTAGAAGATTAGTCAAGCAAGATTTCCCCTTCATAAATCCATGCTGACTTGGACCGATCCTGTTACTGCTATCCATATGCGCCGCTATTACATCTTTAATAATTGACTCCAGCATCTTCCCTCCACCGATGTGAGGCTAACTGGTCTATAATTCCATTTTCTCTCTCTCTCCTTTGTTGATGGGAGTTATGGTGTTAAAGGTGGAGCAATAGTCAGTAAATGGGATTGTGAAGCAGGTGTCCTTGTTATGCAGGTTTCAGCGATGAATGTAGGGTCATGGAGATGGTATCTGCCTTGGGTCTGTTGCTGTGGTTGATGAACTGCAGTGGATCAATGCTGTCGGGGAGGCTGGAGTTAATGTGCATCATCACCAGCCTCGAAGCTCTTCATGATGGTGGAAGTCAGAGCCACTGGATGGTAGTCGTTAAGGCACGCTACCTTTTTAAAAAATTCAGCAAAATGGCGCTGCGTAAAAATACTGATTTCCTCAGCAAAATACTGATTTTCAGGTACTAGAATACTGAAATGCTCTGACAAAACTTGTCAGCTCTGCAATTGCCACATCTGCACACCCTTTTGTTACTTTGTTTAATTCCGATCAAAGTTATGTAAGAAAGGATTTTTAATTTTTCTTCCACAATAGGCAACAACACATCTTCCTCCAGGGAACGAAATTAGATCAGAAAAATTAGATCCCATCAAAATTAGATCCGAAAAAGGAGATTTGTTTACACTGCCCAAAGATATCTGAAAGATTTCTACAATTCTACCAAACATTATATTCATCAAAAACAACAGTCGATTCTGCAAAGATGAAAAGCTTTCTTGAGAATTGCAATATCCCATCTCTTAATGAGGGGGAACAGGACGAATTAGGCGCAGAGGTAACAATAAAGGACATCGCCGAGACTATTAAATCATTGAAAAGTGGAAAAACTCCCGCCATGACGGGCTTAATAACAAATTTTATAAAAGATGTAATGAATTAATCTCTCCATGCCTACAAACCCTTTATATTCAAGCATTTAAAGAACAGATTTTACCACAAACTCTTGCTGAATCAATTATTACATTAATTCCAAAAAAAGATAAAAAAATCTCGAGGAGCCAGGATCCTACAGGGCAATAGACCTTTTAAATACTGATCAGAAGATACTAGCTAAGACTTTGGCTCATAGATTAAGTTTAGTTATCAGTAAATTAATACATCCAGATCAAACTGGGTTTATACCTAAACGACACTCGTTTATAATTTGAGACGTTTGTTTAACATAATATATTCACAGAGAATGCCAAATGAAGACCTAACAATTATTTCACTGGATGCAGTAAAGGCTTTCGACCAAGTTGAATGGTCCTATGTTTTTAAAATGTTGGAAAAATTCCAATTGGGAGAAAACTTTACTTTATGGGTGAAGCTTTTATATACTAACCCGACAGCTAGAATATTTACAAATCAAGTGCTCTCACCTAAATTTATTTATCTAGGAGCAACAGACAAGGATGTGCTCTCTCCACGATGCTATTTGCTTTAGCCATAGAACTTCTTGCCGAGAGTATCAAGTCCCATTCAGGCATTTATGGATATATAATACTAAATATACCTCCAATAAAATGTTGTTATATGCAGACGATGTACTTTTATACATTACTAACCCCCAAGTTAGTATTCCAAATGTATTAAACATTATAGAACAATTTGATTCCTTTTCTGGATACAGAATTAATTGGAATAAAAGTGAAATCATACCAATAAAAGAATAATACCCTTCTCAACTCCAACAGTTTCCTTTCAGAATTGTTACTGAAAAGTTCAGATATCTTGGAATTAACGTGACTAGAAAGTACTCCTTTGTATAAAACAAACTTCCCACCATTAGTTACTAAGCTATACGTATATCAAATTTTGGAAAACACTTCCTATTTCCCTTCTTGATAGATTAAATGCCATAAAGATAATCTTCCTTCTGCAACTTTTATACTTATTCCAATCAATACTGATATATTTCCCTAAAAGCTTTTTCAAAAAAATTGACTCTATTGTTACTAACTTTATTTGGGACTACAAAACCCACCGAATACACAAAATCCAAAGAAAACGGAGGATTAGCTCTACCTAACTTTCTCTTTTACCACTGGGCAACTAATATTAAAAATATAACTTTCTGATTGGACGATACATGTCAACATGTAAATTGGTTAAAAATGGAGAGGGAAGATTGTTTGCCTTTTTGTATGGGCTCGATTCTCCTAACTCCAATACATCTGAATAAGTCAACGTATGGGCTAAACCCGATAATACATGGTACTATCCGTATCTGGAAACAGCTGGAAATGAGTCTTAAATTGAGAAACATGCCTTTCCTACTTCCCATTGCAAATAATCCCTCTTTTAAACCATCTACTTTAGATGTGGTGTTTGCTCAATGAAAGAATCGTGGAATCAATACTGTGGGCGACCTCTATCAGAAGGGGGGACTCTCCTCTTTTCAAGAACTGCAGGAGAAATATGATTTGAATGCCAATATTTTTTTTTAGATATCTCCAACTTCGGGATTACGTTAAAACATATACACAAGATTGTTCTCATATGGGTCCCGACATATTAGATGACTGTTTGAATAGACATGCCGATACAAGCAAGTTGATATCTCACATTTATAACACCCTTCTAAATATTGACACATCACCTTCTGAGATTTACAGGCGAGCATGGGAGGACGAGCTGGGTCAACCCATTTCGAAAGATATATGGGAGGAAAGCCTACAATACATACATTCCTGTTCTTTAAATGCCAGGCATTGCCTGATACAATTGAAAGTATTGCAGAGGTTATATATAATATCTTCCCAACTGTTTCTCCTCTTTGTGATAAATGTCACTTTCAAGAAGCCACCCTAACTCATACTTTTGTATCCTGTATAAAAATACAAAACTTCTGTACGGAAATATTCAATATTATTTCTAAAACATTTAAAACTCCATTGGAGCCAGATTCAAAACGAATAATATTAGGAGTGTCAGCGGGCTGCGCTAATCTAATAATATTTCAAAGACGCTTCCTTGACTACGGTTTAATAACTGCGAGAAAACTTATACTTAAATTCTGGAAAAAGATAACAGTCCCCACAGTGAAGATGTGGATCAAAGAAATGACCGAGACACTACATCTAGAAAAAATAAGGTTCGTCGATTGACAAACCAGATCAATTTTCAAAAATATGGTCTCCTTTTATTGAATTTCTTCAACTACATAATGGTTGAACACAAACTCAAAACCGATGGTAGGGCTGGGTGAGCGGGCGTACGGAAGGGTAGTTGGATATATCTCCGCTTTTTCACCTTTTCTAGTTCTGTTTTTTTTCCATGCTTTTTTTTTCTTTTCTTTCTTTTTCCCCTTTTTTTCTTTCCTAGTTAATAGTTTATAAAACGTTAAAACTGAAGCAGTACGAAAATTGTATAACTGCTATGTCGATCATTTTTTTTGTACAATTGCTTCTAACAAAAAATTTAAAAGAAAACACATCTTCCTCAATAATCCCTGACGCCAGTGCCCGCAAGTCTGCGTTCTCAGCCCCTTTATGCTTAGGACTGTGTGGCCAAATTGTGCTCTTGTGCTCATGTAGAAGTTTGAAGATCACAACAGGGAGGTGGGCTGGGCCTCGAACAATAACGAGACGGAGCCAGGAAGGAACTAGAAGAGCTTAGTAACATGTTGTCAAGACTACAAACCCTCTCTCGATGTCAGGAAGATGAAGGAGCTAAACATTGACAGGAAACGGGCTGATGGTGTTGAAGCAGATATGGTCAAAAGCTTCAAGTTCCTAGGTTTAAATGTCACCAGCGATTTGTCCTGGTCAAACCACGATAATGCCTCGCAGTTAAGACTCTTGACAATTTCTACAAATAAACAATGGATAGCATCCTATCAGGGTGCATCACAACTTGGTTCAGCAACTGCAGCACCCAAGACCACGAGAAATTGCAGCGAGCTGTGTGCGCAGCCCAGATCATCACACCAACAAGCCCCTAACCCCATTGACTTCATCTACACGTCATTGCTGTCTCAACAAAGCAGCCGACATAACCAAATGACCATTTGCACCCCAGTCATTCTCTGCTCCCTTTCCCATCGGCAAAAGACACAAAAGCTTGAAAGCATGTACCACCCGATCAAGGATAGCTTCTTCCTTGCTGTTATCAGACTCTGGAATGGACCTCTCATGTGATAGGGATGAATTTTATTACACACTATAATCTGCACTCTGCTATATTTTTTGTACTGCCTAATGCACACACATATAATATGATCTACATGGATAGCACGTAAAACAAAGTTTTTGCTGGATTTTAGTACATGTTTTTAGTTTAAAAATACAGCGTGGAAACAGGCCCTTCAGCCCACGCTGACCATTGATCGCCCATTCACACTACTCCTTTGTAATCCCACTTCCACATCTACTCCCTGCACACTAGGGGCAATCGGTGAGGCACTGACTCTAACAGCTGTGGCACCCAAATGTGGCCATAATATACCAATACCAACATTCAGCAACTCTTGGACATTTATAGTCTGACCGCAGCACCACAGGCCTACGGAGAAAGAGAATGTTCCATTTATCAGTTGTCACGGGAGAAATTAGTGTCTTATAAGAATGAGTGTTTGAGGCAACTCACCAGAATCTGCAGACTGTTGAGAAGGGAACGGACTCCATCCACAGTCATCGGGGTAAGTCCTCCACTTTGTGTCTCTGCAGATGTAATTCCTTTCACAGCCCCTTCAACTCCTGTAACTTTTAACCATTTCCTGAGAAAGTATCCAATGGCATACCAAGATAAAAACAAACTTTTATCAATTTGTAGCCAGTGTTGGTTCACCCAGAGTTGGATGGGCTGAATGTTTATGGACATTAGGTGCAAGAGTAGGCCATTCGGCCCTTCGAGCCAGCACCGCCATTCAATGTGATCATGGCTGATCATCCCCAATCAGTACCCCGTTCCTGCCTTCTCCCCATATCCCCAGACTCCGCTATTTTTAAGAGCCCTATCCAGCTCTCTCTTGAGAGCATCCAGAGAACCTGCCTCCACTGCCCTCTGAGGCAGAGAAATCCACAGACTCACCACTCTGTGAGAAAAAGTGTTTCCTCGTCTCCGTTCTAAAAAAAGTTGAGTTGAGTTGAGTTTAGTTTAACATCATGTGTACAGAGGTACAGTGAAAAGCTTGTGTTGTGTGCTAACATGTCAGCGGAAAGACTGATTATGATTACAATAACCTGCATGACGTTTAGTCCAAGATAAATTTATTGATTGCTACTTTATAATCACATGCAACATGGAACAGTGAAATTCTTTGTTTTGCAAACCATATACAAGTTATGCCAAGAGAAGCCACGTATAGAGTGCCGACAAAGTCCAGTAAAGTCCGATAAAAGATAGTCCGAGGGTCTCCAATGAGATAGATAGTAGGTCAGGAATGCTCTCTAGTTGTTCTCCTTCCCTGTCACGGTGAGCAAGTAACTAACTCCACACGTTTACAGCACGGCAGACCGCCCAACCCACCACCCCTCCACTCACCCCCCCCCCCCCACCCCCACCGGTCACAGACTCTCCCACACCACCCATCAACTCCCCATTGCATCCCTTTCCACTCTCTTACTTCAGCTGCTGAGTAACCCGCCAGCCCGGCTTTGGGACATGAGAGGAAACCAGAGCACCCCCTCATGGGGAAACCCACATAGTCATAGGGGGAACGTGCAAACTCCACATAGACTGTACCCAAAGTCTGGATCGAACCGTGGTCTCTGGATCTGGAAGACAGCAGCACTACCTGCTGGGCCACGCATTGAGTGGAATCTATAGGAACAGTTAAAGTTAATCTGCGATTGAGGTGGATGCTGTCAACATGGATTTTACTAAGGTATTTAATAAAGTCTCCCATAGTGGACTGATTGAGAAGCACAGCATTCATGGTGACTTGGTTGTATTGATTCAGAACTGGGCTTACTTATTGAATACAGAGGGTTGTGGTGGAAAGAGTAAACATTTATTGATGATTACCAGAATACTGAGGGCCTTTCAGTACACGGGATCTCATAAGGTTTTATGAGAGAGTTTTCTTGTAATATTTTATACGTTGTTATGGTGCTTAGTATTACAATAATGGTATTGATTCTGGCAGATAGATTTAATGTTGGTGACTGGGTCCTCATGCAAGGTCAAGGCCCAAAACGCAGTCTGTCCCTCCACAGGTGCTGCCTGACCCGATGAGTTACTCCAGCAGCTTGTTGTTTGCCCAAATTCTGTCATCTTCTTGACAAATGTGTTTCAGAGCATATAGACCACTAATCAGGATATCCAAAGATAGAATACACTCTTGTGTCTGTAGTTGAAGACCAACACCTCCTGCGCACATGATGGAAAGATAATTCAGGATGAATTAACTTCAGGTAAGTCTGAAGAAGGTCCCGACCCGAAACGTCACCCATCCATTTTCTACAGAGATGCTGCCTGTCCCGCTGAGTTACTCCAGCGTTTTTTGTCGATCTTTGGTATAAACCAGTGACTGCATTTCATTTTTATTATATTAAGTCAGGGTGTAGCAGTAACACAAAAAACCGGAGTGTTTACAGGAAGGCTATCTTTGGATATCGTGATTACTGGTCGAAATGTTCTGAAACACATTTATCAAAAATGTTCTCAAATAATAGATGGTAACTTTCTTTCTGCAGTAAGTGTCGGGTTTGGTTGGTGGCTGATTGGACAATAAGGGCCTTTAAAGGTTTCAGCCAAAATGTAAGCTGAAATGAAGTCAAATTTGGATTTAGAATTGGGGGCAGCACAGAGGCGCAGCGGTAGAGTTGCTGTCTCACAGCGCCAGACCCTGGTTCGATCCTGACTGCGGGTGCTGTCAGTTTGTACATTCTCCCTGTGACCGCGTGGGTTTTCTCCAGCTGCTCCGGTTTCTTCCCACATTCCAAAGAGGTGCGGGTTTGTGGGTTAATTGGCATCGTTAAAAATTGTAAATTGTCTCAAGTGTGCAGGACAGTGTTGGTGTGTACGGGGTTAGTGTGTACGGGGTTGCTCGCTGGTCAGCACGGACTCGATGGGCTGAAGAGGCTGTTTCCGCACTGTTTCTCTAAAGCCCCGTTAAATTGCAAATCTCTTCACTATTGCCGAGTATTGAGGGACCAATGTCCTCCTGTCCCTGTAAGTCAGTGCATGATTAGGAAAGTTTTCATTTGAAGTATTTCAACGAAAGCTTGAACTGCTTTAGGTTTGATTAAAGATGTACAATGAAGACCGCCACACCTGAAGGGTGGCGCAGCGGTAGAGCTGCTGCCTTACCGCGCCAGAGTCCTGGGTTCGATCCTGACCACAGGTGCTGTCTGCACGGAGTTTGTAGCATCTCCCTGTGACCGCGCGGGTTTTCTCCGGGTGCTCTGGTTTCCTCCCACACTCTAAAGACGTACAGGTTTGTAGGCTAATTGGCTTGGTAAAAATGTAAATTTTCCATAGTTGTTAGTTTTCCATAGGATAGTGTTAATGTGCAGGGGTCGGTGTGGACTTGGTGTGGCCAAAGGGCCTGTTTTCGCGCTGTATCTCTAAACTAACAAAATCAAATCTCATTCCCCTTTAGTAGATCACTCCATTTGGATGTGCCATTCTATATATTTTTTGTCGAACCCAGCGTATTATTCCAGGCAATAACAAGATGAACTTCACAGGGTTTCATTTAAATGAACTCCTCAGTAAAATGCAGCAATGTACAGCACACGTCAGCCATTAAGCCCATCAGTGCGACAAGCCTATCTCACTTGAATCTGTGCCAACAGTATATCCTATTTCTTTCACTTTCGTGTGCTTTAGAAACATAGAAAATAAGTGCAGGAGGAGGCCATTCGGCCCTTCTATCCAGCACAGCCATTCATTGTGATCATGGCTGATCGTCCCCAATCAATAACCCGTGCCTGCCTTCTCCCCATATCCCTTGATTTCACTAGCCCCTAGAGCTCTATTTAACTCTCTCTTAAATCCATCCAGTGACTTGGCCGCCACTGCCCCCTGTGGCAGGGAGTTCCATAAATTCACAACTCTCTGGGTGAAAAAGTTTTTTCTCACCTCAGTCTTAAATGGCTTCCCCTTTATTCTAACTTTACTAGTTTCCCATTATGTGGTTGATTTGCTCCTCTGGTGGTGCTGACTTCCACGTTTCCTCACCGCTTTGCTTTCACCTGAATTCTCTGCACCGTTGTTTATTTGCCGTTTGCGGTCAGGGCTCAGTTTCACTTACAAGGAGGAGCCTGCTTGCTGCGCCTTCCCCAATTATAACTATTGAAACCTCCATCAGAGCTCTCCCACACACCCGTCCCCCTCTGGGCTTCCCTTTTCCAGAGAAAAGAGGTCAGGTGTGCACGCGTTCTTGCTGAGTATAACTTCCCACTTCTGCCTTCACTGCTACCAACTGCTGTTGGTTTTTCTCTGGTAGCTCACTGTCTTTATCTCACTTTGTCACACCTCACGTGCACCCGAATACCTTCACCTCAATTGGCTTGATAAAAATATGAGTTTAGTTTAGAGATACAGCATGGAAACAGGCCCTTCGGCCCGCCGAGATCCGCGTCGTCCAGCGATCCCCGCACACTAACACAATCCGACAGACCAAGGACAATTATATATATTTTTTTAACCAAAGCCAATTAACCTACAAACTTGTACATCTTTGGTGAGTGGGGGGAAACCAGAGCACCCAGAGGAAACCCACCCGGTCACATAGAGAACGTACAAGCTCCGTACAGACAGCAGCCGTAGTCGGGCTCGAACCTGGGTCTCTGGCGCTGTAAGGCAGCAACTCTCCGGATGGGCCACGTCCTGCCGCCATGGTCATGGTGCGCAGGTCTCTGATGACATTAGATGGCTTCTTGAGGCAGCGCTTCCTGTAGATCCCTTCGATAGTGGGGTGGTCCATACCACACGGTGGCCTAGGCAACGTCCACCACTTTCTGCAGCCTCCTTTGTTCCAGAACATTTGAAGTACCAAAGCAACTGTTGCTGGGAATAAGGACAATTGAAGGACTTCCTTCTTTAATAGTGGATTGTTTAATCAGCAATATTGTCATTGGAAGACAGAAAGTGCTGGAGTGACTCAGCGAGTCAGGCAGATTCTCGAATGGTGCATGCTGAGGTGCTGCCTAACCCGGTGAGTTACTCCAGCAATTTATTATTTTTTTTTTTTTTAAACGAGCATCTGCAGTTCCTTGTTTCTCCATAATTAGCCTATTTCAGACGCTGTGGCTGATAAAAAAAATTGCAGATGGGAAAAAAACACTGCAGAATTGCATTTTATCTACCAGCAGAAATCAATTTGGTTAATATAAGGGTTCAATGACTCATCGCGCTAGAGAGCAGTGCGGCATTGAAACAGGCCTGCATTTTCTGAAGATTTCAAAGGTACTTTTTTTTCTTTACTAGTAATTGTTGTCCCATTGAAGTTTAAACTGAAGCTTGCAGCTTTAAATTAAGCCTAACACACAGCGGGAACATTTAATCAGCACGACTGTTAGTAAGCCACGATATTTCATTCACCGTGAAGGCTAAAGATGTAATTTATGTTATTTTAGGGTTTATGTAGTGAACAGAAAATGGCAGGACCATCCCAGACGTCAGGCAGCGGCTGTGGAGAGAGATGGAAACGGCTAACGTATAGGGATGGTTTCCCCCCCCCCCCCCCCCCCCCCAACTCAGGCCCCGTCTTCTCTCTCAGCTCCCGTAGCCTGAGTCCACTCCACCTCTGGCCAGAGGTGATGCAAAGACCAGGTGGTGATCCCCTCCTCACGGCTCAGCCTTCCGTGGGCTTAGACGCTGGTGTGCCGGAACACCCACCCCACCCCTGCACGTCACAGAACCCAGCACACATCGCACCGATGGCCACAACTGCCCATGGTCCACTGGTGTTCTATGTCATAGAGTCAGACAGCAGAGAAACAGGCCCTTCGGCCCATCGCAACCATGCCAATCGTGATGCCCCGGCGAGGCACACATCTCTGAGGGTCAGACACTGCAGAGGTCTGACCTTGACATCTGTCCATGGAATATCTGAGCCCAGAACTCTTCATCAACTCACTGTCACATTATATTGTGGACTCTTGGTATTTTTCTCTCAGCACTACCTGTTGTACTTGTTTACGTCTGGATTATACTGGTGGACAGTAGGATTTGACTGGACAGCACACGCACAAAACATTCCAATGAATCGCTGTGCAATTGACAATAATTTTCTGGGGAAAAGGGTTCTGGAGCTTCACAAGCCTTGGGAAGGAAGGTCTTTCTCCTCATCATCATCTTTAATGGTGACCACCTGCTCCAAAACCCAGATACCACCATGAGAAAGACCTTCTCAGCATCTAGTCTGCCGAACACATGGAAACTCCAAGGTTTGTTTTCAATATTTTTATTAGAAGCATTGCATATTATCTAAGGTACAACCGTACTTAAAATACAAATTAGACTTGTCACAAAAGTTGAACAGATGTTACGGGATAATTTATATATGCTACTGTTTTTGGTTTGTTTTTTGGGAAGGTAAGGGAGCGGAAAAAAAAAGTAAAAATATAAATTGATAATCAAGACGTGGTGATTAAATAATAATGATTATATAAGAAAAAAATAAAAAAGAATAAAGATAAGCAAATAAAAAAATAAAAACAATTATTATATAATAAAAAAATTAATTAAAATGTAAAAAAAAGAAGGAATACATCTTAACAATGAATGGAACAGTTTCACATAACAATATAGAAATGTGTATACAGATCCCAGAATACATCTTTTCATCTAATCCTACACCAGGGTACTTATTGAGTTACGGTGCTGAGCTCAGCTACCCCTTTAAATAATCAATGAATGGAGACCGTATTTGTTCAAAAAGTTCATATTTGTCCATTAGGACAAACCTAATTCTCTCCAAATGCAACGTCTCCGACATTTCCACAGTCCACATTTTGATTGTGGGGGATAATGTTCCCTTCCAGAATTTTAATATTAATTTTTTTCCAATTATCAAACAGTAATCAAGAAAATTTATTTGACACTGTTAATATTAAGCTTGAGTCAGGAACTCCTAATATTATTAGCTTTAGATCGGGGTCCAATTTAGTTTTAAGAACTTCAGAAATGATTCCAAAAATATCAGCCCAATAACTATTAAGTTTTATGCATGTTACAAAACTATGCGTTAAGTTAGCTTCTAAATTCTGACATTTATCGCAAATAGAAGAAATGTTAGGAAAAATTCTATTTAATTACTGGCAAGCGATAGATGGATATTGGTGAGGAGAGCTTTCGATTTGCAGTTGGTTGGATAAAGGCCTGAGATGAAAAGACAAAAAAGGGTGAAATAAGGAGATTATGAATGGAAAAGGTATGAATTATGAAGACGGACAAAGGAATATAGGGGAAAAGGAACAGGGGAAAGGGGAGAAATAGGTGCAAATTCATTGGGGCACAGAGAAGGGGGGGGGGGGTGAGGGATGGGGAGTTGTTTGTAGGTCATTTACCTAAAATTGGGGAATTTTATGTTCATACTGTTAGGTTGGAAGCTACCCAAGGGGAATATGAGGTGCTGTTCCCCCCATTTGCATATGGCTTCACTCTGGCAATGGAGGAAGCCCAGGACTGAAAGGTCAGTGTGGGAATGGTTAGCAACCAGGAGTTCCTGCAGGCTTTGGCGGATTGAGGGCAAATGGTTGGCGAAATGGTCGGCTCACTTTCGCTTGATCTTGCTGATCTAAAGGAGTCCTCATTCGGAACACCAAATGCAGTTGATGAGGTTTGAGAAGGTGCACGTGAACCTCTGTCTCAGCTGGAAGGACTGCTGGGGTCCCTGGATGGAGGTAAGGGAGGAGGTATAAGGACAGGTGTTGCATCTCCTGCAGTTGGGGAGGGGTTGTTTTGGGTGGGAAGGGATGAGTGAACCAAGAGTTGCTGAGGGAGCGGTCTCTGCGGAAGGTGGAGAGGGGTGGAGATTGGGAAGATGTGACTGGTGGTGGGATTACATTGAAGATGGCGGAAATGTCAGAGAATGATGTGGACACTGGTGGGGTGAAAGGTGAGGACCAGGGGAACTATCCTTGTAGCGTCTAGGGGGAAGCGGATCGAGAGCAGAACTATGGGGCACAGAGGAGACGTGAGATCCATTGCGACACCAGGGAGCAAACCGCGTTTACTAAAGGCAGAGGACATCTCGGATGTCCGAGAATGGAAAGAGTTGGGGCCAGAGTCTTTGCAAGAGGCAGGGTGGGAGGAGGTATGGTCCAGATGATACTTTTTTGCATATTCATTGTTCTTTATCTCTCCACATCACCGTCTATATCTCTCGTTTCCCTGATCCCTGACCAGTCTGAAGAAGGGTCTCGATCCGAAACGTCGCCTATCTCCTTCGCTCCTTAGATGCTGCTGCATCCGCTGAGTTTCTCCAGCCTTTTGTGTACCCTCGATTCTCCAGCATCTGCAGTTCCTTCTTTAACACATGGTCCAGATAACTGCAGAATTAGACGGGTTTGAAATAGACATAGTCTGTTGTGTTAGTTTTGAATGTTGCACCCAAGACCTTGAATCCCACACCCACCTTCTGACTCAGAACGCTTGCAAAATACCAAGTGCTCATCTCTGTCTATTCTGCAAAACCAGAGAAGTTTCCTGCTCAAGGTATTTTCTATAATGTGGTATTTGAAAATGTCATGGTTACGTTTTAAGCATCCGTTCATATTCCTGGGCCAGGACTATAATGTGTGTGTTGACATTTTTGCAAACCAGCGATCCTCTGTTGGATTATTGTGTAGTCGGTGAAGGATGCCACACACCCTTGGCGTGCCAGAGTGCTGCACATGGACTTCAGGAAGCATGGTGGAGCACATGCTCTCATCCGCATCAATGCTGTTGAAGTGGAGATGACTGAGAGCTTCAGGCTCCTGGGCATAAATATCACCAATAGTTTGTCCTGGACCATATACATTCACGCTCTGGCTAAGAAAGCACTGCAACGCTTCTACTTTCTCAGAAGGCGAGGAAGGAGATCATAAAAGAATGGACCTATGAAGCAGATATCATAATCTATATACTTTTAAAACTCTGTGTGTGTGTGTGGTCGGTGGGTGTGGGTGTATGTCATTTTGCCTTTGAAACGTATTTTCTCAAAAACCAGACACAAATACGCTGAGGCTTTTACATATTTCGGTGGCGATTTAACTTACAATTTCGGAAGTCAACTCCTCCCTAAATTTGATCAATTATTTCCCCAGATTTTTAATAAAGTTGGTCACAAAACGGACAGTTTAAAAATAAATGAAACCGTTGCGGCAGCTGCGGATGTCACAATGCCCTTGCTCGCGGCACCGCCTCCCCTCCCCCTCCCCCGCACTCGATTAAAGCAGATGATCTCAAAGCGCAGGCGCACTTTCCACCACTCTTCCCCCCTCCCCACCCTCAGTCATTTTTTCGCCTCCCGATGTGCTGCGGACCAAAGATCCAGAAGGAGTAATGGCCACCAGGGCCACCTTCTCATCACGTGCCTCGCGCGACGATAACGGCTGCTGCGCCCAGCTCTCCTCTGCTCGCCCTCCCCCCGGCCCGGCACTGTCACGCTGGCGGAAGCCACGATCGGCTGGTCCCCCCGCTGCTTTTCACCGTCCTAAGATCGCTCCGTGCCTCGCTGGCGGCCTGCGGGCTCACTCGGGACCACGCCCGCCTGCCCACTCCACCCTCCCCCCCCGTACTCGGGGTCTGAAGCGTTCGGGAATCGGTCCTCTGTGACGACCCGGAGATAACCGGCTGGCTCCAGGGATACAGAGAATATGCGGCGAGGATGCGAGGCCATGGAGCTGAGGCGGCCCTACCCCTCTCCTCCCTCTTCTTCCCCACTCCCTTCTCCCCCCCTTCACCCCCCTCCCCTCGCTCCCCCTGCCCCTCTCTCCCCCTCCCCTTTCTCTCCCTCTCCCTCTCTCCCCCTCCCCACTCTCTCCCTCTCCCTCTCTCTCTCTCCCCTCTCTCTCCCCCCCTCTCTCTCTCTCCCCCGTCTCTCTCTTCCCCTCCCTCTCCCCCACCCCCTTGCCCACCCTCCCCTAAACCCCCCCACCCCTCCCCTACCCCCCCTCTCAGCCCCCATCTCCCTCCTCCCCGCCCTCTTGGCCAAGCTCTTTTCGGCATTATGTGCAGTTCTGGTCACCCTATTACAGGAAGGATGTGCAGACTTTGCATTGGAGGTTTACCAGAATGCTTCCTGGATTAGAGGCTATTAGCTATGAGGTTGGATAGACATTTTGCCTCGAACATCGCAGTTTGAGAGGCCTGATAGAAGTTTACAAAATTGAAATGCATAGAAAAGATAGACAGTCAGAACCTTTTCCCAGGGTGGAAATGTCAAAGACTAGAGGACTTATGCAATAGGTGAGAGGGGCAAAGCTTGAGGCTCAGTTAAAAATTAGTATGATGTGGGAATTACAGAGACATGGCAAGAGGATCAGAGCTGGGAACTGAATATTCTGGGGTATACGTCCTATCGAAAAGGCAGATAGGTGGGCAGAGGGGGTGGGGTGACCCTGTTGGTAAGGAATGGAATTCAGTCCCTTGCGAGGGGTGACATAGAATCAGATGTAGAGCAATTGTGGATCGAACTGAGGAATTGTAGGGGTAAAAACACCCTAATGGGAGTTATCTACCAGCCCCCACACAGTAGCTTGGCTGCAGGGTGCAACAGGCTGCATCAGGAGTTAAAATTGGCATGTACCAAGGGTAATGCTACGGTGATTATGGGAGATTGGGAAAATCAGGTTGGTGCTGGAAAGGGAGTTTGTAGAGTGCCTCCGAGATGGATTCTTAGAGCAGCTTGTACTGGAGCCTACCAGGGAGAAGGCAATTCTGGATTCAGTGTTGTGTAATGAACTGGATTTGATAAGGGAACTCAAGGTAAAGGAACTATTAAGTGGTAGTGACCATAATATGATAAGTTTTAATCTGCAATTTGAGAGGGAGAAGGTAAAATTGGAAATGTCAGTATTGCAGTTGAACAAAGGGGACTATGGAGGCAAGAGTCAAGAGCTGGCCAAAGTTGACTGGAAAGGGACCCTAGCAGGGATGACGGTAGAACAGCAATGGCAGGAATTTCTGGGAATAATCCAGAAGATGCAGGATCAGTTCATTCCAAAGAGGAAGAAAAATTCTAAGTGGAGTAAGGGGCAACCGTGGCTGACAAGGGAAGTCGAGGACAGTATACAACTAAAAGAGAGGATATATAACATAGCAAAGATGAGCGGGAAGCCAGAGGATTGGGAAATGTTTAAAGATCAACAGAGGTAACTGAAAAGGCAATATGGGGAGAAAAGATGAGTATGAAGGTAAGCTAGCCAAGAATATAAAGGAGGATAGTAAAAGATTCTTTAGGTATGTGAAGAGAAAAAAATTAGGTCAGACAAATGTGGGTCCCTTGAAGACAGAAACAGGTGAAGGTATTATGGGGAACAAGGAAATGACAGATGAGTTGAACAGGTACTTTGGACCTGTCTTCACTAAGGAAGACACAAAGAAACTCCCAGATGTACTAGGGGACAGATGACCTAGGGTGACAGAGGAACTGAAGGAAATTCACATTAGTCAGGAAATGGTGTTGGGTTGACTGATGGGACTGAAGGCTGATAAATCCCCAGGGCCTGATGGTCTGCAACCCAGGATACTCAAGGAGGTGGCTCTAGAAATCATGGATGCTTTGGTAATCATTTTCCAATGTTCTATAGATTCTGGATCAGTTCCTGTTGACCGGAGGGTGGCTAATCACTTTTTAAGGAAGGAGGGAGAGAGAAAGCAGGGAATTAGACCAGTTAGCCTGACATTGGTGGTGGGGAAGATGCTGGAGTCAATTCTTAAAGATATAATAGCAGCGTGTTTGGATAGCAGTAACAGGATTGGTTCAAGTCAGCATGGATTTATGAAGGGGAAATCATGCTTGACAAATCTTCTTGAGTTTTTTGAGGATGTAACAAGTAAAACGGACAAGGGAGAGCCAGTGGATGTGGTGCAACTGGACTTTCAGAAAGCCTTTGATAAGGTCCCACACAGGAGATTAGTGGGCAAAATTAGAACACATGGTATTGGGAGTAGAGTATTGACATAGATAGGAAATTGGTTGGCAGACAGGAAACAAAGAGTAGGGATTAACGGGTCCCTTTCAGAATGGCAGGCAGTGACTACTACCGCAAGGCTCAGTGCTGGGACCGCAGTTATTTACAATATACATTAATGATTTAGATGAAGGGATTAAAAGTGACATAGCAAATTTGCACATGACACAAAGCTGAGTGGCAGTGTGAACTGTAAAGAGAATGCTATGAGGATGCAGGGTAACTTGAACAGGTTGAGTGAGTGGGCAGATGCATGGCTGATGCAGTATAATGTGGATATATGTGAGGTTATCCACTTTGGTGGCAAGAACAGGGACAGATTATTCTCTGAATGGTGCCAGGTTAGGAAAAGGGGAAGTACCATGAGACCTGGGTGTCCTTGTACATCAGTCACTGAAAGTAAGCATGCAGGTACAGCAGGCAGTGAAGAAAGCTAATGGCATGTTGGCCTGCATAACGAGAGGGGTTGAGTATAGGAGCAAAGAGGTCCTTCTGCAGTTGTACAGGACCCTGGTGAGACCTGGAGAATTGTGTGAAGATTTGGTCTCCTAATTTGAGGAAGGACATTCTTGCTATTGAGGGAGTACAGCATAGGTTCACCAGGTTAATTCCCGGGATGGTGGGACTGTCATAGGATGAAAGAATGGAGCGACTGGGTTTGTATTCACTGGAACTCAGAAGGATGAGAGGGAATGTTATAGAAACACATAAAACTATTAAGGGATCGGACACGCTAGATGCAGGAAACATGTTCCCGATGTTGGTGGAGTCCAGAACCAGGGGCACAGTTTAAGAATAAGGGGTAGGCCATTTAGAACTGAGATGGGGAAAAACTTTTTCACACGGAGAGTTGTGAATTTGTGGAATTCTCTGCCTCAGAAGGCAGTGGAGGCTGATTCACTGGATGCATTCAAAAGAGAATTAGATTCAGTTCTTAGGGCTTGCGAATCAAGGAATATGGGGAGAAGGCAGGAACGGGGTACTGATTGTGGATGATCAGCCACGATCACATTGAATAGCTGTGCTGGCTCAAAGGGCCCAATGGCCTACTCCTACACCTATTGTCTATGTATCTATGTATATATGACATGTGCATGGTAAATTATTTTGGTACAGAGAGTGGTGGATGCCTAGATCACGCTGCTAGGGGTTGTGCTGGAGGCAGATATGATTAGCAGTTACGGGCTTTTGGATAGGCACATGGCTATGGGGAAAGGAGGGATATGGATCACATGCAGGCAGAGGAGATTCATTTAACTTGGCATCATGTTCGGCACAGACACTGGGTCAAAGGGCCTGTTCCTGTGCTGTACTGATCTATGTTCTATTGATTAACTTTCCAAACCTGTTGCATGGGAAGATTAATTAAAGAAAAATGTTTGAAATTAATGGACATCAGTGTCCAGTGTTAATTAGTCCGCGATGATAAAACATCATTCCACAGTGCTGATATCAAGTGAAAATGGACCCCTTTGGCCTCGCCTAAATTATGAGTCCTGTGGACAGACGAACCTGATCTGATATCAGTGTCATTGCAAGGATTCAGCATGAGCACACCTCATTCTTGTGATGTAGAGTTCAGTGTCAAACTAACCTCCAATTAATTCATTTCTGAAAGGTTGTAAAATTATAATTATTAGGCATGAAGGAATGGCTAACTTACGGGATGGAGAGTCGATATACAAGTTATAGAAACATAGAAACATAGAAATTAGGTGCAGGAGTAGGCCATTCAGCCCTTCGAGCCTGCACCGCCATTCAATATGATCATGGCTGATCATCCAACTCAGTATCCCGTACCTGCCTTCTCTCCATACCCTCTGATCCCCTTAGCCACAAGGGCCACATCCAACTCACTCTTAAATATAGCCAATGAACTGGCCTCAACTACCCTCTGTGGCAGAGAGTTCCAGAGACTCACCACTCTCTGTGTGAAAAAAGTCTTTCTCATCTCGGTCTTAAAGGATTTCCCCCTTATCCTTAAGCTGTGACCCCTTGTCCTGGACTTCCCCAACATCGGGAACAATCTTCCTGCATCTAGCCTGTCCAACCCCTTAAGAATTTTGTAAGTTTCTATAAGATCCCCTCTCAATCTCCTAAATTCCAGAGAGTATAAACCAAGTCTATCCAGTCTTTCTTCATAAGACAGTCCTGACATCCCAGGAATCAGTCTGGTGAACCTTCTCTGCACTCCCTCTATGGCAATAATGTCCTTCCTCAGATTTGGACACCAAAACTGTACGCAATACTCCAGGTGTGGTCTCACCAAGACCCTGTACAACTGAAGTAGAACCTCCCTTATACCTGGACTGGTGTTTCTGTTAACACCAATAAGCATCCTCAGTCTTGCAATTACCTCAAGAGGACATGTGGAACTGAGATACTAACTAACTCTGTTAAGGTAACGTTGTGTGCAGTTACCATTGATCCTATCCATCGTGTGCTTGTAATTTAGAAAGGAGGTACAAGAGATCGCAGATGCTGGAATCAGGAGCAGCAAGCAAGCAGTTGGCGCAGCAGTGCCAGCTACGACTGGAGCCCACCATAAATCACCTATTGTCCTTCCCATCCTCTTTGTCTTTTACACCAGGGCCATTTCCCTCCACGACTCCCTGGTTTCTTCATTCCCGGCCCCCCAACCCCACCCCCTTTCCCTCCCCCACTCACTCCAACCCCTGGCACTTTCCCCTGCAACATTTGTTCTCGCACCTCCTCCCTCACCACCATCCTGGGATCTAACCAGCCCTTCCTGGTGAGCTAGAAGATGTCTTGAAGCTCACACAATTCTCTGCCTCACCAGGAAGGGCTGGTTCGATCCCAGGATTCTAGCTTCAAGACATCTTCTCCCTCAGTGTCAGCAAGACAAAGCACCCTCGCAGTTATTGACTTCAGGAAGTGAGGTGGTGTACACGCCCTAGTCAGTGTCGAGGCGGAGATGGTTGAGAGCTTCAAGTTCCTCATTAACAATTTGTTCTGGGCCAACTACATGGAAGTTACGGTCAAAATAGCACACCAATACCTCGTCTTACTCAGAAGGCTAAGGAAGTTTGGCATGTCTCCAACATCTCTTGCCAACTTCTACAGATGCACTGTGAAAATCATCCTATGGGTGTATCACTGGTTAGTATTACTGGTTGGTATGACATTACAGAGAGATGTGGACATCACACAAACCAGCTTCCACCCCATCAACACCATCTGCACCACACTGCCTCAGGAATATGCAGGTAAAAGACAATGCAAGGACTGCAATGAGGTAGGTCGGAAGATCAGGTCCTTAACTTTTAAAAAGACTGTTCAGTAGACTATCGGCGGGGAAGAAGCTGTTCCTGAATCTGGTGATACGTGCTGTCAACTTATTCTACCTTTTGCCTGATGGGAGAATGAAGAAGAGAGAATGACCGGGGTGTGAGTGGTCCTTTTTTTTTAAAAAGTGAATATTTAGGACGACGATGGACAATCTCATTGAATGGTATTGGGAAAGCAATCTTGTTCTCAATGTTAGCGAGGCCAAGGAGCTGATTGTACAATGATGGTTTACAAATAAAACACGCAAAGTGTTGGAGTAACTCAGTGGGTCAGGCAGCATCCCAGGAGCACAAGAATAGGTGATGTTTCGGGTCGGCACTCTTCTTCGGACTGTTTGTGTGGAGGGGGGTGTGGTGGGCTGGGAAGAAAGATAGAAGAGAGGAGGGTAGGCCAAAGGCTGGCAGGTAATAGCTGAACATAGGCAAGGGGGGGGGGGGGGGGGTGCAAGTTGATCGGCAGAAGGTTGGACGAAGGACAGAGATGAAAAATGAGAAGGCGTGAGACAAAAGAAAGGAAGAGTTCTGAACTGTGATCCCAGTGGTGGGAATGTAGAGGTAGGGAAGAGGAGGGGGGAAATGGATGCAAATCTAGGTGGGGCACGGTGGGATGGGAGTGTGATCAAATGGGGTGTGGGGGAGAAAGGAGGGGAGAGGGGGTTTGTTAGAGATTACCTAAAATTGGAGAATTCACCTTTTATACAGTAAGGGTTGTAAGTTGCCCAAACAGAATATAAGGAGCAAGGAGATTTTTGACTTCAGCAAGGGAGAGCCAGGGGTCAGTGATATCTGGAGTCTCGATGAAGAAAGTCAACAGCTTCAGGTTCCTGGCATGCCTGTCCTAGATGATCTGTCCTGGGCCCAGTACATCGATGCAATCATAGAGAAAGCCCACCAACACCTCGACTTGCTCAGAAGATTGAGGAGATACACCATGCTGCTAAATACTATCTTGAACATCTACAAGTGCAGGATGGAGGCCCTATAGACTGGTTCAAAAACTCGAATGTCCAAGATTAAAGGAGGCTGCAGAAAGTGGTGGACACTGCCCGGCCTATCACGGATACTGACCTCCCCACCATTAAAATGAAATACAGGAGATGCTGCCTCAAAACGGCAGGAAATACCGAATGCCCACACCATCCTGGCCACACTCTCATTTCATTTCTGCCTTCGGTAAGAAGGTACAGGAGTCTGAGAACCGTGATCTCCTGATACAAGAACAGCTTCTCCCCGTCAACCACCAGGTCCTTGAACCACCCTGCAGAACCCCTACTACAAACGCTGCCCCCGCCCCAAACATTGTGGAGTTTGCACGTGAAATAACTGACAATTTATGGCGCATTTATTTGTGTTCTTGCATCTATTGTGCCTGTAAAGCTGCAGGAAATAAGACTTTTATTGTTTTGATTCACAGCCGTTGGAGATGACAAGTTGATCTCTTGACTCCATAAAACACTAATTCTTTTAAATCTTGATCCATCATTGTTTGTGGTGTGAGTTTATACATTTTCAGATATTTGGCATCGAGTAGGCTTCATATCTTTGAGCTTATCGTTGAGGTTCAGGCAGCATTACAAATATTGAAGAGATCTACACATGATATTTTTGGTGCAAGGAGATGAACGCTTCATGATATGTGGTTAGCTGAGCAGTCCAGCTAATTCCGAGACGCTCTTGTATGTTTCTGTGCAGCCTGGTTTCTCAGACTAATGAGTTAACTGGTGCCTTGGGCAGCGTGTGGTTGGCACCAGAGACCACCAGACGACAGCCACACATCTTCAGTCGGTGACTGCAGGTGAAACGAGCAGCGCGGTCAGCAACACTCTTGGGGACCTTCCAACTGTGGGCCAGATTCGGGAATAAGAAACGCAGAAGTTCTAGTTCTCGGAAATTTTCTTTTTAACTTCAGAAATATACACTGAATAGATACGCTTCAGTGGCCTGTGTAATGAGAGGGAGGGTCAGGGTCAGGGAGTACAAGAGCACGTGGTGCAGAGGTATAAACTGGCTGAGAAGCGAAGAGAGAGCCTCGATCGCTCAGATGCTCAGAGATCGCTTGTGGTGTCACTGACGTGTTGGAGATAACCTCCCTCGATCTTCACATCAGGTACGTTCTGTTCAGTGTTTCTGTATCGGACTGTGAGCAGTTCCTGCAGCCCGTGGGCTGCCGAGCCTGCAGCTGCATGTTGTTGGTCACCTTCAGTCCAGTCGGTGTTTATTCCGATCTGTGCCTGTGTCGGTATTTTGTTCACATTTGAAGAGTTTGTGCATTTTTTTAAGCTGCTTTATGTTTTGAGGAAGTTGAATTTGTAAACATCAAACCATCAAAGGCCAATGTGAATGTAAGCCGCGTAGTATTCACCTCAGCAACAGAAGGCAAAGATATATTCTGGCAGAGCTCCTTCCATTCAGCATTCGATGCCTCATTTTCCCTCATACTCCATCCCCCCTCTCTATATCAATTCTACGAGGATGCGCTTGGAAGATGTTAGCTGTGCGGCCTCAGGGGACAGATGTTGGAGCCTCGGGATACAGCTTTGGGACACTCAGGATACAGAGGACAGGAGACACAGATGTGCATGTTATAGGAGCAGAATTAGACCATCCGGCCCATCAAGTTTACTCCGCCATTCCAACATGGCTGCTCTATCTGTTCCTCTCAACCCCATCCTCCTGCCTTCGTCCCTTAACCCCTGGCACCCGCACTAATCAAGAATATGCCAATCCACACCTTAAAAATATCCAGTGACTTGGCCTCCACAGCCGTCTGTGGCAATGAATTCCACAAAATCACCAAAAAATGTCCTCCTTTGTAAAGGTACGTCCTCTTATTCTGAGGCTGCGCCCTCTGGTCCTAGACTCTCCCACTGTTGACCCTCAAGGTACAGCCATGGGTCAGGGGGTGCAGCTGTGGGACTGCCAGGTTGCAGCTGTGCGATCCTCAGGTGACAGCAGTTGTCAACTCACACTGTTGCATTAAGCTTCCTGCCCAGCTGGCTTACGAGCCAGAGACACTCGTAGACATGTCCGGCGCTGCTGGTGCTCAGAGGGAACTACCTCCGGCAGGGCTCTTTAAACATCCTTGTCTCGAAGATATACCGCCAGTCCTTTAGCGTCACTTGGATCCAAATGGCGGAACCCCCTTCCCAACAACACTGTGGCCAGCAACGTCAACAGAAGCACGGCAGTGGTTTCAGGAGGCAGCTCACCTCCACCACAAGGGCAATGAGGAATGGGTAACAATGGGTGGCTCGGTGGCACATCAGTAGAGTTGCTGCCTTACCACACCAGAGACCCTGGTTTGATCCCGACTACAGATGCTGCCTGTACAGAGTTTGCAAGTTCTCCCCATGACTGTGGGTTTTCTCCATGAGCTCTGGTTTCCCCCTCCCTGAGATTCAGGGACAGTTTCTTCCCAGCTGTTATCAGGCAACTGAATTATCCTACCAACAACTAGAGAGCAGTCCTGAGCTGCTATCTACCTCATCGGGACCCCTCAGACTACCTTTGATCGGATTTTACTGTCTTTATCTTGCACTGAATGTTATTCCCTTATCGTGTATCTATACACCGTGAGCGGCTCAATTGTAATCATGTATTGTCGTTCCGCTGACTGGTTGGCACGCAACAAAAGCTTTTCACTGTACCTCGGTACACGTGACAATAAACTGGACTGAACTGAGACAAAGGCAATCAAGAGGAGTCGTGGACAAACGTCCTAGAGCCCCTGGGAGATCGGTTGCTGGGTTAACCAAGCCACAGGCAGGGGGACCCCTGGATAGGAAGTGAATTGGGGATATGGAGGCAGTGTGAAACAGTGACATGGAATGGCCATCATCTGCGGCTGTCTCATTAATGCTATAAGTACTGGCTACTAAAGGGGTGGAGGATTAGAAAAAGACTTTAGATGGAAGATGGACACAAAATACTGGAGTAACTCAGCGAAAACAGGCAGCATCACTGGAGAGAAGGAATGGGTGACTTTTCGGGTCGAGACCCTTCTTCAGAAGGTAGGTGGATTTAGTTGAAGGGTTTCTGAGGTTGCAAACCAGGCTGCAAGATGCCTCTCTGAGTTCCTGACTTTTACCTCAGTCCATTCTTTCTGTTCTTGTCACTCAACCCCAACTTGTGAAAATGTGCATAGACACAAAATGCTGGAGTAAGTCAGGCGGGTCAGGCGGCATCTCTGGAGAATATGGATAGGTAACGTTTTGCGTCGAGACCCTTCGAATGTAAACTTTATACATTGTGAAAATGGAGAATTAAGTCCGAGTTAATTGTCATGTGCACAAGCGTGGTGAGGTGCAGGTGCAATGTAAATCTTCCACAAATGACCTATCCAGTGATCCAGCTTTGTCTGCATGCTATCCAGTCAAATCATACCATACATGCTTACAACATCACAATGTTACAATTATTCGACGAACGATCCGGGGCTCAGATGTTTCGTGTACAGATATCAAGGTCTGGTCCCTGCACACTGCATGCAAGAGCACAATGAGGTTGGTGGGAAGATCGGGCTTACCTCCGTTGACTTAAGGGAGAGTCATCCCATTGTAGGATAACAGCAGGAAAGATGCTGATCCTGAATCTCGTGGTGCGTGCTTTCAAGCTTCTGAATCTTCTGCCCGACAGGAGAGGGGAGAAGAGGGAATGACTGCAGGGTGAATAGTTCTTGAATATGTTGGCTGCTTTCCCGAGGCAGCGTGAAGTGTAGATGGAGTCAATGGGGAAGGGGGAGAGACTGTTCTGTGCCATGGACTGGGCTACACCCACAACTCTTCATTTCTCGTGATCTTGGGCAAAGCAGTTTAGTTTAGGGATACAGCCCGGAAACAGGCCCGGAAACAATTTTGCCGAGCCAATTAGCCTATAAACCTGTACATCTTTGGAGTGTGGGAGGAAACTGGAGCTCCTGGAGAAAACCCACGCAGGTCACAGGAAGAGCATACAAACTCCATGCAGACCGCACCCATAGTCAAGATTGAACCCAGATCTGTGGCGCTGTCAGGCAGCAACTCTACCGCTGCGCCACAGATACTAAACCAAGTTGTGATACCATCTGATAGGACGTCTTCTACAGTGCACGGGTAAAGGTTGGCAAGAGTCATTGAAGGCGTGTTGAACTTAGTCTTCTGAGAGAGTAGAGGTGCCTTCTTGACCACAGCTTCAATCAGATTGGGCCTGGAGACACTGTTGGTCATATTCACACCGAGGAAGTTGAATCTCTCAATTATCTCTGGTTTGGGTCCACAGAAGCTGTCTAGAGCACGTACTCCACAAACGCTTCCAGAGGTCAATAACTAGCTCCTTCATCTTGCTGACATTCAAGGAGAGGTTCTGGTCTTGACACCGTGTTACTGGGCTTCTCCATTTCCTTATTCAATTGTTAACATAGATGTCTTACAAGGAATTAATTGTTTAAAGTATCTTCTAGTGCAATTACATATTTTAGGTTTATTGCTATTTTACTATTGGGTTATAATTTTTAAAGGTGATTTATTGTTTAAAGGTGATTTATTATTTATGATTATTATATCATTTTTAAAGGTGATTTTTATTAAAACATTTATTTATAATTATTATACAATTTTTGAAGGTGTTCGTGATATGATTAATTTGTAATGGTTCATGAACATTTTTCCGTTGTTGTGCATGTTAGTGACGCTCCAGGATCAGTGGGTCAACTTGGGGCATGACGTAACGGGCTGTTGACGTTTCTCTGCGGCTGCAACTTGCCGATGATGGTGAAGCCGAGATCTTGCTCAAGGTGAGCTTGGGCAGGGAGAGGGGAATGCGGTGGTGGGCAGCAACCCCAGGCTGCGTGAGGGGCAGCGGGAGGGGGCATGAAAGATATGGCGCCAAGCACTGGTATTACATTGGAAAACCCCACCAACACTTTGTCCTGTCCCTCCCTCTGCCGGGTGAACCACTCGCAGTAACTCCCAGAGGATCATTCCACCTTCCCACAGCTTCCTTCAAACCTTCCAGAGCCCTTTACCGATCGTCGCTGGTCTTGATCGCCTCTCCGATTTGCACGGTGACTTTTGCTGCCAAGGTCCTATGGCTTGAAGTTCCTCCAAAGGTCTCCCTCAGCCCTTCCACCCCCGACTTCAAAATGCTACCTAAATCCCCCGCCATTGACCGCACTTTAGCCTTTTACTGCTGGCTGCCAACATTTGGTTTGACACTGCATCCAAGAAGCATCTTTGAACAGTTCACTACAATACTGACACTCTAGATTGAAGTTGTTCATATACCATTCCCATTTAACTTTTTCAACATGGAGCGGGCTGAATTAGTAGGCATTAGCTACAAGGAGCCGCTGGACAAAGTTGCATTATGTTATCTGGAGCATCGGAGGCTGAGGGGAGACCTGATAAGTGTATATATTGATTCTGCGCAGGAAGTTCAGAGATAGTCTTGGCATCATGTTCGGCACAGACATTGTGGGCCGAAGGGCCTGTTCCTGTGCCATACCGTTCTATGTTCTATATAAAATGATGGGAGGCATAGATAGGGTAGACAATCAGGACTTTTTTTACCCCAGGGTGGAATTGTCAAAGGCTAGAGGACATAGCTTGAAAGTGAGAGGGACAAAGTTTAAAGGAGATGTGCGGGGCAAGTTTGTTTTTTACATAGAGAGTGGTGGGTACCTGGAACGCGCTGCCAGGAGTGGTGGTGGAGACAGATAACGACACGGGCATTTAGATGGGCACATGGATAAGCAGGTATTTATGGATTATGAGTTTAGTTTAGTTTAGCGATACAGCATGGAAACAGGCCCTGCAGCCCACCGGGTCCACACTGAACAGTGATCACCCCTACACTACTTCTATCCTGGGGCAATTTACAGAAGCCAATTAAACTACAGACCTGTGCGTCTTTGGAGTGTGGAAACCGGAGCACCCAGAGAAAACCCACGCAGTCACAGGGAGAATGTACAAACTCCACCCATAGTCGGGATTGAACCCGGTTCTCTGGTGCCGTTAGGGAGCAACTCTACCGCTTTGCCATTGTGCCTCGCCCCAAATTAATTGACCTGGGCATCAAGTTCGGCGTGGACATTGCTGGCTGAGGGGCCTGTTCCTGCGCTCTAGTGTTCTAAGATCTGTATCTTGTTTTGTTTTTTTTAAATCTAGGACACCGAGATCAGCGTGGAACCATGAACGTCTCTGCGGAAATGCATGGTGTGATGTGTAACTACACGGCAGGCCGGCTGGAGAAGCAGCTGCTCCCAGTCATGTACTCTCTCATCAGCCTGAAAGGGCTGCTGGCCAATGGCCTGATGTTATCCATGTTTCAGAAGCGGCTGCTGAGGAAATGTGGCGTGCATACTTACCTGATAAACCTGTCGGTGGCCGACCTGATCATCTGCCTGGTCCTGCCCTTCAGAGTGGTCCTCCTGATCAAAGGGGACTCGTGGACGGAGAGTTCATGGAAATGCATCACCATAACCATGATTATTAACTTTGGTTTCTACTGCACTCTCGCCTGCCGGACTCTCTGCTTAATCTTCATCGGTTTTAGCCGGTACGCGATCATTGTAAAGTTCCACCACAAGAAACTCAAACTATTGTACGAGCCCCGTTTCGCAAAGTACGCCTCCATTGCTTTCTGGATTACAGGCATCTTAATTGTGACAGTCTGTTCAATTTACATGTCCAGGTCGATGGCAGCATCTGAATTACTGTGCTATGGTGTCAAGGTGTATACACAGGTAGAGGCTAACTTAATCGCCCTCAATGTCTTCTCAATACTGTTCCTCTTTATTTTAATAGCCCTGGTTCTTTTGTATGTTTTGGTCGTCGTCTACTTGTCCAGAGTGAGGAAAACCGCGGCCGCCCAGAAGAACCGGGTGCTTTACCGCAAGTCCCAGCTCAGGATCTGCGTGGCGGTGTTCACCTGCATCGTGTGCCAGTTGCCGTACATCAGTTACCAGCTGGCCTCAAACATCCACAGGACGTTCTACAACGACTGCCACGTCCTGGTCCCGATGCAGAAGGTCAAGTTACTCTTGCTCTGGCTGGTCTCGCTCAACAGCTGCCTGGACCCCATCTTGTACATCGTCATCCAGAAATGTTCCTCCTTGGTCAACGGCCACTCGGAAAGCACGGGCAAGTGCCGTGAGATGGATACTGCAAGCCACACTAACTAGTGCAGGGCATGGTGCTTGCCGTGGCAGTGAAGGTAGATGATGGCAGGTTCAGCCGGCCCCCTGCACCAAGATGGACAGACCTGAAGCTTCATAAGTTCATAGGTTCTTAAGATATATGAGTGAAAGTAGGCCATTTGGTTCATCAAGTCTACTCCGCCATTCAATCATGGCTGATCTATCTTTCCCTCTCAACCCTATTCTCCTGGCTTCTCCCCATAACCCCTGAGACCCGTATTAATCAAACAAGTCTGAAAAATGACCCGAAACGTCACCCATTCCTTCTCTCCAGGGACGCTGCCTGTCCCGCTGAGTTACATAGATACATAGACAAGAGGTGCAGGAGTAGGCCATTCGGCCCTCCGAGCCAGCACCGCCATTCAATGTGATCATGGCTGATCCTCCACAATCAGTACCCTGTTCCTGCCTTCTCCCTATACCCCTGGATTTCGCAAGCCCTAAGAGCTCTATCTAACTCTCTTTTGAAAGCATCCAGTGAATCACCCTCTGCTGCCTTCTGAGGCAGAGAATTCCACAAATTCACAACTCCCTGTGTGAAAAAGTTTTTCCTCATCTCAGTTCTAAATTGCCTACCCTTTATTCTTAAGTTGTGGTGCCTGGTTCTGGACTCCCCCAACATCGGGAACATGTTTCCTGCATGTAGCATGTCCAATCCCTTAATAATTTTATGTGTTTCTATAACAGTCCCTCTCATCCTTCCAAATTCCAGTGAATACAAGCCCAGTCACTCCATTCTTTCATCAAATGACAGTCCTATCATTAACCTCGTGAACCTATGCTGTACTCCCTCGATGGCAAGAATGTCATTCCACAAATTAGGAGACCAAAACTGCACACAATACTCCAGGTGTGATTTCACCAGCACCCTGTACAACTGCAGAAGGACCTCTTTGCTCCTATACTCAACTCCTCTCGTTATGAAGGGCAACATGCCATTAGCTTTCTACACTGCCTGTTGTACCTGCATGCTTACTTTCAGTGACTGATGTACTAGGATACCCAGGTCTCGTTGTACTTACCCTTTTCTAACCTGACAGAATTCAGATAATAATCTGCCTTGCTGTTCTTGCCACCAAAGTGATAACCTCACATTTATCCACAATAAACTGCATCTGCCATGCGTCTGCCCTCTCACCCAACCTGTCCAAGTCACCTTGCATCCTGATAGCATCCTCCTCACAGTTCACACTGCCAACCAGTGTTTCTTTTAATTCCTTCATCTAAATCATTAATGTATATTGTAAATAACTGCGGTCCCAGCACCGAGCCTTGCGGCACCCCAATAGTCAGTGCCTGCCATTCTGAAAGGGACGTGTTAATCCTTATTGTTTGTTTCCTGTCTGCCAACCAATTACTCCAACATGTTATGTCTATGAGATGGAGATTGAGATGTCCTTGTTAATTTTGGTCCCTGTTGGCTTACTGCCATTCTGATGGTAATAAACAGATTATGTTTGACCTCAACCAAGGGTCCCAACCCAAAACATTGCCTCTCCATTCCCGGCACAGATACTGCCTGACCCACTGAGTTCCTCCAGCACTTCTGCCTGAGTTTTGACTCCCATGGCTATCTAAATGCTGACCGTAACGAGACAAGTTTTTAGGTTCCGCTCCTTCTGCTGTGCAAGGCTGTACTACCCAAACACTGCGGCTGCCTTCAGCCCCAGCATATCTTTCATTTGCATTCAGCTTGAGGCCATTTACAGAGAACATCGTTACAAGAGGCTGGATGGATGGTGGAATACGGAGACAAAGTACGTGCGGCCGGCGGGACTCAGCGCCACGCGGCAACGGCTACGGACTGACAGCTGGGCAGTATTGCTGGGAAACCACTCCTTCCCTGAACGAGCTGGACGCATTCTGTGCTCGCTTTGGAGAGAAGGCCGGTGGAACGAGCCCAGCCAGCCTTGGTATCCACGCTCCCTGCGGCAGATGGAAGACTGGGCTACCTGAGAATGGAGCAGCCGGCCTCGTCCTCAGGACCCGCGTGGTCCAGTGGCGGGAGCTTTCACGAACACCTCCAATGTGTTTGTGTGCCAAAGTGATGCCTCTTGCATGTGGACTCAGGGGACTGTTCTGCGCATCCTGTACTGACCGGGGCAATTGTGTTTATGCACGTGGGACAGTGTTGCTGAGCTGTGTGCACAAAAGTGTGTTTCATTGTACGCAGTACAAATGACAGTAAAGAAAACATTGGCCATTGAAGCCGCACTAATCCATTCTGAGGTCCTCACCTGCTTTAAGAAGACCACTATCATCCCGGTGCCAAAGAAAAGCAAGGACATTCCGTGCGCTAGTAACTACTGTCCTGTGAGATAGATTGTTCCATGATTTGGGGGGAACATTGAACATTTTCTCTGGAACTGTAATGCTACATTGCTGCAATCCCATCTTCTGCACTCTGGCAGCTTTCTCATTGCTCTGCCTTTGTGTATGATTTGACTGTGTCCATGTATAGTATCTGATTTAATTGGATAGCATGCAAACAAAAGCTTTTTACTGTATCTCGGTACACTGGACAATAATAAAGCAATAAACTAATCATAGAGTTATACAGCATTTAAACATGCCCTTCGACCCATCAGGTCAATGTCGACAAAGTTACATGTTCCTGCATCCTGCCCATAGTCCTCTAAACCCCCCTCTCTAGATATCTGTCCAACACATATTAAACATTGTAACTGGATCTTCCTCTGTAGCTTCCGCCGGCAGTTCAGGAACTCAACAGGTCAAGCAGCATCTGTGGAGGAGAGGAATTGTCAACATTTCACGACAGGTCCCTGCATCAGGACCCATACCTTAACCATTCCTTTCCCCGCCACAATGCTGTTTGACCCGCTGAGTGCCTTCAGTAGTTGTTTTTTTATTAAAAATACCGTCTGCTTGTCTTAATGACAGCGAGTTCAATAAGAGAGGAACCACACTACAGAGGGAGATGCAAGGAACTGCAAATGCTGGCTTACAAAAAGAGACACAAAGGGCTGCAGTAACTTTTGTCAGGCAGCATCTCTGGAGAAGATGGATAGGTGATGTTTCAGGTGGGACCCTTCTCCAGACTGTATGTATTGGTGAGGGGTGGAGAAAGCATGGATGGGTGACGTTTCGGGTCGGGTGCTTTCTTCAGACTGAAAATTCTCTCGACCTGAAACATCACCTAATCATGTTCTCTAAAGATGCTGCCTGACCAACTCAGCACTTTGAGTTATTTATAAGTTATTAAGTTCCTAAGACGTAGGAGCAGAATTAGGCCATTTGGCCCATCGAGTCTGTTCTGCCATTCGATTAAGGCTGATCTATTGTCTACTGCGAGGTTTCGGCTGGAATTTACTTTGATAACTTTTTATCTGATTTGATGTATATTAATATATAACCTAGACGATAAAGTGTAAAGTCAGCGTTGTTGTTGGTGTCTGCAGGGAGGCATGTTGTGCAAAGCCGTGCTCAACATCAGATGCTGCAGTTTGTTGCATGTGGTTTGTGTCTGGGCCAGCTTCAGTCATCAGCCCGTCGCCACAGTGTCCCTGCCTCCGTGTGGCTTGTGCTGAGGCAGATAGAGCCCCACAGCATCAGCCCGCCTCCCTGCGGTCACTGCGCTCGCTGCTTCTGCAAGCGAGGTCACTTATTCTCGGTGGAGCAAGGCAGCTGCACGCACGCACAGGCAGGGGTGGAAATGCGAGGCGAGGGTTTTCCCCAGGTTGGAAATGTCAAACACCAGAGAGCCTAGCTTTAAGCTGAGAGGGGCAAAGTTTTAAGGAGAAGTGTGGGGGAGGTTTTTCACACAGAGAGGGTGGTGGGTGCCTGTCACATGCTGCCAGGGGTGGTGGTGGAGGCAGATACGATAGTGGCGTTTAAGAGGCTTTTAGATAGGCACACGGATATGCAGGGAATAGAAGGATATGGACTATGTGAGGCAGAGGAGATTAGTTTAACTTGGCATCATGTAAGGACTGCCCCTCCCGCAGTGCGGCGCTCCCACTGAAGCTTGTGTTCATGTGTCTGAATGGAGACGTATCCATGACCTCTCACCCTGTAGCAGGACTGGGCCCCACCGACCCACGTCTGATGCGAGGTGCTGCTGTGGGGCAAGCCCTTGAGCCCATTCCCTGATGCTCCCACGGCCCTCACTGAGCCCAGGGGTACAACCGGTGGACATGCCTCTGCCCACAACACTGCTCCATAACTGTCTGCGTTATCAACAGGTCGCTGGGAGATTACGTCCGTCTCCAGTGCTCTGAAACCGGCCGACATTTATCCCACAGTCAACACTCTGGCTCCTGCTCCCACATCACAACAGTGACCGAGCGGGGAGCTGCTGACTGTTGTCGCACGTCAGCTGCTCTGTGCCAGTGACGCAGCTGCTCTGTGCCAGTGACGCAGCTGCTCTGTGCCAGTGATGCAGCTGCTCTGTGCCAGTGATGCAGCTGCCCGGTGCCAGTGATGCAGCTGCTCTGTGCCAGTGATGCAGCTGCTCTGTGCCAGTGATGCAGCTGCTCTGTGCCAGTGATGCAGCTGCTCTGTGCCAGTGATGCAGCTGCTCTGTGCCAGTGATGCAGCTGCCCGGTGCCAGTGATGCGGCTGCTCTGTGCCAGTGATGCAGCTGCTCTGTGCCAGTGATGCAGCTGCTCTGTGCCAGAGATGCAGCTGCCCGGTGCCAGTGATGCAGCTGCTCTGTGCCAGTGATGCGGCTGCTCTGTGCCAGTGATGCAGCTGCTCTGTGCCAGTGATGCAGCTGCTCTGTGCCAGTGATGCAGCTGTTCTGTGCCAGTGATGCAGCTGCTCTGTGCCAGTGACAGATGCTGAACTAAACGTCTTCTCTCTTGAACATTGTGCACGACAGAATCATCCACCAGTCTGAAGGAGGGTCCCAACCCGAAACATCGCCTCTCCATAAGGATGGCAAAGTAAGGGGACCTTGGATGACTGAAGAGGTTGTAAATTTGATCAAAAAGAAAAAGGAGGCGCAGGCAAGGTTTAAGAGGTTGGAATCAGACGGGGCCTTTGGTATATAAGGAATGTAGGAAATAACTCAAACTTGCAATTAGAAGGGATGGCGCAGTGGTAGAGTTGGTGCTTTACAGCTCCAGAGACCTGGATTCCATCCTGACTACAGGTGCTATCAGTACAGAGTTTGTACGTTCTCCCCGTGACTGCGTAGGTTTCCTCCGGGTGCTCCAGTTTCCTCCCACACTCCAAAGACGTGCAGGATTTATAAGTGAGTCAGAAGGGTTCTGACCAAAAACGTCACCTTTTCCTTTTCTCCAGAGATGCTGCCTGACCCACTGAGTTACGCCAGCATTTTGTATCTATCTTGGGTAGAAACCAGCATCTGCAGTTCCTCCCATCATAGGTTTGTAGGTTAATTAGTTTTGGTAAAATTGTAAATTGTCCCTCGTGTGCAGGATAGTGCAAGTGCACAGGCTGATCACTGGCCGGCACGGGCCTGGGGAGGTGAAGGGCCTGAAGCAGAATTCTGCTGAGGCTGAAAATCAAATAAAACCAGAAAAAGCTGGAAACCGAGGTCAGGCAGCATCTGTGGAAAGAGGTAATGTCACAAATGTGCCATTCCTTCTCTGAACATATCTTGTCCAAGAGAGTAACCTCTTAACTCCTCTAACTCCTGGTCTCCTGACTGCCCCGGTTTTCTCCCCAGACCCATGTTGGGATCCTCTGCCCATGCACCCGTCCATCTTTCAAAAACAACATCATCTCATTCTCCGCAAACCCTGGTCCTTCATTCTTTCCACATCACTGCCGCACCTCCCATCCCTGCCCTCTCCAGATCCATGTCCATCTTTCCTGGAAGTCCGTGCTTGATTCCCTCCAATCTGGAGTCTGGTTACCCCACCCTCTCATCCATCATCCACACACCAGGGGGCAATTTGCAGAAGCCAATTAACCTACAAACCTGCACGTCTTTGGGATGTAGCACCCAGAGAAAACCCACGCTTTTACAGAATGTCTCTTCATCTCCTTCACAGAGTCCCTCATTTCCTGAGACTGCCCCAGACTCATAGAATTTATGTAATGCAGAGGAAGGCCATTCAGCCCATTTAGTGACATTGCATGGAGACAGCGTGGTAAAGAAGGCTTTCGGCATATTGGGTCTTCATCCGTCAGGGAATCGATGTTCAGAAGCTGGGAAGTTAAGTTACAGTTGTGCAAGACGTTGGTGAGGCTGCAATTAGGGCATTGAGTTTGATTTTGGTCACCCTGTTGTAAGAAAACTGGAAAGTGTGCAGAGGAGGTTTGCGAGGTGGTTGCCAGGACTCGACAGCCTGAGCTATTATGAGAAATTGAGAAGGCTAGAACAGGAGGCTGACGGATGTGGCATGCTCAGGGATTTTTAGAAAGGATCTTCCCATTGATGGGTTAAGACTTAAAATTAGATTGCACCACACCTAAATGAATGGGCATTTTTCTAAAAACAACCCCAGCTGATTGACCCAGCAGCAGGCGCTGCCGGCTGGATAACTAGCCTCATCTGGTGGCTGTGTAAGGTATTGCAGACGCTATCCCTGCAAGGCAATTGCTGAAATGTAACACTACAGTTCTGACTATAAATGGAGCTCACACTACAGCGAGCGTTCAATTGGACAGCGCTATTTCCATGTTAACATAGAAATCAGGCAATTGTTACCCTATCTCTCTAATTCTCACAGATTTGTTGGAATGGAGTTCAGAGAAGAGACTAGCCACTAAAATGTGCAAACAAGTCGTGGTAAAACCTCACCAGACATCTCCTGACCACTGCCAGGAATTGTCTCCAGAATTGAAAATGATACTGTGCATGAATGATACATCATTATTTTACTTATACATCCCAGATTTTTCTGGCAGAGTGGCGCAGCTGCCTCACAGTGCCAGACACCCGGATTCGAGTGCTGTCTGTGTGGGGTTTTCATGTTATCCTTCTGACCATGTGGGATTCCTCCGGGTGCTCCTATTTCATCCAGCATCTGAAAGATGCGTCGGTTTGTAGGTTAATCAACCTCTGTAAATTACCTTAGTGCGTAGGGAGTGGATGAGAAAGAGGGATAACATTAGAACGGGTGTGAACAGGGTGATCTATGGTTAGCGTGGACTCAGTGGGTTGAAAGGTCTGTTTCCAGGCTGTATCTTTCAATCCTGAAACTTCTACCCACATTATTATTCTTCCAACACATGATGTAACCTTGCATCTATTTGGCTTTGTAACACTTGCTGAGTCAGTTTCCTTTAGGTTTCCAGTCACCCTGGTTAAGATGATGCTTAGTTGACTTACTTGCTCACTTGGGTTTCACATCAGCTGCAGAACATGTGGAGCGAAGCAGCTTCCCGATCACAGCACGTTACTGAGTAAAATCTCCAGAAATCGCTGAAGCCCCTTCACAGTGTTCCCTTACTATTAACTTTACCTTATTTGGTTACTCGGTCTTCTACTTTTTTTCCCCCCGCTACTACAGATTGCTCTCTGACCCTTGCACCATCCTGCTGTTTTAAACTTGTGGTATTTGTTGTTGCATTTATTAATATTGTATGGATATTGTTAACTCCATGTGCTTTGTGTGAGCAAGGAATTTCAATCAAAACACAATGCTGGAGGAACTCAGCGGGTCAGGCAGCATCTGTGGAAGGAAATGGACAGACGACTTTTCGTGTTGGGACCCTTCTTTGGATTAATGGGGGGGGGGAGCTGGAAAAGAGAGGTGGGTGCAGGACAAAGCTTGGCAAGTGCTATCTGTTTGTCGGTGATGGGCAGATGGGTGGAATAAGTGACAAAGGCGGGAGGTGATAAGAAGACAAAATGTTGTCACATAAGGAGGGGAGGAGGAGTGAAATGTAAATATGGAGGGAGGGATATAGGTGGAAGGAATTTTCTGAACTCTAGTGTACATGACAGTAAACTAATGTGATCTGAATCTGTGCAGCTGGTGTTAAAGAATGAACTGCAGATGCTGGAGAATCGAGGGTACACAAAAGGCTGGAGAAACTCAGCGGGTGCAGCAGCATCTAAGGAGCGAAGGAGATAGGCGACGTTTCGGGTCGAGACCCTGCTCCAGTCTGAAGAAGGGTCTCGACCCGAAACGTCGCCTATCTCCTTCGCTCCTTAGATGCTGCTGCACCCGCTGAGTTTCTCCAGCCTTTTGTGTACCCTGTGCAGCTGGTAGTGTTCAGATGCCACTGACGTGATCCAGACTTACAAATTAGAATGCCCAATCATACAGATGAAATAGTTTCAGATGACAATCGATTGCGAGCATATTTTCACCACGGGGGGAGCATAGTCTCACCCAGCCCCAGAGTTAAGACACGGACTCCATCCTAAACCAATGGGCCCAACACCTGATATCGGGCAAGTGCCGGTGTCCATTATTGAGGAGGTTGCAGCAGGACATTTAGAAAAGCGTATGGTGGTCAAGCAGAGGTTTTATGAAAGGCAAACCGTTTCTGACAAGAAGGCAAAGTTTGTTGAGGATCTCACAGACAGAGCGAGTGTAGTGGATGTGGTGTGACTGGATTACCAGAAGCCATTCGATAGGTTTACCACTCAAGATAAACTTGCCTGTTATTGTGGGTAACATATCAACATTGGGTACAGGAGTGGATAACAATTAACTGAAAATAGAGGGCCTGGATAATTGGGTCATTTTTGGGTTGGCAACGGTGACCTGTGGATATCATAGGATTCAGGGCTTGGCATTTAACTATTAGTAATCAAGATAAAGGAGATTGTGATCGTCACATACCCCAGTCGTGTACACGTACACCAGTCATGTACACAAACCCCAGTCGTGTGCACATACTCGAAGGGCCGAAAGGCCTCCTCCTGCACCTATTTTCTATGTTTCTATACCCCAATCGTGTACACATACACCAGTCATGTACATATACCCCAGTTTGCATTCTGAAGCTAGTAGTCTGAAGAAGGGTTTTGGCCCGAAACGTTGCCTTCTCCTGGATCACCCGCATTGAAGCAACAACCAAGAAAGCACGCCAACGCCTCTACTTCCTTTGAAGGTTAGGAAGTTTGGCATGTCCCCCACAGCTCTCACCAACGTCTACAGATGCACCATAGAAAGCATTTTATCAGGATGCATCACAGCTTGGTTTGGGAACAGCTCTATCCAAGACCGCAAGAAATTACAGCAAATTGTGGACGCAGCCCACACAAATCACACAAACCAACCCTATTGACTCCATTTACAACTCATGCTGCCGTAACAAGGCCAGCAGCATAATCAAGGACAAGTCACACCCTGGCCATTCTCTCTTCTCCCCTCTCCCATCAGGCAAAAGGTATAGAAGTGTAAAAACCCACACGTCCGGATGCAGGGACAGTTTCTTCACAAATGTTATCAGGCAACTCAATCACCCTACCATAACGTCCCGGAAATGGTGGCGCTGCCCGGCAGCGGCGGCTCGCCTGCAGTCTGTCTGTTTTTACTTTTTTGTTGTAGTTTTCTTTTGTCTGTCTTAGTTAAATGTAGTTTATTAGGTTGTGTGTGTGTGTGGGGGTTGGGAGGGGTGGGAGAAACATGGTTTTAGTCTCTTCCTTCGGGGGGATGCGACTTTTTCTCGTCGTGTCCCCCGTCTCTGTCTCCGTCCGCGCTGAGGCCTAATGGCGGAGCTGGCGGCCTCGGGGCTGTGGCGGCGTTCCGGCGGTGGCAGCCCGGCTTCGGAGGCTCGGCCGCGGGCCTAGTGGACGACAACATCGGAGGCCTGAATCGCCTCAGCACAGAGGGAGAACAAGGAGGGAAGAGACAAAGTCTTTAAGACTTATGCCTTCCATCACAGTGAGGAGATGCCTGGTGAACTCACTGTGGAGGATGTTAAATTTGTGTTTATTGTGTGTTTTTTTTTAATTATATGTATGACTGCAAGGCAACGAAATTTCGTTCAGACCGAAAGGTCTGAATGACAATAAAGGATACTTTACTTTACTTTTTTTTAACTTAATCATGCATTGTCTTTCTGCTGGCGGGTTAGCACGCAACAAAAGCTTTTCACTGTACCTCGGTACATGTGACAATAAACTAAACTGAGATTATTAATCGATATTACTAATTTTGATGAAGGGACCAAGTGTGGTGCAGCCAAATCAGTTGTTGACAAACAGATGGGTGGGTGAGCATGTAGGGAGGAGATGCAAGGAGTTTGCAGAGGGACAATGAGTGAGCAGATAGCTGACGGGCAGAGCATACTGTGAGAAATAATAACCTACCGATTAATGAAAGCTCGCGATCGGGTGGATTTGGAAAGGGTGTTTTCAGTAGTGAGAGAGTCTCGGACCAGAGAGCGCACCAACCCACAACCTTTAGAATGGAGATGAGGAATTTCTTCAGCCAGATGGTGGTGAATCTGTAGGATTCATTATCACAGATATCTGTGGAGGCCAAGTCTTTGGGTATTTTTAAAGCAAAGATTGATAGGTCCTTGATTTGTAAGGATGTCAAACGTCACGGGAGGGCAGGACAATGGGGTTGACAGAAAAATAGATCAGTCATGATCGAAGGATGGTGCAGAATCAATGGGACGAACGTCTTCTGGAAATGTGAGGTTCTACGCTCTGGAAGTAAGAGTTTAACATATAGATTATTAAGAGAATGAAGTGAGGCTACAAATATTGCCTTAATGGGATCTGGTGGTCCCGGGGGACACATTAGATGTCCACATGGTTTTGTGCAGAGGACATTGTATCTCAGAAATCCAATGGGGCATTTTGAGGAGGTAGCAAATAAAATTGGTGTAGACAGGGAGACAGGCTTGGTTTATAAGTGGAAATATCAAACACTACGGGGCATAGCTTCAAGGTGAGAGGCTCAAAGTGTGCAGGGCAAGCTTAATACACAGAGAGTGGTGAGTGCCGGGAACACTTTGCCAGGGGTGGTGGTGGAGGCAGATAACTGGCATTTAGATGGACATACGAGCAGGCAGTGAATACAGCAATAAAGGTCACATACAAATAGATGGGGTTAGTCTAAATTGGCAATGTATTTGGCACTGACATTGTGGGCCGCAGGGCTTGTTCTTCTATTGTTCTGTTCTATGTTCCATGTGCTGTCAATGGTTTTGGTTCAGTTTTTTGAACAAGGGGACATAACTAATATAAGGGGAAGGTAATTTAAAACTGAGGTGTGCAAAATGTCTACTGTCCAGGTGCCTGTCCAAGTGTCTTTAAAGTATTATTGTTGTTGTAACTGCCTTCAGGCGGGGTGTGATGCAGATGGTGAAACGAGCCGAGTGAAACAGGGAGGACATGTTATCTAGTTCAGAAAAAGACACAAAGTGCTGGAGTAACTCGATGGGCCAGGCAGTGTCTCTTGAGAACAGGAAGTGATTTTTCGAAATCAGGAACAGGAAATTTTGGGTTGGGATTTCGGATTGAGAGCCAAAACGTCATTATCCATGGTGTCCAGAGATGCTGCCTGAGCCTCTCAGTATCTCCAGCATTATGTGTCTTTTTTTAAAAATAAACCAGCACCTGCAATTCCTTGTTCCTACATTGTATCTAGTTCAGACTTTGTTAACAAGTCGATAGTTAGGGGCAGTGAGAAGGGAGAGGCAGTGCTGCAGGGTTTTCCCACCAGGGTGACAGACCTCACTCTCCCATCAGTCCTGCCCCTGATCCAGAGACTGAAATGCTCACAGGGATCCAGATCGCAGCAAGGTAAACTGACCCTAGTATCCCTGGTCAAAGTGGGGACAGACTTCATAAAGTTGCCCAGGGCTGGGAACCTCGGTTTTCGAAAAGACAGTGCCTCACAAAATCAAAACGACAAACATGCTTTGTTTTATGTAAAGAGCCGCCCTTTGGGCACACTTATCTCTGCCTGCCCTGAAGATGAACTAGATAATTGGGCATGTGGTTAAACTGAAAACCTGCTTACACATTCAGAGCGTTGATGACGCCAATGCCTCCATCTAGTACCAACAATGCCACAAACGTTTGGCAAGTGCACAAAGAACACTGCACGAAGACAACACTTGGTTACTGTTGAACATTGAGCAAAGCTGCTGGACCCAACACTTCATGAGAACTTGTCCTGTTTTTCTGTCTTGTGTTCGAAGTTCCAAGCGTCAAGAGTGTTTTATTGTCATACGTCCTGAAACGGAACAACAAAATTCCTACTTCCAGCCACACAACTGAAATGTAAACATGTGTAGAAAGGAACTGCGGATGCTGGTTTAAACCGAAGAAAGACACAAAAAGCTGAAGTAACTCAGCAGGACAGGCAGCATCTCTGGAGAGATGGAATGGGTGACGTTTCGGGTCTAAAGAAGGGTCTCGACCCGCAATATCACCCATTCCTTCTCTCCGGTGATGTTGCGTGTCGAAGAAGGGTTTCGGCCCGAAACGTTGCCTATCTCCTTCGCTCCTTAGATGCTGCTGCACCCGCTGAGTTTCTCCAGCTCTTTGAGTACCCTCGATTTTCCAGCATCTGCAGTTCCTTCTTTAACAACATGTTGCTGAGTTACTCCAGCTTTTTGTGTCTTTCCTCAATATGTAAACATTGTACATATCAAACACAGCAGAGATCTTGAGATTCTGCATTCCTGAATGCTCATTTTAGACTGTGAATGTGTGTGAAATGCCCGGCACTAAAACCTAGCACATCCTTCAATAAACTTAACAGAGATTCCAAACCCAGAGTGAGTTTAGAAGTCTGTGAGCAATTTCAACAAAGTTGAACTCCTGGACAGAACTACAGGGCAAAGAGTAATTTATTGAAGATGCCATCAGCATCTAAGGGACATTGCTTTATGGTGCAAGGGACAACGTTTAAAGGAGAGCTGTGGGACAGGTTTCTTATTAATTACACAGAGTGGTGGGAGCCTGGAATGTGCTGCCAGGGCTGGTGGTGGAGGTAGATGTGACAGTGGCATTTGAGAGATGGCAGATGCTGGAATCTTGAGCAGGAAAAAAAAACGCTGGAGGAACTCAGTGGGTCGGGCAGCATCTGTGCAGGGAATGGATAGGTGATGCCTCAGCTCAGGGCCCTTCTATAGGAAGATGGACCCAAAGTGCTGGTGTTACTCAGCAGGTCAAGGAACATCTCTGGAGAAAACCCTTCTTCAGACCGCGCTGAGTCTCCACTGAGTTACTCCAGCACTTGGGATGTGTCCATCTTCGGTATATACCAGCATCTGCAGTTCCTTTAGACACACCCTTCTTTAGGAATTGGAATAGCGGGGAGAAAAATGGTAGAAAGATGTGATGGGCAAGAGCTGGCAATATTTTTGCTGAGTCTCACCTGAATATATAAAGGGTAAGAATTGTAGCTATTCATGATGGGCGATGTATGCATGCGTTGATTTCCATTCTTGCTGCTCCAGCTCGTTAATCCTACACTGTTCATTTTTGAACCCCATGCAGATGTTACTCAAACTCAGATGTTCCACATAAAGAATTATTGAACAAGGTTGTATCCTTACACAGGCAATATCTAATGAGAGAGCTATGCCCCTGATACCAACGCAAACTGTGCTGCTGTACGTTTGTCCATTGGCATCACAGAACACCTCATCGTTTTCCAACATTTGAAGAAAGGAAGTTGCGGCAGATCACGCAAGTTGAGTTTTGATCTTCAAAACAGATTTATTAAAAGTAAGATTAAGTAAGCCAGAGCAGAATGTCCACACAGCTATTCTATATGAGGAAAGAGCTTTTAACATATTATTTCAGCCATGAATTACGGAAATTCCGTTGATCACCAATTAGCGGGAACATCACTAAAACTGAAGTAGCATCTCCGACGTCAACTCCATCTTTAGTTTAATTTACCAACATGAATCCTCAAGCTCCCACCCCGCGACAATTCACCTTTGGTGGAGCCTGGAAGAGTGTTGCACAACTGAGCGATCTGCGAGAGTACACCTGCATGATTGCCTGAAAATGGTGATTCAGATGGACAGAGTTTTGAAGAAGATGCTTGGCTTCACTGGGAAGGGTATCGAGGGATGTGGATCCCGTGCAGGCAGATGAGATTAGTTTATTTTGGCATCACGTTTGCCATGGACATCGTGGGCCGAATGGACATTCCTGTGCTGTATTCTATGTTCTCCAGTACATGCCCATCAACACCCTCTGATTCTTCCCTGGGGGTTATTTACGGAAGCTAAGTAACCCAATGACTCGCATGCCTTTGGGATGTCAGTGAGTGCCCAGGGAAAGCAGTGGCGTTGGGCAAGTTGCAAAGAAATGACGTCCTCAAAAGCGGGTGACCAACAAAAGCCACAACGAGAAACACTCTCCCATGTTATGGTCCGTAATGTACCTGTTGATATTACTATGGAGGCTTGTCCATGTTCTTGTAAGTTTGTCTCCTTGGTCCATTCATGATCCTCTCAGTGCCCTTGCAGGTTTATCCTGGTGTGTTATTTTCCTGCTGTCTGGACGATGTGTGAGACAAGGAGATCGGGGAGCGAATACGTGAACCAAGGTTGAAGTTAAAAGGTTAAATGGTGATGACCCCAGTTTTCAGGTACTGGAGAACTGACTGGGTAGATAGAGTGAGAGAGAGACTGGGATTGGCCCAGAATTAAAAGACAGGAACATAAAATCCTCAAATTCACATTCCTAGACCCCCAAAACCTGGGGTTAGGCACCAAAATTATTTGTCTATGATGAACAATGAAGGAATAATGGGTATTTTAAGGATTTGGCATCCATCTTGGACGCCATCTTGAAAATTAGACCTTTCCAGTGGTCTGACTATGGTAGACCTTTGGTATGTTATTAAGCACACCTGATACTACTAAAAAGTGTTGAGAGTAGCACTGAGAGTAGCATTTTTTTGGGGGGTCAAACCAAATATGCAGCCACCTATACACAAAATGGGTGAGTATATATGAAGTCAGTTCACTGCTGAAGTTAATGCTGGGACAAGGGTTCATTTAAATCTGACATTAAATCTGACATCTGGATTTGGGAAAAGGAGGTCAGGCACAGAACGTTATGATCCTACGGAATGCTGGAACAAACCAGCGAGGTCCCAATCTTACAGTCGACAGAATTGCCTACTATAGTCCGCACCCCAGCTGACTTATTTTTCAGATGCAGTGTCACTGTCTTTCCTAGCTACTGCAAACTTCAATCCCTGCTTTTGTCCAAAGAGCTGGTTTGATTGGTGGCGAGGTGACATTAATGTTTCCCCCGCCCCATCATGGGCTGTGCCCCCATTAACAATATTGGTTATGAAGCCATCAGTCTACTGCTGGTTAGGTCAGTGTGAGCGGGGGAGGACTGCAGACCATGTTTCCCAGTGGGAGCCCGCACTAGGTACTCCTTTCTCTCTTTGTCCCGCGCTTCACAAAGGACTTTGAGAGGAGGAAGTAGAGGATGGGGTCCAGGCAGCTGCTGAGCGAGACCAGCCAGAGGGCGATGAGCTTGACGTGGTGGGTCTGCAGCAGCCAGAGGCAGCTGCTGCCGTGCAGCCGGTGAAGCCCGGCCACGATCTGGTACACGTGGTAAGGCAGGTGGCAGACCACGAAGCCGGTCATGGCGCCGATGATGATCATCTGCGCCCGCATGTGGACCACCCGGTTGTGCTGGCTAATGCTCTTCCTCCTCACCGTGCACAGCTCCACGCCGATCGAGGCGTAGGAGAAGGCAAACGCCACCAGCAGGACCAGGAAGATCATGGCCACCGACACAAAGGCGTTGGCGGACACCCTCTTGCCGTACTGCAGCTGCACGTTGTAGCAGACGGAGTCGGCTGCCAGCCTTACTTCCCGCATGAAGTAGTTGAGGTTCAGCGCGAGGAGGGGGATGATGGTGACGGTCCAGGTGATGGCGCAGGCCCTCTTGGCAAAGCCGGTGTCGTAGAACTTGTTCAGGCGCCTGTTGTTGGGCTTCACGATCATGGCGTAGCGGCTGATGCTGATGAAGGCCAGGAACATGGTGCTGCAGCTCACCGTGTAGTAGAAGCTGGAGTTGATGATGATCATGGTGATGGCACAGATGGGAGAGCTCTCTCTCCACTGGTCGCCCAGGAGGAGCAGCGAGACCCGGAAGGGCAGGGTCAGGCAGCTGATGAGGTCGGCCATGGCCAGGTTGATCAGGTAAACCAGGATCCCGTGCTTTCGGTATTGATGCAGGAACATGCAGAGGGCCAGGAGGTTGGCAGGCACCCCGACAAGGATGACAAGCGAGTACAGTGCTGGGAGGAGCACCTTCTCCAGCCGGCCACTGGTCAGGTTACAGACCGGCTGCAGGCTCACCATGCCCGTCCCGTTCACTGGCCACATGGAGAAGGTGGGGCTTTCTGTCGCCATCAAGCTGGAAGGAAACGGCAGAGGAATTAAACAATCATTGTGCGTCCATCAAAACACCAGAAAACCTAGCTCTATAGCCCTGTCCCACGGTGCGAGTTCATTCCAAGAGCTCTCCCGAGTTCAAAGATATCAAACTCGTGGTAAGCACGGAGAATGAACGTAGCGGGTACGTCGGAGCTCGGGGACGTCTCTTAGCGGCTCGTAACGCTAACGGCAGGTACTCGGGAAGACTCGCTAACGGCAGGTAAGCTCGGGAAGACTCGTGAAGATTTTTCAACACGTTGAAAAATGTCCACGAGAGCCCCGAGTACCGACGAGTGGCCATTACCGTAAATCTCCGAGTTCGAATCAGGGCAAACTCGGGAGAGCTCTTGGAATGAACTCGCACCGTGGGACAGGGCTATTAGGTTTTGTGATTGTTACGGTACATTGAAAACATTTTGTTTGCATGCTATTTTGGCGGATGAGAAGACAGTCGATTGTTCAAACGAGTTAATTAACAAAACAAGTAAACTGACGAAGTATCTCAACACAACCAGTAAACAGAACCAGCCACAACGGTGATCCAGAGAGCGACTGAAGGGGCATCGCCCAGAAAGCGCAAAAAACATAACCCCTCCCCAGAGTCACGTGTCCGAGCCACCCGACCGCAGGGTTTGACTACCTGCGAGCACCAGCAGGTGCTGCTACACTATCCGAATGAATAAGATATGGCAATGCACGAGTACAATCAAACCAAACTGAAGGACAAAGGGTAGAGCAAAGGGAAAAATGCATAGCATGGAATCTACTTCTCAGCATAACAGTTCCCGAGAAAGAGTCCAATGTCCACAATGGGGTAGGTTGGAGAATTCACACTCTACCCTAGTTTATGGAAGGACTGTTCAGAAGTCTGATGATAACAGAGGTGAAGAAGCTGTTTCTGCTGGTTTATTGGAGAACAGGAATGCGGGACAGTGTGAACTGAGCATCACTCAGACAGGATGAGAAACCGAAGCCTGAAGTCCCACACCCGCCATGTTCAGGAACAAGTTACTGCAACCAGGTTCTTGAACCAACCTGCGCATCCCCAATCACACCAAAGCAACAGAACACCACGCACCACCTCTTGCACCATCATAGACTTGTTATCTTTTTCCAATTCTGTTTTTCATTAATATCTTGCTTTCTGCACAATCCTCTTTATTTAGTGTAATTTATGTATCATTTATGCTGTTGTGTGTTGTCGGTCCACATGCCAGTAATGCTGCCGTGGGCAAGATTCTCATTGTACCGGTACCTCACCCTGGTTTTGCAGATGACAATAAGCATGACTTTCAAGAAGTTGGCAAGCTTAAAAGTTGAACATTTCCAAAGACCCAATGATCTAAATTCAGAATTTTGGAAGAGATGGTTTTAGAGAACGGAAACAAAGTCTGAAATAGGGTCCCGTCCCGAGACGTCACGTATCTATCTACGTTCCACAAGAAGAGATGCATGACCCAGTGAGTTACCTCGGCACTTTGTGTCTGGTTTTAGAGAGAGAGGTCTTCAGATTAGTATCTTCCAAGACACAAAGTACTGGAGTAACTCAGCAGGTCTGGTTATATCCCTACCAGTCCAAGTTGATTTGTATCATTCCCTGTTTTCCATCTTTATTTAATCAGTTTGCAGTAACTCTGGGCAATATATTTTATACACTGACCGTGAGCATTTGATTTACTTATTTCTTCACAGAATGTGGGCATCAGTAGCAGCACCAGCATCAATAGCTGTACATGTTAGCCTTTGATAGCCCTTGCTTTCTCTCTCTTCCCCTTCTCCTTCCCCAGTTCTCCCACCGGTCTTCACTGTCTCCGCCTACATTCTATCTTTGGCCCGCCCCCTCCCCTGACATCAGTTTGAAGAAGGGTCTCGCCCATTCCTTCTCTCCAGAGATGCTGCCTCACCTGCTGAGTCACTCCAGCATTTTGTGTCTACCTTCGATTTTACCAGCATCTGCAGTTCTTTCTTACACTGTTAGCCTTTGATCATGGCTTGCAGGGACTGTTGCTGTGAATCTGTAGTCGGGTGGGGAGCAGAACGTATAGGGAGAGCAGGTTTCCTTCCTGTGGGAAGGATATCGCTGGACCAGATGGGTGTTCAATGGCCAAGTTTCAACTTCACACCCACCCTTCCAACGTGATCTCATTACTATTAGTTTGGTTTAGAGATACAACAGACATGTTGGTGAAACGCAGGCATCCATGGAGGCCACTGTAAGTCACTGGGTATTTTTAAAGCGGAGGTTGATAGGTTCTTGATTAGGAAGGGTGTCAAAGGTTAAGGGAAGAAAGCAGGAGAATAGGGTTGAGTGGTTCAGCCATGATCGAATGGCAGAGCAGACTCAATGGGCCCAATAGCCTAATTCTGCTCCTATGTCTTGCGGAAGCAGGATCTTCAGTCAACTGAGTTCACGCTGACCATCGATCACCCCTTCATGTTAGATCTATGTTATCCCACTTTCTCGTGCACTCCCTACAAATTAGGGACAATTTATAGAGGCCAATTACCCTACAATCTCACACGTTTTTGTGATGTGGGAGGAAAATGGAGTTTCCGGTGGAAACCCACACGGTCACAGGGAGAACATGCAAACTCCACACATTGCTTGAGCTTTTAAATTCTGCAGTGATGGATTGGGTTTGAACTAATGATCCCAGACCTTGTGATCTCATCTCATGGCCATACCACTGCAGCAGCCTTCCTTGCCAAGATAGTTAAAAGCATGACCGCAATCTTCAGATAAACATTAAATACATTTTGAAAAGCAGAAGCCGCTGCAAATGGTGTGCGAGATCGATTCTGATGAAACGTCAACAACCTGAAACATTCCCCACAGTTCCGCAGAGGATTTGCAGCACTTGTTCTTTTTTATTTCACAAGCCGACACGTTCCTCTTTCAAGATTCAAGATTCAAGAGAGTTTATTGTCATGTGTCCCAGAGAGGACAATGAAATTCTTGCTTTGCTATAAATGGCTATTCTTAATATTTCACAAGCACTGTTACTGCAAACTGATTAAAGAAAGGCCAATAGGAATGGTTATTGATGCTGCCACATCTTGGGTAGGAATAACTAAATGAAAAAGCTTGTGGTCAGTGTATACACTGGCCAGTGTATCAGCAAACCGATTAAATAAAGATGGAAGCATGAGAGAATCTTACAGATCAACAGGTACTGGTAGGGAAGTTAGTTAATGACTGGGGCAGAAAATCCCTTGCAACACATATTTATATTTCCGTCTGAAGAAGCGTCTCGACACAAAACGTCACCTATCCATGTTCTCCAGCGATGTTGTCTTTGACCTTCTGAGTAGCTCCAGCATTGTGTCTTTTCCTATATTTCCCTCTCAACAAACCAGCACTTCATTTTTAACCCAACAATTCATCAGTTTGATGAAATCAAGGCAACAAAAATCTCCATCACGTTTTGAACAAAGGAAGAGCAGTCTGCGCAGCTCCCTCGTGTGCCCTGTGGCTTGCAATGGTAACGTTTCAAAGCACAAATTCACTTCTAACTCCTCTCCTCGCCACCCGCTCCCTCCTCCCCCACTGTATCATGTTTCTTGTTTCTTGCCACAATTAGAAAAGATAAAAACAGGAAAAGCTGGAAACACTCAGCAGGTCGGGCTGCTATCTGTGGGAAGAGAAACAAGCCACTTTCAGGTCAAAGATTCCTAGTCAGAACCCAAAATGTTTAAAAATGTATTTTAATTTTTTTGTTTTCATAATTATAATGGACATCTTCTCTCGCAGCCTCATCGTTCTAAACCCCAATGCAAAAGACACTCTGGGTGCTTTGTGAAGAGTTCTGATTTTTGATAGGTTTCAAAACTGTGTGAATGTGGAATCTGGAGGAATCCTGGGAAAGGTCCAATGTCTTCCCTTACTTGGGTATGTTTCCATTGAGAACTGAAATTCTAAGGTTAATTTGTTACAAAGGTTTTGTGCCCAGACAGTGAAGATCTGCCATCTATGCCAACCTCAAGAGGCAGGTAAACAGGAAACCACCGCTATAAACCACAATAACTGATCATTAGCAGAATCTTGATTATGGTTTTCAAAATGCAGTTTCTGCTAAATCAAATGTTTTGGTAAAGATTCTGTATGCTAATCAAGAATAACATTGAGGGAAAGTCATCGAATCAGCACGGAAACAGGCCCTTCGGCCTAACGCGGCCACACAGACCAAGATGCCCCAGAGAAGATCAAACCATTTGCCTGCGTTTGGTCCCTATCACTCTAATCCTTCCCTATCCTAAGACTTTGCTCCCAAGTTCTAGGATATGTAACCTTTCAGTATGAATTCAGCCAAGCTCCTGTAGGTTTCAATTAGAATACTTTCTTATTCTTCTAATCTCCATGGACATCATCTACTCAATAGATTGGAGCTAGAAAGTGTCTGAAGAAGGGTTTTGGCCCGAAACGTTGCCTATTTCCTTCGCTCCATACATGCTGCTGCACCCGCTGAGTTTCTCCAGCACTTTTGTCTACCTTAGAACAGTGTGACACAGCGCACGCTGCGATAGAGCTGCTGCATCACAGTGCAAGAGACCAGGGTTCAATCCTGACTACGGGCGCTGTCTGTGCGGAGTTTGTAGGTTCTCTCTGTGACTGTGTGGGTTTCCTCTAGGTTTCCTCCCACATCCCAAAGGCATGCAGGTTTGTAGGTTAATTGGCTTTTGTAAGTTGCCCCCAGTGTGTAGGATGTGAAAGTGATAGAACATAGAACTAGTGTACGGGTATTCAATGGTCGGCGCTGACCCAGTGGACCAAAGGGCCCGTTACCAAGGCTGTACTAAACTGTACTAAAGAAATAACTTTAAGATCTTTAAAAAGTATATAATATCCTCCAGAATAATGTAAAATGCCATAATGGAAGCCTCTTTAGTTTTAAACAACTCAACCCCTTCGTTCTGCCCTGTGATCTATACAATGTGAATGTCCTCAGTGCTCATTTAGGTGCCTGATGCCAATTCAATCGGTTAGAGAAATTTCTAAGTTTTGTGCAGTCTCTGAATCAAGTCCCGCGGAGAAACAAACTTCATCTACTTGTCCCGAATGTTTAGCCTCCAATGCAGAAGCCCGTCTCCAAATAATTCAATTTATTCCATGGGAGATGGAAAGTGGCAGAGGAGTTGGATGCAGCAACGCCTACGGGGACTAGACAACATCCCATCTGTAGTACTGCGACCTGCGCTCCAGGAACAGGCCGAGCCACTCGTCAGTCTGTTCCAGTTGTAACACTGGCATCTCCCCCAGGTTGTTCTGTCCACAAAATCTAAGATAAATCCAATCTAGCTAAGTACTACCCAGTCAGTCATCATCAACAATGCGATGGGATATGGTGTTAGCAGTGCAGCAAGCATTTATTCAGCAATAACCTGGGGGCGGCACGATGGTGCAGTTGCTGCATTACGATGCCAGAGACCCAGGTCCGATCCTGACTATGGGTGCTGTCTGTACAGAGTTTTAAGTTATCCCCATGACCAGGCACGTATTCTCCGTGAGCTCTGATTTCCTCCCACGCTCCAAAGACGTACAGGTTTGTAGGTTATTTGGCCTCGGTAAAAATTGTAAATTGTCCCTAGTCTGTAGGATCAAGCCAGTGGACGGGGATCGATGGTCGACGCAGGCTCGGTGGGACAAAGGGCCTGTTTCTACGCCGTATCTCTAAACTAAAACTTGAAACCTGCTCACCCGGTCTGGGTTTCACCAGGATCACCCACCTCCAGACCTCATCATACTGGATTGCAGAGATGAGAATGAGGCAGAGCATCAAGGAACCCTGGTAAAACTGGACACCAAAGGGAAACCACCTCAATGGCAGGAGTCATATCATGCACAAAGGAAGATGGCGGTGGTCATTGAAGGTCAATGATACAGCTTCAGAAGGACACAAAAGTGCTGGAGCAACTCAGCAGGTCAGGCAACATTTCTGGAGAACATGGATAGGTGACATTTCGGGTCGAGACCCCTCTTCAGACCTGAAACGTCACTCATCCACGTTCTCTGGAGATGCTGCCTGACCCACGGAGTTACTCCAGAACTTTGTGTCCTTTTGTGTATTGACCATCATCTGCAGTTCTTTGCTTCTACAACCTAGCTCCAGGGCAGCTCAGCAGGAGTTCCTCAGGGCAATGTCCTCGGTACAACCATCCTCAGCTGCTTTATTGATGGCCCTTCTTTCATCAGAAGTGGGGATGCTCGCAATTAATGGCACAAATATTCAAATCCCTTTCGTGACTCCTCAGCAAAAGAGGCGGCTCAGCAGCAAGACTGAGACAACTGATAGTCATGCCATAAAAGAGCTAGGCACTGATCATCCCCAGTAAGCCCCTACCCTTGCTGTGTGGCCATCTCGCAGAAAAATAACCCGAGGTTACCATTAGGCAGAAACTCAGCTGCATACTGTATATACCGTGGCTGGGTATCCTGCAGTGAGTCATTTACCAGCTGGTACGCCAAACCTGGGGTTTATCGGTGCTAAAAGCATGGCGATCCTTGTGTACTGCCTAGGTGAGGTCTGCTATTTGAGTTTATCAGGTTGTATGTAAAACAAAGCTTTTCACTGTACCTAGGATGTGACAATATAGTCTCATTGAATAAACTACAAGCCGAAACTATGTCTGAAATGGCATAGAATACTCTCCGCTTGCCTGAATGAGTGTATTTACAACAACTCTCAAGAGCCTCAAGCCATCCAGGACAAAGCGACCCACTTGATTAGCAACCAATCCCCGACCCAAAACATTAATTCCCTCCACCACTGGTACACAGCGTTTGCAGTGTGTGTGCCATCCCCAAAATGCATCGCGGTTACTCGCCCAGGCTACTCCGACCACACCTCCCAAACCATGACATCTGCCACCAAGAAGATCAAGGGCAGTGGGGCCTCATCAAATCACACACGATCCTGAAACAAGATGCTGTTCCTTCATGGTCACTGGACCTGTATCCCCAACAGCAGTAGAGAAAAAGGTGCCTCCCGCCATCCTTGCACGGACTGCCAGGGATGGGCAGCATATACCTCATTGCTGGAGAAAACAGCATATACCTCATTACTGATGAAAACTGAACATAAAGGAAAGATATTAATCTCTCCTTTATATATACTCTAGTCTGCCTGGAAGAAGCCTTGGGCGACACAGTGGTGCAGCGGGAGAGTTGCTGCCTTAAAGCGCTTGCAGCGCCAGAGACCCAGGTTCGATCCCGACTACAGGTGCTGTCGGTAGGGAGTTTGTACGTTCTCCCTGTGACCACGTGGGCTTTCTCCGAGATCTTTGGGTTTTCTCCCACACTCCAAAGACGTACATGTCTTTAGGTTAATTGATTATTGTGTTAAAGAAGGAACTGCAGATGCTGGAGAATCGAGGGTACACAAAAGGCTGGAGAAACTCAGCGGGTGCAGCAGCATCTAAGGAGCGAAGGAGATAGGCGACGTTTCGGGTCGAGACCCTTCTTCAGACTGGTCAGGGATCAGGGAAACAAGAGATATAGACGGTGATGTGGAGAGATAAAGAACAATGAATGAAAGATATGTAAAAAAGTATCGATCGATGATAAAGGGAACAAGCCATTATAAGCTGTTTGTAGTGTGAAAATGAGAAGCTAGTGCGACTAGGGCTGGGGGGGAGAGATAGAGAGAGATGGAATGCCAGGGCCCGAGGGCTGAGGGAGAGGTGGGAAGGGGAGGAGACAGCAAGGGTTAACATAATTAATTCTAAACAAGCCCAAGGCGTAGCTATGGGCAGCAACTCCCACAAGGCGTATATGGGTGCATGGGCCCCAACGCTTGCCTCTTTGTTGGGTACGTCGAACAATCCTTGTTCTCGGCCGTGGAGGAGGCCCATCCCCGACCTCTACATCCGTTATATCGACGGACTGCTTTGGTGTCACTCCTGACCCACACACAACTGACTGACCAGCATTTCGAAACGATCGGCCAAATAAGACCTCCGACACTTCCCTACCGATTATAGATCACCATCTCTATTGCAGATGGTGATGACGTTGGAGGAGGTGCAGGTGAACCTACTGTCCCACAGACCTGGACTACTCTTCCTCCCACCCTGCTTGGGTCCTGTGAAGGACAGTGTAGCATTTCTTGCGGTTGCAAGGGAAAGTGCCCCGAATTGACAAGGGAGTTGCGGAGGGAGCGGTCTTTGCAGAAGGCAGACAGGGGGCGAGATGGGAAGATGTGGCGAGTGGAGGGGTCACGTTGGAGGTGGTGAAACTGGCGGAGGACTATGTGTTGTATTTGCCGGATGGTGGGGTGAAAGGTGAGGACCAGGGAGACTCTGCCCTTGTTGCGAATGGGGGAAAGGGGAGAGCGGGAAGTGTTGCGGGGTATGGAGGAAACCCTGGTGCGAACCTCATCTATAGTTGGGGAGGGGAATCCCCGTTCTCTGAAGAATGAACGGAGATTCCCCTCCCCCACTATAGATGAGGCTCGCAACACATAGTCCTCCGCCAGTTTCGCAACCTCCAACGTGACCCCTCCACTCGCCACATCTTCCCATCTCCCCCCCTGTCTGCCTTCTTCAAAGACCGCTCCCTCCGCAACTCCCTTGTCAATTCTTCCCTTCCCTCCCGCTCTACCGCTTCCCCAGGCACTTTCCCTTGCAACCACAAGAAATGCTACACTTGTCCCTTCACCTCCCCCCTCCACTCCTTTCAGGGACCCAAGCAGTCCTTCCAGGTCCGACAGAGGTTCACCTGCACCTCCTCCAACCTCATCTACTGCATCCGCTGCTCCAGATGCCAGATGATCAATATCGGTGAGACCAAGCGGAGGCTTGGCGATCGTTTCGCCGAACACCTCCGCTCGGTCCGCATTAACCAACCCGACCTCCCGGTGGCTCAGCACTTCAACTCCCCCTCCCATTCCATATCCGACCTCTCGGTCTTTTCCTCCTCCACGGCCAGAGTGAGCAACACCGCAAGTTGGAGGAACAGCACCTCATGTTCCGCTTGGGGAGTCTGCATCCTCTGGGCTTGAACATTGAATTTTCTCAATTCTGTTAACCCTTGCTGTCTCCCCTTCCCACCTCTCCCTCAGCCCTCGGGCCCTGGCATTCCCTCTCTCTCTATCTCTCCCCCACCCTAGTCGCACTAGCTTCTCATTTTCACACTACAAACAGCTTACAATGGCTTGTTCCCTTTATCATCGATACTCTTTTGCATATCTTTCATTCATTGTTCTTTATCTCTCCACATCACCGTCTACATCTCTCGTTTCCCTGATATCCTGACCAGTCTGACGAAGGGTCTCGACCCGAAACGTCGCCTATCTCCTTCGCTCCTTAGATGCTGCTGCACCCGCTGAGTTTCTCCAGCCTTTTGTGTGCCCTTTAGGTTAATTGACTTGGGTTTGTATACATGCTACAAGTGTAAATTGTTCCAGTGTGTGTAGACTTGTGTTGATGTGCGGAGAACTCGGTGGGCCGAAGGGGCTGTTTCTTCACTGTATCTCTAAACAAAACTAAAAGGGGAATCTGGGCCGTGGTTATACAACAGATGACAAAGACCACTACGATACCTGTCCGCCGTTTTAAGTTTATAATTTCTTAAGTTACAGGAACAGAATTAGGCTATAGGGGCTATCAAGTCTTGCAATCATGGCTGATCTATCTTTCCCTCTCATCCCCATTTACCTGCCTTCTCCCCATAACCTCTTAATAAACAGAGTTATGACTCTGTGATGAGACCCATGCAGCCAATTCAAATGGAAATGTAACCACTCTTGGTAAGAAGTGGGACCTATTTATTTGGTTATTGCTAAAATGCATGTTATTTACTGCCAAATATAGGTTTGGTTTTGAAAATAGAGCTCGACTCATTGAAGTTATATTAATATTATGCAAATTACAGGGTTCAACCTGAAAGTGAACTGTCACAGGGAGGATGGTTTGAAGGGGAGAGAAGAGAAGCAAGTCTGGATAATTCTATGGTACATAGATTTCAAATAACACACAGTTTGCTCTAGGAGTCAGAGCAAGTGGCTCTTGAAAGGCACGGAGAGAAATAAAACAGTGAAACAGGAGGCTGCATGCAGATCTTTGTCTGTCACAGGAAATCTTTGAAGAGTTTCGAATGGCTGAGAAATTAGGTCAAAACAAAAACCTGTCACAAACTTGAAAGGAGCTAATTATCGAAACACACTGAGAACCGAAGAATATCCTGCAACTAGCTCTACCACTGTGTGCTTTATACAATTAACATCAAATAGCTCGCTTTCTGCCCCAATTTCTCCCCCGCACGTACATGCACACACATTCACACCAAAACACATGCATATGCTACATCTTTTCACTGAGTTACAATTTATCTTTGCAACGATTCTTTCAAAATATTTTCCGCAAATAATTAAATCACCAGTATTTGACTTCACTACTTGAGTATTTGACTATTCAGGTAGACCCTGGGACCCTCTGCACGTCAATAGCCAGTTTCTCTGGAAGTCAGAAATTTCCATTTTCTATAGCTACCCATATTGAATCGCTCTGCACATATTTGCCACTGTTCTTTAATTGCATTGAATAATCTCCCTAGGATACCCATAATTAAACAAATAGAATATATACTGCATAATGTATACCATGAAAAGTTACCATGATTACCAGCTTGCGGGAGGATATGCATAAAGTGCGGGTGAATCAGGTCAATTGCAATCTGGGAATCTCCTGAATGTGGTTTGATAATACCACATTTAAATGTATTGTTTCTTTAGATATTATTTGCTGCTTACATTCTCCCGATACATCAAGTTTGGACCATATATTTGCTGAGAGTAGATGACTGAGATTTGATTCAACTGCTCCACAACATGGAGCACACAACCTTGCAAAGTGCTTCTGCACTCTTACCCCATTTGCTCAATTGTTTGTCAACCATATTTTAAAGAGGCTTTGAAAGGTAAAATGCAAAAGGTTTATTCAGCTGCAGCTTAGAGTGAACATTTCTTTAAAAATCCTGAGCGATTTGTTAAACTTATAGCATACAGTTGTGTATGAAATGAAATATGTGATTTGGAGGGGGCTTTGAAGTCATTATTCCTGTACACTTCAGAATGCACTTTAAATTGAATGATGTAGGGAGAAATTGATCCTAGTCAGAAATGCAAAGAGAGTGATGTGATATTGGAAACACATTTCATACCTTGGGCAATAAACAAACTGCTTCAGGAACTGAACGGGTCAAGCATTATCTGTGGAAGGGGATGAATAGAACACATTTTGGCTCGTGACCCTTCATCAGTCAGATGGAGTAGAGGGGTGATAGCTGGTAGAACCAGAGGGAAGGATAGCGGGTGGATGAGACTGGGGCAATTGAAGAAAAATTGGTTGTTGGGAAGAATCTGTAACTGAACCTGGCTGTCACAGTTTTCAGACTCATATACCTTCTTCCCAATGACAGACAGGCATGGTAGCATGGCCAGGGTGGTGTGGGTCCTGGATGATGCTGGCTGTCTTTTTGAGGCAGTACTTCTTATGGATCCCTTTGATGGTGGCAGCTTGATTGGGTGCAGTATTGGTTGCTACGCTGCAGGAAGTGTGTGAATGTGCTGGAGAAACTGCATAGATGTCCTTCCCACCCAAATCACCCCCTCCACAGGTCCTTTCCCCTGCAATATCAGCTCATTTGGAAAACAGTGACAGGATCGGTCAAAGTCAGCATGGATTTATGAAGGAGAAATCATGCTTGACTAATCTTCTGGAATTTTTTGAAGATCTAACAAGTAAAATGGAAAAGGGAGAGTCAGTGGATGTGGTTTATCTGGACTTTCAAAAGGCCTTTGATAAGGTCCCACACAAGAGATTAGTGTGCAAAATAAGAGCACATGGTATTGGGGATAGGGTATTGACATGGATAGAGAACTGGTTGTCAGACAGGAAGCAAAGAGTAGGAATTAACAGGTCATTTTCAGAATGGCAGGCGGTGACTAGTGGGGTGCCGCAAGGCTCAGTGCTGGGACCACAGTTATTTACAATATATATTAACGATTTAGACGAGGGAATTAAATGTAACATCTCCAAGTTTGTGGATGACACAAAGCTGGGTGGCAGTGTGAGCTGCAAGGAGGATGCTATGAGGCTGCAGGGTGACATGAATAGGTTGGGTGAGTGGCCAGATGCAGTATAATGTGGATAAATGTGAGGTTATCTGCTTTGATGGCAAGAACCGGAAGGCAGATTATTACCTGTATGGTGTCAGAAGAGAGGAGGGGTAAGGAGACCTGGGTATGCTTGTACATCAGTCACTGAAAGTAAGCAGGTACAGCTGGCAGTGAAGAAAGCAAATGGCATGTTGGCCTTCATTGCGAGAGGATTTAAGTTTAGGAGCAAGGAGGTACTACTCAAGTTGTACAGGGCCCTGGTGAGATTGCACCTGTGTGCAGTTTTGGTCTCCTAATTTGAGGAAGGACATTCTTGCTATTGAGAGAGTGCACTGACATATGATGAAATAATGGGTCGACTGGGCTTGTATTCACTGGAGTTTGGAGGGGATCTTATAGAAACATGTAAAATTCTTAAAGAATTGGACAGGCTAGATGCAGGAAAAATGTTCCTGATGTTGGGGGAGTCCAGAACCAGGCGTCGCAGTTTAAGAATAAGGGGTCAAAGTTTAAGAATTTAGGACTGAGATGAGGAAAAACCTTTTCACCTAGAGTTGTGAATCTGTGGAATTTTCTACCACAGGAGGCAGTGGAGGCCAATTCACTGGATGTTTTCAAGAGAGAGTTAGAATTAGCTCTTAGGACTAATGGAATCAAGGGATATGGGGAAAAAGCAGGAACAGGGTACTGATTTTGGATGTATCATGATCGTATTGAATGGCAGTGCTCTGGCTCGAAGGGCCGAATGGCCTGCTCCTGCACCTATTTTCTATGTTTCAACCACAGGAGATGCAACACCTGTCCCTATACCTCCTCCCTCGACTCCGTCCAAGGACCCCAACAATCCTTTCAGCTGAGGCAGAAGTTTGACTTGCATCTCCTCCAACCTCATCTACTGTATCCGCTGTTGGACTCCTCTATATCGGCGAGACCTGAGCGCAGACTGATCGATGATTTGGCTGAACACCTTCACTCAGTCTGCCTTGACTTGTGCGATCCCCTGGTTGCTAAATTCTTTAATTCCCCCTCCCATTCTCATACTGACCTTTCTGTCCTGGGCCTCCTCCACTGTCAGAGTGAGGCCAAACACAAATTTGAGGAGCAGCACCTTATATTTCGCTTGGACGGCTTACAACCCATGCGGTATGAATATTGATTTCTCTAACTTCAGTTAACCCTTGCTAACCCTCTCTCTCCCCCTCCCTAGCTCTCCTACTAGTTTCACTGCCCTCCTGATTAATGTAACTGTTTATATGCTGTTTGTTGTCACCTGCTGGGGATCATGACAGAAGCCTCCTCGTGGCGATCCCTAGAAGCGACGACGCGATGCACTCTGTGACGGGTCGGACGACAATTCTGTCAACATGTTGGACGACGACAGAAGTCAACAGCAAAGCTACATCGTCTGACACACGAGCGAACCAACCAACCAACCTTCCCCTCAGCTGACAATGAACCATTGTACATTTCCTTGTTCGACATCTGCTTTGATTTGTCCCTTTCACACCTTACATGCTCTTTGTACCCTTCCATATCTCCAGTATTCTCTCTTCCCTGACTCAGTCTGAAGAAAGCTCTCGACCCGAAATGTCACCCATTCCTTCACTCCGAAAAGCGCTGTCTGTCCTGCTGAATTACTCGAGCATTTTGTGTCTATCTTCTGCATTGGATGGTGCCCGGATAGGAGGACTTTAGTTTTGAGGAGTCAATGGATGGCCTTATATTCCCTGGAGCAAAGGAGGCAGAGGGGTGGCTTAATGCAGGTATATAAAGTAACATGAAAAAAACATGAAAGGGTACAGGGTTAAAATCTTTTTCCATTGGTAGTAGTATCAACAATAAGAGGTCAGAAATTTAAGATGAGAGGGAACATTTTAAAGAGAATGTGAGGTGAAAGGTTTTTTTTGCACGAAGAGTGGTTGATATCTGGAATGAGATGCCAGTGGAATCAAGATACAATCTCTAAATTTAAGCAGCAGTTAAATAGGCACCTGAATAGGCAAGCCATATGGACCTGATGCAGACAAATGCCTGACCTTCTGAATGCCATTGATCTTAATGCCTTTTGCCTCTTAATATGAAGCTATGTAATCGGAATCAGTTGCACCTTCTGAGACAGTGGAAACAGAATCATGCAGATCACGCCTGCTGTTGAACTATTCTGTTTACAAGATTATATCTTGGGGGATGTAAGACCATAGACAGTTTATTTTTATTTACTATTCTCAGAATGTTGGCAACACTGGCATCACCAGAAGTTATGACTTATTTCTAATTGCCGCAAAAGTAATGAGGAACCTGAGGTATAACTTCATTTAGTGGGTCTCAGTCACAACACGAGCCTGGAAAGGGAAGGGTGGCAGATCTTCCTCCTTGAAAGGCACTAATACATTGAGGTTTTATGATCACCATTACTAAGATTTTTTTAAACAATTTTTAAAACCAAAATTGTGATTGGATGGAGCATTTTGCTGTCTGTGTGGAGTTTATACATTCTCCCTGTGACCAGGTGCGTTTCCTCCCACATCTCAAAGACGTGTAGGTATGTGGGTTAATTGGCCTCTGTAAAATTACCCCTGGTGTATGGGGAATGGATGACAAAGTGAGACAACATAATGGTCGGTGTGCACCCCAGTGGGCAGAAGGGCCTGTTTGTTATGCTGTATTTCTAAACGAAACTAAAGGTTTATTGAATTACCTGAATTTAACATTTTCCGTCAATAAGCGGGGCATGTGAACTTAAATCGCTGGAGGAATGGTCCAGGCTTCCTGGTACTGTTTTGGATAATGTTGTCACAACCCCTTGTTTTGAGGTCAACGTGAATAATATTAGTTGACGATTGCATTGCCAAACATAACTGAACACCCAGAGAATGAGCCCGTCTTTTATATTTGCATAGACACAAAAAACTGTAGTAACTCGGCTTTTTGTGGTTATCTTCTGTTTAAACCGGCATCAGCAGCTCCTTCCTACACATTTCACATTTGCATGTCGGGTTTCATATTCTGAATGGTGATGCACATGAAACGTTGGAAGCAAACAATATAGCTCCTTTGGGGATTGGCAATCTCAAAATCCCACAATCTATCCTGACACTGTCGAAATTTGTTCATTTATGTTCTGTTCACAAAACCAGGCAAAAAAAATTCAATTCAGATAATTACCCATCAATTGTTCTACCAACAATCATCAGCAAAGTGTATACTCTGGGATTTAGGATGAGAGGGGATCTTATTGAAACATATAAGATTATTAATGGTTTGGGCACGCTAGAAGCAGGAAATATGTTCCCGATGTTGGGGGAGTTCAGAACCAGGGGCCACAGTTTAGGAATAAGGGTATTTAGAAACGCCATTTAGAACGGAGATGAGGAAAAACGTTTTCACTCAGAGAGTTGTGAATCTGTGGAATTCTCTGCCTCAGAAGGCAGTGGGGGCCGATTCACTGGATGCTTTCAAGAGAGAGTTAGATAGCGCTCTTAAAAATAGTGGAGTCAGGGAGAAGGGGAGAAGGCAGGAATATGGGAAGAAGGCAGGAACAGGGTACTGAATGTGGATGATCAGCTATGATCACAGTGAATGGCGGTGCTGGCTCGAAGGGCCGATGGCCTTCTCCTGCACCTATTGTCTAATGTCTACAAGTGATTGATGGTGTTGGAAGAGGGTCTGAACCTGAAACATCATCTGCCATGGCCTCCACAGATTCTGCCTGACACATTGTGTCCCTCCAGCTCTTTGTGTTTTGTTGATGGAAGGTGTTATTGGTGCTATCAAGTTGTATTTACCCACCAGTAAACATAGAAACATAGAAACATAGAAATTAGGTGCAGGAGCAGGCCATTCGGCCCTTCGAGCCTGCACCGCCATTCAATATGATCATGGCTGATCATCCAACTCAGTATCCTGTACCTGCCTTCTCTCCATACCCCCTGATCCCTTCAGCCACAAGGGCCACATCCAACTCCCTGTTAAATATGGCCAACGAACTGGCCTCAACTACCTTCTGTGGCAGAGAATTCCACAGATTCGCCACTCTCTGTGTGAAAAACGATTTTCTCATCTCGGTCCTAAAAGACTTCCCCCTTATCCTTAAACTGTGACCCCTTGTCCTGGACTTCCCCAACATCGGGAACAATCTTCCTGCATCTAGCCTGTCCAACCCCTTAAGAATTTTGTAAGTCTCTATGAGATCACCCCTCAATCTTCTAAATTCCAGCGAGTACAAGCCGAGTCTATCCAGTCTTTCTTCATATGGAAGTCATGCCATCCCAGGAATCAGTCTGGTGAACCTTCTCTGTACTCCCTCTATGGCAACAATGTCTTTCCTCAGATTAGGAGACCAAAACTGTACGCAATACTCCAGGTGTGGCCTCACCAAGACCCTGTACAACTGCAGTAGAACCTCCCTGCTCTTGTACTCAAATCCTTTTGCTATGAATGCCAACATACCATTCGCTTTCTTCACAGCCTGCTGCACCTGCATGCCTACTTTCAATGACTGGTGTACCATGACACCCAGGTCTCGCTGCATCTCCCCTTTTCCTAATCGGTCACCAGTCAAATAATAGTCTACCCTCCTGTTTTTGCCGCCAAAGTGGATAACCTCACATTTATCCACATTATACTGCATTTGCCATGCATTTGCCCACTCACTCAACCTATCAAGTCACCTTGCAGCCTCCTAGCATCCTCCTCACAGCTAACACTGCCCCCCAGCTTCGTGTCATCCGCAAACTTGGAGATGTTGCATTCAATTCCCTCATCCAGATCATTAATATATATTGTAAATAGCTGGGGTATTAGCACTGAGCCTTGCGACACCCCACTAGTCACTGCCTGCCATCCTGAAAAGGACCTGTTCACTCCTACTCTTTGCTTCCTGTCTGCCAGCCAGTTCTCTATCCACATCAATACTGAACCACCAATACCGTGTGCTTTAAATTTGTATACCAATCTCTTGTGTGGGACCTTGTCGAAAGCCTTCTGAAAGTCCAGATATAACACATCCACTGCTTCTCCCTTATCCACTCTACTAGTTACATCCTCAAAAAATTCAATAAGATTCGTCAGACATGATTTACCCTTCGTAAATCCATGCTGACTTTGTCCAATGATTTCACCACTTTCCAAATGCGCTGCTATCCCATCTTTAATACCTGACTCTAGCAGTTTCCCCACTACCGATGTTAGACTAACTGGTCTGTAATTCCCCGTTTTCTCTCTCACTCCCTTTTTAAAAAGTGGGGTTACATTAGCTACCCTCCAATCCTCAGGAACTACTCCAGAATCTAAAGAGTTTTGAAAAATTATCACTAAGGCATCTGCTATTTCTGGGGCTACTTCCTTAAGTACCCTGGGATGGAGCCTATCTGGCCCTGGGGATTTATCGGCCTTTAATCCATTCAATTTACCTAACACCACTTTCCGGCTAACCTGGATTTCACTCAGTTCCTCCATCTCATTTGACCCGCGATCCCCTGCTATTTCCGGCAAATTATTTATGTCTTCCTTAGTGAAGACAGAACCAAAGTAGTTATTCAATTGGTCTGCCATATCCTTGTTCCCCATGATCAACTCACCTGTTTCTGACTGCAAAGGACCTACATTTGTTTAAACTAATCTCTTTCTCTTCACATATCTATAAAAACCTTTGCAGTCAATTTTTATGTTTCCTGCCAGTTTTCTTTCATACTCCATTTTCCCTTTCCTAATTAAGCCCTTTGTCCTCCTCTGTTGGTCTCTGAATTTCTCCCAGTCCCCGGTAGGCTGCTTTTTCTGGCTAATTTGTACGCTTCATCTTTTTCTTTGATACTATCCCTGATTTCCCTCGTTATCCAAGGATGCGCCACCTTCCCCGATTTATTCTTTTGCCATACTGGGATGAACAATTGTTGTAGTTCATCCATGGAGTCTTTAAATGCCTTCCATTGCATATCCACCGTCAACCCTTCAAGAATCAATTGCCAGTCCATCTTGGCCAATTCACGTCTCATACCCTCAAAGTTACCTTTCTTTAAGTTCAGGACCCGTGTTTCTGAAATAACAATGTCACTCTCCATCCTAATGTAGAACTCAACCATATTATGGTCACTCTTGCCCAAGGGGCCACGTACAACAAGGCTGCTAACTAACCCTTCCTCATTACTCAATATCCAGTCTAGAATAGCCTGCTCTCTCGTTGGTTCCTCCACATGTTGGTCTAGAAAACTATCCCGCATACATTCCAAGAAATCCTCTTCCTCAGCACCCCTGCCAATTTGATTCACCCAATCTATATGTAGATTGAAGTCACCCATTATAACGGTTTTACCTTTGTTGCACTCATTTCTAATTTCCTGTTTGATGCCATCCCCAACTCCACTACTACTGTTAGGTGGCCTGTACACAACATCCACTAGCGTTTTCTGCCCCTTAGTGTTTCGCAGCTCCACGCATATCGATTCCACATCCTCCAAGCTAATGTCATTCCTTTCTATTGCGTTAATCTCCTCTCTAACCAGCAACGCTACCCCACCTCCTTTTCCTCTCTGTCTATCCCTCCTGAATATTGAATATCCCTGGATGTTCAGCTCCCAGTCTTGGTCACCCTGGAGCCATGTCTCCGTGAGCCCAACTATATCATAATTATTAATAGCTATCTGCACATTCAACTCATCCACCTTATTACGAATGCTCCTCGCATTGAGACACAAAGCCTTCAGGCTTGTTTTTACAACACTCTTGGCCCTTTTACAATTATGTTGAAAAGTGGCCCTTTTAGATTTTTGCCCTGGATTTGTCTGCCTGCCACTTTTCACCTTGCTACCTATTGCTCCTATCCTCATTCTACACCCCTCTGTCTCTCTGATCACACATTTAAGAAACCCTCCATTTCTTATTCTCCGTTTGTTATTTTTTTCTTCTTTCCTCCCAACGTGTTGCGTCTGACTGCTTCTCTTCTCTGCCTCCTGCCTCACAAACGGACTACTTGCCTTCTCTATTTGAGTCCCTCCCCCCAACCGATCTAGTTTAAAGTTTCCCAGTAGCCTTTGCAAATCTCCCCGCCAGGATATTGGTTCCCCTCGGGTTCAAGTGCAACCCGTCCTTTTTGTACAGGTCACACCTTCCCCAAAAGAGGTCCCAATGATCCAGAAACTTGAATCTCTGCGCTCTGCACCAGTCCTTTAGCCACGCATTTATCCTCCACCTTGCTCCATTCCTACTCTCACTGTCGCGTGGCACAGGCAGTAATCCTGAGATTGTTACCTTTGCAGTCCTTCTCCTTAACACACTTCCTAACTCCCTAAATTCTCCTTTCAGTAACCTGCTACCAATGCCCAGTTTGGGGTGGGAGATTGCAACCTTCACGTGGTCCGCCCTGTTTCGACGAATGCAATCAACCTGGCGTGCACAATCAAATAAGATCAAATAGAACAAGTTGTCCTACAACTTTAGGCTGTGCACGCCATAGGCAAGAAGAAGAATGCCCAGTTTGGATTTCACCAGGATCCTTCCGTTCCAGACCTTAACACTGACTAACCAGCTCAAGTTCAAGAGAGTTTATTGTCATGTGTCCCTGATAGGACAATGAAATTCTTGCTTTGCTTCAGCACAACAGAACATAGTAGGCATTGACTACAAAAACAGATCAGTGTGTCCATATATCATTATATAAATATATACACACATGAATAAATAAACTGATAAAACTAAAGCTGAACTCTAGAGGTGAGGTGAGAGTGCCTGCCCTTGACATCAAGAGGGCATTTGACCAAGTATGGTTTCAAGGAGCACTGGTAAAACTGAAGTTAATGGGGAACGCACTCATAGTTGTAAGCTTCATTCCTGAACTCCTGTAGATCTTCTGGTGCTGGGGGAAGCAGTTCCTAGATTTTGACCTGGAACAATTATATAATCCTCAGTCAGAGCACTGTGCAACTTGGAGGGATTTTGCAAGTTATAGAACAATTCTAGATGGTAGAGTCATGGCTTTGGAAGATACAACGCAGTAGTCTCAGAGGTGTAGTAGTCTATCAGGGGTTGTTGGAGCTGCATTCACACAGGCAAGTGAAAATGATTTGGTCCTTTTCCTGGCTCATACCTTTATAGTTGGTGAAAAGGTTTTGGGGCATTAGGAACAGAGTCATGTGAAATTAACTTGCTATTGAATACATATGACAATTCTTGCCATAATATAAACGCAGTCATGTTATGTGTTCTCTCAGTTGATGAAATTTAGTAGACAATATCCATTGTGTCGTTATCAACATTCTATCACGATTACAATAAGTGATCTGCCTTCTCTGCAGACAGACACTGTCACAAATTTCAACCAAACATCCTGACACCTTCTTCACCAGAAGCACTGCATCTTATCTTCAAGCGGAGGGAAAGTCACTACTGATGGTGACTTGATTAATGCTTATTGAGGTGAGGAAGTGAAATTCGAGACTTTGATCATGACAAAGTTTTTTTTTAAATGCTAATTGAAACCTGATGGTAGCGTGCTGGGGAAAAAAGAGAACAGGGAAACCTCAACGATGATGTTGACTTTACTCAAATCTTTGTTAAAATGCTATTTATCCAGAAACTTTAACACTTTGTTAAAATGCTTGCCACTTTAGCTAGTGGAACTGGAAAGTTCTGCCTGCAGCAAACAAAGCAACCAGGCAGCCAGGGCGGGCACAGAAGGTTTTATTCCTTTATGGGATGTGATGGTCTCTGGCAAGTTCAGAGCTTATTGTACTGTAGGAGAAGCTTGCTGGGTGTGGGTCATATCAGAGGGCAGTTAAGAGTCAACCATGTGGCAGTAGGTTGGAGTTAGATGTTGGCCAGACCAGGTAAAAACAGATTTCTGTTCCTGTGTAGGAAGGAACTGCATTAGCTGGTTTATGTAGTTGAAGGAACTGGTTTCTGGTTTCGACCCAAAGGTTCTCAACCCGAAACGTCTCTAGTCAAGTCAAGTCACATTTATTTATATAGCACATTTAAAAAACAACTCTCATTGGCCAAAGTGCTTTACATTTGTATAAGAATAGTATAACAAACAAACTACATACATATAACCCTCGCTCAGAGGATGTCAAGAAAGGCTTGGAAGTACAGATGGGTTTTTAGTCTCGACTTAAAGGAGTCGATGGAGGGGGCAGTTCTGATCGGAAGAGGGATGCTGTTCCACAGTCTAGGAGCTGCAACCACAAAGGCGCGATCGTCTATTCCTTTTCTCCAGCGAAGCTGTCTGATCCGCTGAGTTACTCCAGGTTTTTGTGCCTCTCTGAGATTTCCTTCCCTGATGGATATTCATGAATCTGATAGCTCTTGAATGTCTGCAACTCATTTACTAGACCAGCCCTCTTCTCATTTTAATTCAATAGAACACCCATTAAACAACCATCCGAGGACAATTTACAAAGGGTGTGAATTGGGTGTGAATTATCTGAATTGGCTGGAGCCTGCACGAAACAAAAGTAGAGTTCCATCCAAAACTATGTTGACCACACATTAAGCCTGCCCAATCTCTTTTGAGTCCATACTTGTAAATTGGTTATTCCCTTCCACAAAATCTGTCATTGAAATATTCAAGGAGACTCCAAAATAAGAAAGGCGTTATTTTGGGCACAAGGATACCAATAATGAAGCCAATGTGTTTGAGAGTGTTTACGTGATGTCTTTTCAATTTACTGTGAAACTGAGCATTATGCTCCAGAATCGTAATATTTCTGTAAACTTTTTTTAAAGGCATTTTCAGTCATGTGGTGAAATGGATTTTAAATTGGACTGGAACTATATTTAAACTATACTAATATATTGTACTGAACAATTTTCCACTGTGTTAATCTAATGCAAAGTTATCAGTCTTAAATATACAATACATTTCTTTCAATTACCCTTTAAAAAAAACATACTAATTCATGTTTAACAATGTGAAGAACCAAACAATATGCAAAAGAACAACTTAAAACTGGTGGGTACACAAAAAGCTGGAGAAACTCAGCGGGTGCAGCAGCATCTAAGGAGCGAAGGAGATAGGCAACGTTTCGGGCCGAAACCCTTCTTCTTAAAACTGATGCAATTTTGAATGCAATTTGTGCTGCTTTGCCAGTTGCACTCAAAACAAGTTGCATTCAGTAGATAAGCAGGGCTCGGACTGAAATATTGGATGTGCAGTTCAGTATACTAGTCATTTCTGAACATTTATATATCTCAAGTCTGCAAACTAGTAGATCGGATGGCTTTGGGGCATTTAGTGTCAGATCGTGATTTTGATCTGTATAAAGGCAGTAGGTCTGCCTAATTGCACAACAGTTTGGTGTAGAATGAAACCTTCTGTCTCGACGTTAAAAAGTTGGTGTTTCTTAGCAACTCACCGATAACTTCAACGTTCCCAGGAATTTTGTACCCGTTCCTTAACATAAAAGTCTACAAGTCCTCTAATCCAACAGTTTAACGGTTGGTGTATCATCACTATAAATAGTGAATCATTTATTCTCGACAAATGACAAACTCTTGCGGTATTATGCGCCCACCAGAAATCGCGTGCAACTGCCATTAAAATTGATCACTTCCAATCTATGATGCCTGACACATTTTAGTTGTCAGTTAAAATGTTAAAGAAAAGTTCACCCTCTCTCCATCTGTCCAAAAATATTGTTAAACCCACAAGGTTTAGCTGCAGATTTCCTGCCTTCACCATATATGTAACGGTCCTTTCACTCCCGGTTTTGAGGAGTTAAGTTTCAGGTTAAACTCTGACTAAATTTTGGTGACAATTTCAGTTTATAAGTATTATTTCTAAAAAAAAATAAAATGAAAGTAAACATGCAGGGAAGTACTTTTTTGCATATAAGAAGCATTTCTTATATGCAAACAAGTATAAGCTCTAAGCACTTCTTTGCATATAAAATTTCTATTTACTCTCAGGATTTTAAGAGTACATTTTCTCGTACATTTTCTAAAAGTATTGCACTGGGAATTTGCTTGTGATATAAAGAATATGGTACTCACCAACCACTACACCTAGTCACCTAGCCTTCCAACAGAATGTGTTGCCCTGGGATAAATCTTCAGTGGATGGGTTAACCATTGAACTAATGAAGCTTAAAAGCTAATTGGCAGTTAGTCAAATGGGTGAAGCCTGTTTCGGTTTGACGTATGTGGATAAGCTTTAAAGAAACGGCTTGAACATGGTACCTGTGCCATTTCAGTGAGGGGCGGCACAATGGCGCAGCGGGTAGGGTTGCTGCCTTACAGCACCAGAGACCCGGTGTTCACTCCTGGCTATGAGTGATGTCTGTAAGAAGTTTGTACGTTCTCCCTGTGACTATGTGGGCTTTCTCTGGGTGCTCTGGTTTCCTCCCAAATCCAAAAGACGTACAGATTTGTAGGTCAATTGACTTTGGTAAAATTGTAAATTATCCCTAGTGTGCAGGATAGTGCAAGTGCATGGGGAGATAGACGGTCGGCACTGATTAGGTGGGCTGAGCGGCTCGATTCCACACTGTTTATCTAAAGTAAAGTCAGTCAATCGGTATGCTTGCTCTGAACCCAAAAGTAGATACTCCCACACAGAGAAATATTGTCATAGGGAGATACAGCACTGAAACAAGCCTTTGCCCACCAAATCCACATTTACCATCAACCACCCATTTACACTAATCCTAGCATTAATCAAAACCAACTTTATTTTTTCCATATTGTCATCGACTCGACCACTCACTACACACCAGGGGAAATTCATAGCGACCAATTAACGTACCAACCCGCATGTCTTTGGGATGTGGGGGGGAGGCCGAGGCACCCAGAGGAAACCCAAGCGGTCACAGGGAGAACGTGCAAAGTCCACACAGACCATACTGACGTCTCTTGACTCTGTGAGGCCACTGGGCCGCCCAGAAAAATACACCTGCCTTACATATACATAGTTTACTTTCTATTTTACAGAAGTATCGAGGTGCCCATAAATCTGTTATCCTGTTGGATTTTAACAAATGCTTCTATTGCCAAAATCTCCAGGTCATTCGCATTCCAAGAAGTGGTTAAGTAAGGGATGTCTAATTATGAGAGGGAGGCATGCAGAGATTTATACTCACATTCCACTGTGCTTTATCACGCAGAGGATGCAGGAATACAGCGGCTTTTGTGAGAACCTGGTGGTATAAACAGCTTGAAAATCTTCGCTGGATATTAATTTGACGTTTAATATGAAGCAACCTTGAAATGTTTCCTGTTGCTACTTCCTCTTAGTTGCAATTGAACCACCAATCTTACTCTTTCAAATTGTCTGTGAATTTTGGTAACTCAAAGCACATTTCATCCCGCAATTTTTTTTGCTAACTGTGGTCTTACATCAGCCAGTGTCTCAGGGGTTGCATGACATAGATACATAGAAAATCGGTGCAGGAGTGGGCCACTCGGCCCTTCGATCCAGCACCGCCATTCAATGTGATCATGGTTGATCATCCACAATCAAGTCACTTTTATTAATATTTTTTTATTTATTATTTATTAGAAGCAGTGTACAAAAGTATAACGCGCGGCATGTGACATTTATTGTACAACTTCCATTTTAATTTTAACAAAGATGAAATAGAAAAAGAGAGAAGAGCAAGAAAGAAAGAAAGTGAAAAAGAAAGCGAATGTGTAAGAACTACCCTTAAACTACCAAATAAGTGTAGTCAAAGAGTAAGTAAAAACTTAAAAAAAATAAAAAGACAAAAACAAAAAAGAAGGGAAAAAAAAACATAAAGTATGAAGAGGGTACACAAAAAGCTGGAGAAACTCAGCGGGTGCAGCAGCATCTAAGGAGCGAAGGAGATAGGCGACGTTTCGGGTCAAGACCCTTCTTCAGACTGGTCAGGGATCAGGGAAACGAGAGATATAGACGGTGATGTGGAGAGATAAGGAACAATGAGTGAAAGATATGCAAAAAAGTATCGGTGATAAAGGGAACAAGCCATTGTAAGCTGTTTGTGGTGTGAAAATGAGAAGCTGGTGCGACTGGGGTGGGGGAGGGAGATAGAGATAGAGGGAATGCCAGGGCCCGAGGGCTGAGGGAGAGGTGAGAAGGGGAGGAGACAGCAAGGGTTAACAGAATTGAGAAAATTCAATATTCAAGCCCAAAGGATGCAGACTCCCCAAGCGGAATATGAGGTGCTGTTCCTCCAGCTTGCGGTGTTGCTCACTCTGGCCGTGGAGGAGGCCCAGGACCGAGAGGTCAGATGTGGAATGGGAGGGGGAGTTGAAGTGCTGAGCCACCGGGAGGTCGGGTTGGTTATTGCGGACCGAGCGGAGGTGTTCGGCGAAGCGATCGCCAAGCCTCCGCTTGGTCTCACCGATATAGATCATCTGGCATCTGGAGCAGCGGATGCAGTAGATGAGGTTGGAGGAGGTGCAGGTGAACCTCTGTCGGACCTGGAAGGACTGCTTGGGTCCCTGAAAGGAGTGGAGGGGGGAGGTGAAGGGACAAGTGTTGCATTTCTTGCGGTTGCAAGGGAAAGTACCCGGGGAAGGGGTAGAGTGGGAGGGGAGGGAAGAATTGACAAGGGAGTTGCGGAGGGAGCGGTCTTTGCGGAAGGCAGACAGGGGGGGAGATGGGAAGATGTGGCGGGTGGAGGGGTCACGTTGGAGGTGGCGAAACTGGCGGAGGACTATATGTTGTATTTGCCGGCTGGTGGGGTGAAAGGTGAGGACCAGGGGGACTCTGCCCTGTTTGCGAGTGGGGGAATGGGGAGCGAGGGCAGTGTTGCGGGGTATGGAGGAGACCCTGGTGCGAGCCTCATCAATAGTGGGGGAGGGGAATCCCCGTTCTCTGAAGAATGAGGCCATTTGTGATGACCTGGTGTGGAACACCTCATCCTGGGAGCAGATGCGGCGTAGACGGAGGAATTGGGAATAGGGATGGAGTCCTTACAGGAAGCAGGGTGGGAGGAAGAGTAGTCCAGGTAGCTGTGGGAGTCAGTAGGTTTGTAGTGGATGTCGGTCAGGAGCGTAAAGTCTGAAGAAGGGTCTCGACCCGAAACGTCGCCTATCTCCTTCGCTCCTTAGATGCTGCTGCACCCGCTGAGTTTCTCCAGCTTTTTGTGTACCCTCGATTCTCCAGCATCTGCAGTTCCTTCTTTAAAAAATAAAGTGTTAATATACCTGCTTCATTTCTCTCCCCACCCATCACCCAGTCCGTAAATCGGTTTAATTCCAAAGTTGTGTTGCCCCATACTATCCTTGTAATGAATCAATGAAAGGAGACCATATCTTTGAAAATTACTCTGATTTTCATGCTAAGACAAGTCTCATATCTTCAAGATGTAGCGTCTCAAATTTATATGGCACATTAAAAAACAACTCTCGTTGGCCAAAGTGCTTTACATTGGTATAAGAATAGTATAACAAACAACAGTGGTTCATAGATTAAATACAAACATCACTGCATACATATAGCCCTCGCTCACAGGACGTCAAGAAAGGCTTTGGAGTAGAGATGAGTTTTTAATCTCGACTTAAAGGAGTCGATGGAGGGGGAAGTTCTGATGGGAAGAGGGATGTTCTACGAGCTGCAACCGCAAAGGCGCGGTCGCCCCTGAGCTTATGCCTAGACCGCGGGATGTTCAGCAACCCCAAGTCGGCCGATCTGAGGGACCTGGAGGTGGTGTGGTGGGTGAGCAGACTTTTAATGTAGGTGGGGGCAAGCCCATTGAGGGCTTTGTAGACATAAAGGAGGATCTTGAAGTTTATTCGGAACAATCAGTACCCCGTTCCTGCCTTCTCCCCATATCCCCACCGACTAACATTCGGAATATGCCACAACTGGGAAAGTTGCCCCACACTGCTCAAGCAACGATATAATGCAGTTATGCCCAAAGAATTGTAACTTTCAATCAATGCTATAAACTCCTTCAGAATTCCTAGGTATGTAAAGGCTGCATGAGTGCGTTGAGATACAGCACATGTAGAGGTTTGTTTGCAGGGCCGCTTCCTTAAAGCTATTTCTGTTGCATGTTTGGTTGTCAGGGATGGTCAGATGAGAGTACATAGTAACATAAAATATCCTGAACCAAATTCCTGGTTTTATGTCTTCACTTGGTCCATCAATGGAAATCCAGGGGTTGGAAATCTCTCTGGAAACAATGGTGCAACTGGTAGAGCTGCTGCCTCACAACATCACCTACGTTTGATCCCTGACTTCCGGTTCTGTCTTTTTTTTTTTTTAAATTTATTTATTATAGAAACAAAATAACAACCAGTTACATTATATTTCAATAGTAAAAATACATAGTCTTAATAATTGATTCATACTAATAATATTATTTATACTGTATTATCCTTAATTATAAATTTCAAAGTTGTATATTTTATATAATTAGAGATACATAATACTAATAATACATTCATAATATTAGCATTATACTCGTACTATTAGTAATTTTCATTTTATCTCTAATTTTTTAGGTATAAGACCAAATTTTATGATATTATTGATACAAAAAGTTAGTAAAACTTATATAATTTCCATTATTTCTTCCTAATGTTAACAATATTTATCTTATCGCTAAATTTAAATTTAAAATTATTGTACCATTAAAAGTACATAATTTTATATAATTAAAAATATAAAATACTAAAAAATACTAATAATACTAATAATGTTCTCATAAATCTAATAATATTTATATTCGTACTAATATTAAGATAATGTGTTTCTATATTGTTTTTTTAATTTTTTATATAGATATAAGAAAATAGAAAAGTTAGGAAATAGAATAAAGAATAAGAAAAGGTTTGATGGAGAATAAAATATTCGTCATTAATCCGTCCTTATAGATATATTCATGATTTATTATATGTATCTCTTCATCCACTCAAATATCCAGGTCTCAGTCAGGTTCTCGCGCCGAACCATTATGACCCTGTAAATATTCAATATATGGAGACCAAATCCATCTGAAGAGATCTAACCTATCCATAAGGACAAGCCTCAATCTCTCCAAATGGAGTGTCTCTGACATTTCTATATTCCACATTTTGATTGTTGGGAATGCAGGGCCTTTCCAAAATTTTAATATTAATTTTTTCCCAATTATTAAACCATAGTCAATAAAAGTTCTTTGATTCGTTGTTATTAATTGGTCAGTTTCAATTATTCCAAGTATAATTAACTTTGGGTCAGGGGTTATATTTATATTGATAACGGTCGAGATTATTTTAAATATTTCCTTCCAGTATTCTACAATTTTTATGCAGTTAGTAAATGAGTGTGTCAAATTTGCTTCTGAAATTTGACATTTGTCACATATTGGAGATATTTTTGGAAAAATATTATGTAATTTAGATTTAGAGTAATGTAATCTATGTAATATTTTAAACTGTATAAGAGAATGTTTAGCGTTTAATGAACAATAATGTATATGTTGTAAACTTTCATCCCATATTTCTGGTCTTATTATTTGGCCTAATTCCTTTTCCCAAGACTCTCTGTATATTTCTGTTGATGGGGTATCATTTTCCAATAAAATATTATATATATATGATATCATTTTTTCCATATTTGGATGTTTATTCAAACATTCATCTAAAATTTCTATTTTTCTATTTCTAAATTCATATATATTTGCAGAGGCATAGTTTCTAATTTGTAAATATCTGAAATATTCTTTATTATGTAGCCCATAAATTTGTTGCAACTCTTGAAATGAAAGAAAAGTGTTTTCCTTATAAAGATCACCCATCTTAGAAATTCCTTTATTTTTCCATTGTAAAAAAGCCTTATCCAAAAATTGAAGGTTTAAACATAAAATTATTAACAATCTTAAGACTTAGTGGTATAGATTTTAGTTTTAATGCTTTCTTTATTTGTTTCCATATGCGGATTCCATTTTCTATTATCGGATTTTCACTATAAACTTTCTTAGCTACATTAATATTAGCAAATATTATAGAGCTAATTTCTAATGGAGAACAATCTTCTTCTTCCATATTTAACCAATTTGGTTTATTGTCTATTTCTCCTAACCAAAAATTCATGTTTTTAATATTAACTGCCCAGTAATAAAACATCAAGTTTGGTAACGCTAATCCTCCATTTTATTTTGGATTTACATAAATGTTTTTTATTTATTCTATGGGTCTTATAATTCGTAATTAAAGAATCTACTTTTTAAAAAAAAAATTTTGGAAGATATATCGGGATTAATTGAAATAAATATAATAATTGTGGGAGAAAAATCATTTTTATTGCATTAATTTTCCCTATCATCGAGATAGGTAAACTTTTCCAATATGAAATATTCTTATTTAATTTATTTAGTAATGGGGGGAAATTAGATTTAAATAGAGAATTAAATCTTTTTGTAACAAAAATCCCAAGATATTTAATATTTTCATTTGTTATCTTAAAAGGAAATTGTTCTAATATATGTAACTTATTCATTGTTATAGGCATAAGTTCACTTTTATTCCAATTAATACTGTATCCTGAAAGTGATCCGAATTCCGTTATTAGTTTTAACAAATTTCGAATACTTATTTCTGGTTGAGTGATATAAAGTAATACATCATCTGCATATAAGGAAATTTTATTCTTAGTATTTGCGGTATCATATCCATATATTTCCGGGTGTAGTCTTACCCTCTGAGCAAGTGGTTCTATTGCTAATGCAAACAATAAAGGTGATAAAGGGCAACCTTGCCTACAACCTCGTGATAAATTAAATTTAATTGATAACATTCGATTTGTTGTTATTCTAGCTATTGGATTTGCATATAATAATTTAATCCAAGTAATAAACTCCTCTCCTAGTTTAAAGGCTTCCATCACCGAAAATAAATAAGGCCATTCCACTTGGTCAAAAGCCTTTTCTGCATCAAGCGAAATAACTACTAAGTCTTTTTTATCACTTCTTTTCGAATATATAATATTAAACAATCGTCTTAGATTATATGAAGAATATCTTTTTGGTATAAATCCAGTTTGATCCGGATGTATTAATTCATTAACAACTGAACTCAATCTTTTTGCTAATATCCTGGTTTTATGTCTTCACTTGGTCCATCAATGGAAATCCAGGGGTTGGAAATCTCTCTGGAAACAATGGTGCAACTGGTAGAGCTGCTGCCTCACAACATCACCTACGTTTGATCCCTGACTTCCGGTTCTGTCTGCGTGGAGTTTGCATGTTCTCTCTGTGGCCGTGTGGGCTTCCTCCGGGTGCTCCGGTTTCCACCAACATCCCAAAGAATTACAGGTTTGTAGGTTAAATGGCCACTGGAAAGTGCCCCGGGAGTGTGGATGAATGGATGAGAAAGTGGTGGACATAGGATAGTGTGGATGGTGAGCAATGGTCAGCGTGGACTTTCTGTATCTTCAATGATCTTTCACCCCATTTAAGATCCTCTTTTAATCCAACCTTTCCTGCCAAACCATTCGTCCAGTCATTTCTTTCTTGGCGCCGCTTGCTGTTCACGAGCTCTTTGGGACATTTGTCAGTTGGAGTTGGTGCAATTTGATGACACAAGGAACTGCAAATGCTGGTTGACAGAATTAGACACAAAGTGCTGGTCAGGCAGCATCTACTGGAGTGCATTGATAGGCGACAGCCTGAAGAAGAGTCCCAACCTGAAATGTCACCTATCAATGCCATTTGTTGTTGGTTCCATGTGAAGACGAGAGCACTGGGACTTCATCAGGCAGTCAGCAGGTGTCCTGCCACAGAGGGAGAAGATAGCGGATACAAGTCTCCCTCAAGGGACTTCAGCACAAAATTCTGCAATGCCCGTGCAGTACTAAGTGCTGTGCTATTGAAGATGTCACTTTTTGAACAAGATGTTTAAAAAAGCCTCAGTCTCTGTCAGGTGGATCCCGACTCCACCTGATGTATTCGAGAGAGAGTTAGATATTGCTCTTAGGGCTAACAGAATCAAGCGATATGGGGAGAAAGCAGGAACGGGGTACTATTTCTAGATGATCATATTGAATGGTGGTGCTGGCTCGAAGGGCCGAATGGCCTACTCCTGCACCTATTTCCTTTGTTTCTATGACTCAAAACATCGTCTGTTAACTCTCTCCAAACATGTTGCCTGACCCCTCCAGCTCTTTGTCTTTTGCTCAAGGATACAGCATCTGTAGTCTCTGCGTCCCCAGTCGACTTGGGATGTAAACAAGGATCCTGTGACATTAATTACCTGTCAACCTACCGGTAATTACCAATTAGTCTGTGAACTACCTGATGCAGTCCGTCAACAATCCTGTGTTCGAATTCTTGAGAAATGAAAGATGACCATAACTTTCAAACAATGAACCCTTCTTTTCGAGTGAAATCAGCAAACATTTTTCACGTTAAAGAAATAAAAATGAACGTCACGACAAATATTTTAGAGAAGAAGCTAGAATTGATTGCCTGTTTCACTGGCTGACTGGACCTAAAATTGTAACAAGCATGGATAGAGCAGACAGTCAGAACTTATTCTCAAGATGAAAAAATCAAAGACCAGAAGGCATAGTTTTAAGGCAAAGGAGAAAAGTTTAAAAATGTGTGGAGCAAGTTTTTTACTCAGAGTGGTGGGTGCCTGGAACGCGCTGCCAGAGGTAGTGGTGGTGACTGATAATTGTGACAGTTAGCTGGCATTTACAGGCAGTGAATGGAGGGAGACAAAAGTGCTGGAGAAACTCTCAACGGGTGCGGCTGCATCTATGGAGCGAAGGATTCCTTCGCTCCATAGATGCTGCCGCACCCGCTGATTTTCTCCAAGCACTTTTGTCTACCTTCAATTTTCCAGCATCTGCAGTTCCTTCTTGAACAGTGAATGGAAAAATATGGATCACATGCAGACTGATGGGGTTAGTGTAAATTGCCCTCATATTCAGCACAGACATTGTGGGTAAAGCGCCTGTTCTTGTGTTGTACCCACAATTTTGCTAGTTGGGTTCAAAATAGACTTGGTGTTAAGAAGCAGAGGATATTATTAAGACTGGTGTATCACAGGAATCATTGCTGGGACTCTTGTTGTTTGCGACATGACGTAAAGATATAAATGTATGGTATAGGACGTCACAAAGGTCCATAGAGTTCTTGATTGTAAGGAGGGTAGTCTTGAGCTGCAGAATGACATTGATTAGTTGGTAAGATGGGTAGAGAAATGGCAGATGGAATTCATTCCTGGAAAATGTGATTTGATGCATTTTGAGAGAGAGTTGGGATACATATAATGAATGGCAGGATCGTGCTAGTTACCAGAAAACAGAGGGACCTTCCTGCCTGAAGGGCCTGTCCCACTTAGGTGACTACAGGCGACTAGGCTGTCACCACATGGTTGCGGGGTGACGCCTGCATGGTCGCGAGTTGTATCCTCAAGTCGCCTAAAGAGCCGTAGATTTTGAAATGTTCAAAAACTTTTGGCGACTGTGGGCTTGACATAGCCTGGCGTAGGTTCTATCGTAGGACTTCGGTGAATTCCATTGGCGACAACCTACGTCAACCGGCGACAGGTACCGGCGACTGAATTGTCTTCCGTTGTCGCCGACAGGGTCGTAGCCGTTCGTGGGTGGACGTAGGTTGACTTCGGTTGTCGCCTGTGTGGCGTAGGTTGTCGTAGGTGGACGTCCCCTAATGGGTCGGCGGTTGTCGGTAGCTTGCCGTCGACTAGGTGCACGGTTGTCGTAGACATTGTCATGGGGGGGGATCCAGTCGGCAGTTTTATGGCGACCTGCTACGACTGTGACCGTTGCCGGCAGCCGCCGAGAAAATCGCCTAATTGGGACAGCCCCTTAACGGGAAACCACAAGTAATAAAGCTCCTGAAAGCTGCAAAACCTGTTCTTTTGCTTCCCTTGTGGCTGTTGGTATTTTCTCTCATTAATGAAGACCGATGCTTAATTTATTTACACCTTTGAATGTATTATTTTGCTGATTGCCATGAAAGAACTTTCTCCCATGTGGAGTTTTTGGCCACTGTCCTCTTTTGAATTGCAGCTCTTGAAAAGGACACATCGATATCTGTATTTAAAATCTACTGCAAACATAATGAACATTTTAAAATGATTGCAGATATTGAGAAACACAGCCTCTGGGTGGAGGAATAGATCTAGAGTTTAGTGCAGGCTACCTGCTTCATAACTAGAATCTGACTAGCATGAATTCCTAGTCAGCTTCTAGGTTGTTAAAAGTCACTCATTGTGGTTTGTGAATGCAAATTTATTTCAGCTATGGACAAGTTCCTTTTTTAATGCTCAATCTAAACCCTGGAACTTCCTCCTCCCCCCCCCCCCCCCCTCCCCCCCCCCCCCACCTGCGGCAGTGGCTTCAGCGCAATCTGCTGTAGTTCTGCATCATCTCAAGAGGAGTCCTAGGATGGCTGTAGATTGTGGCTGTGCCATTCCACAAATTGGGAAAGGAACCATTATCTCTGTGTGCCATTGAGTCACATCAGCAAACTCAATGCATGTAGCAAAGATTGGGGACATCACCCAGAGATGAGTGGGAACATCATTCCAGGGATTGAACTCTATCCGTACTGATAGTTCAAGAACCCCTTACCAGGTGGGTCGTATGAACATGCAGTGAATGAATCTTCTCTCAGCGATATATGTACAGAGCAGAAATGGTATTAACTGAGGGGCATCAATTGAGGAAGAGGGGTCACCCATTTAAGTCAGAGTAGAGGGGATTTTATTTTCTTTCATGGTGCCATGAGGCTTTGGACCTCTCTTTCATTAGACAATGGAAGCAGAGTCTTTGAATGTTTTACGGCAGAGGTAGATAAATACAGAAAGGGACAAAAAGTGGTGGAGTAAGCCAACAGGTCAGACTCAGTGACTGAGTCTAAAGGAGGGTACCAACCTGCAACGTCACCTATCCATGTTCCCCAGAGATGCTGCTTGACCCCGCTGAGATACTCCAGCACTTTGTGTTCTATTTTGTAAACCAACATCTGCAGTTCCTTGTCTCTTAGTAGATAAATGCTAAATAGATGAGAGGGTGAGAGGTTAATGCGGGGGAATGGGAAAGATTGCAGTCTGATCAGCCATAATCTTATTGATTGATAGAACAGGTTTTAGGGACTGCGTAGCCTACACCTGCCCCTGTTTCAGAAATGTGATATGTAAAATATTGCAACAAACTGCTGGCTGGTTTCTTGAGGTTAGGAGCTTGCCACGCCAGCACACAGGCAAGAGGAAACATCTGACTGGAACCAGAGCTGGGTTTCACAATCGCTGAGAGCTGGGAGAACAGATTTATTAACTTTCAGAATGATGGGGGCTGGAGGGTCTTCTCAGTAAGTGGAACAGAACATAGTACAGCACTGGAATAGGGCCTTCGACCCATGTCTGTGTCAAACATTTTACCACTTTAAACCAATCCCTTCCGCCAGCACATTATCCATCTCCCTCATTTCCCTACATATCTATGTACCTATCTAACTGTCTCGTAAATGCCATTATCATAGCTGCCCCACCACCACTCCTGGCAATACTCTGTGTCCCTGCACATCATTAAACTTTCACCCTCTCACCTTAAACCTCTAGTACATAACATTTCCACCTTGGGGGAAAAGGGTTTTAAATTGCCTCCGCAAGAGAGTGTCTGAGTTTGGTTTTTGACACCTTGGTGTATTGTTCAGAATTTTGGTTGATTGATGTGCACTGCTTTGATGAGAATAAAGTTGCCACAGTAGTGTTGCATTTTATTTTGCATTCTCTGGATTGGGTGCCACTGGCCAGTGTTATTCGGGAACTTCAAGGAACAGCAAGTTGTCAGCAAGGAGCCGGACCTTGGGGTGAGATTGGCATCAATACCAGCGAGACTGTGTGAATACCTGCCCCTTCTAAAGAAAGAACATCAATAGACGAGTTCGCTTCTTAAATCCATCTGGTGGTCTGATGGCACCTGTTTTTGTTAGAAATTAGATTTTTTTTTAAGGAAACTGAATTTAAATTCTCAAGTGGTCAGAATTTAAACTGCTTTGGGGATCTAATTATGGGTCTACACTTGCTCCAGGTTAGAAGCACACATCTCCAAATTAATCTCTTGTATTACTGACCTGCCCTCCAAACCATCTAGAGTTATAAAAACCTCCTTAGACCATTCCTCAGGTCTATCGGGAAGAAGACAGTCTGATGATCCTTTCATGATACCCTGTATTATTGTGGATAGAAACATAGAAAATAGGTGCAGGAGTAGGCCATTCGGCCCTTTGAGCCAGCATTGCCATTCAATATGATCATGGCTGATCATCCAAAATCAGTACCACGATCCTGCTTTTCCCCCCATATCACTTGATTCCATTAGCCCTAAGAGCTAAATCTAACTCTCTCTTGAAAACATCCAGTGAATTGACCTCCATTGCCTTTTGTGGCAGAGAATTCCACAAATTCACGACTCTTTTCTGGGTGAAAACATTTTTTCCTCATCTCAGTCCTAAATGGCGTACCCCTTATTCTTAAACTGTGACCCCTGGTTCTGGACACCCCCAACATCGGGAATATTTTTCCTGCATCAAGCCTGTCCAATCCCGTAAGAATTTTATATGTTTCTAAAAGAGCCCCTCTCATCTTTCTAAATTCCAGTGAATATTTGCCCAGTCGACCCATTCTTTCATCATCTGTCAGTCCCGCCATCCCGGAAATTAACCTCGTGAACCTACGCAGCACTCCCTCCATAGCAAGAATGTCCTTCCTCAAATTAGGAGGCCAAGTCTGCACACAATGCTCCAGGTGTGGTCACACCAGGGCCCAGCACAACTGCAGTAGGAACTCCTTGCTCCTATTCTCAAATCCTCTCGCTATGAAGGCCAACATGCCATTAGCTTTCTTCACTGCCTGCTGTACCTGCATGCTTACTTTCAGTGACTGATGTCAAAGGACAAGTAGGTCTCATTGCACCTCCCCTTTTCCTTCTTCTTCTTTCGTGTGGCGTGCACAGCCTAAAGTTGTAGGACAACTTGTTCTATTTGATCTTCCGTTTGTGCACGCTGAGTTGATTGCATTAGTCGAAACAAGGCGGACCACGTGAAGGTTGCAACCTTCCACCCCTCCACTTTTCCTAATCTGACATCATTCAGATAATAATCTGCCTTCTTGTTCTTGCCACCAGAGTGGATAACCTCACATTTATCCACATTATACTGCATCTGCCATGCATCTGCCCACTCGCCCAACCTATCCATGTCACCCTGCAGCCTCATAGCATCCTCCTCGCAGCTCACACTGCCACCCAGCTTTGTGTCAACAGCAAACTTGAAAATGTTACATTTAATTCTCTCGTCTAAATTGTTAATATATATTGTAAATAACTGGGGTCCCAGCATGACCTCCCAACTTCTATATTCAATGCTCTGACTGATGAAGGCCAATGTGCCAACATCCTTTTTGACCACCCTATCTACTGTGATGCCACATTCAAGGAACTATGTACCTGTACCCCTGGAGCCCTCTGCTCTCCAGCACTGCCCAGAACCCCACCATTCACTGTGTAGGTTCTGCCCATGTTAGTGCTCCCAAAGTGCAACACCGCACATTTATCAGTATTAAATTCCATCAACCATTCCTCAGCCCACCTGCCCAACTGATCAAAATACTTCTTGACTTGATATTCTTGACTCTTGTGGTTTAAGTCTGGTTCAGGAACTCGAATTTGAACACCAACTGCACTATTTGTCATTTCAGCCTGTGAGAAAGCAAAGCTTAAGGCAACACTTGATTTCAGAATCTAGTGTGTGTAATTATTGTAGAAATGTATAACTAAATGCATAACCAATTAGTTACTCCAGCATTTAATGCCGTCTTTTGCAACCGCTAAGTTACTCCTGCACTTTGTGACATTTAAAACTCCAGAGATGCTGCCTGACCCACTGAATTACTCCAGCACTATGTGTCTTCTTAACTAAATCTTCAGTTCTGCTGCAGCTCAGTTCAGCAGAACCAACGTTTTGATTTGAAGTGTTAAAACCCTGCACATTTATATTGCAAGTGAAATGTAAACATTGTTAATTTGTAAGGCTGAAATATCACATATTTCTCGGGGTGAAATTTGTTTTTCACCTTGAACAATATTCCGTTGCTGAGATATCACACGTGGGTGAAAAGTGTGATCGCATCTACCGAGCTAATCTCACATCCATCTTATTATTTTATTTAACTGCAACCTTCGGAAAGTAATTTCTTCACAGATACCGCCACATCAACTGTTAAGAATTAATTTCTGAACACAACAAATATGGTCCAACATCAATATTCAAATATCAAGCGTTTGAGCTTTCATTTTTCCTGAACGTAGAGGATCACAGAGTCAGTAGTGCAACCCTTGCCCTGTATCTTCCAGCTAGAATGCAAATGTTACTAATTCCTTTGGCAAGGTCATGCTCTGTGGAAGCAATCATAGAAACAGAAATGTACCGTATGGGAGTAGGCCCTTCACCTATTTAAAAGCCTCTCAAATGCCCCTATTGTATCTGCCATCATCACCACCTCTGGCAGTGCACTCCAAGCACCCAACACCCTTTGTATAAAAATGTTTCCTCGCACATCTTCTTTAGACTTTGCCCTTTTTGTCTTAAAGCTATGCCCACTAGTCATGGACATTTCTACCCTGAGGAAAGATATTCTGACTGTCTATCCTATCTAAGCCTCTGATAATCCTACATCCTTCTATCAGGTCTTTGTTATAAAGTATGGGGCAGCAATATTAGCTTCCATTTCAACTGCGACTTTAACGAAAATAAAACACTAATTGCAATCAGAAATGAATGGAGATACTGTAATTAAAAAGAGATGACCAAAAGCTTCATCAAACAAATAGTTTAAGGAGGCTCTTTGCAGAGGGCCATGGTGAAGAGGGGAATAGAGATCTGAAGAATATAAACCCATCTGGCTAAAGGCATGGCTGTTGTGGGGGTCAGAGTGAGAGGACAGAGGGAGAGATACAAAAGATTACAATTAAAAGTGATAGTGTGTCAATAGCAATAAAACCGATATGGACCATTCAAGTGTTGCAGGATTGAAATAGGTTGCAGAGACCATGGATGCATTTAAATTATAATACAATCACCGTGTAAAGTCAACAAGTAAATCAGTGTGAGTGCACATGGGAATAATCTATGCCCCAAATAGCAGCAGTGTTGCAGGGCATAATACAAATGAGGAAATATGAGGGCATGTAACGTGGCAATACAATAGTCATGAGAGACTTTAATCTACATGTAGGCTGGGTAGAAAACCAATTGATGATAAATTTATGGAATATGGTTTACTCGATATTGGGAAACAAATGACGGGGCGTTTCATATGGAAACAAGAAACTGCAGATGGTGGTTTACAAAGAAAGTCAGAAATGCTGGAGCAACTTGGGAAAACTTTATTGTCATTCAGACCTTGCTGTCTGACCGAAATTTCAGTGCCTGCAGTCATACATATAGTAAATAACAAAACACACAATAAACACATATTTAACATCCACCACAGTGAGTTCACCAGACACCTCCTCACTCTGGTGGAAGGCAAAAATCTTGTCTTTGTCTCTTCCCTTCCTCCTCTTCCTCTTCCTCTGCGCTGAGGCGACCCGGGCCTCCGATGTTGTGACCGCACCGGGTGATGTAAATAAGTCCCGCGGGTGAACCGCGCTCCGCGAGCGGGCCAGTTCAACTCCGCGGCCCGGGGCGGTCGAAGCTGCCGAAGCTGCCACCCTCCAGTCCAGCGGACGCAGCTGTTGCCGCGGGAGCTCCGGAAAAACAGGTCACCAACCTGTGACCTGCGAGCTCCCGACGATGTCGTCCACTGGGCCCGCGGCCGAACCTCCGAAGTCGCTGCCGCCGCCACCGCCACCGGAAAGCCGCCACAGCTCCGAGTCGGGCCGCCGGAACGCCTGAACCCGCCGCAGCCCCGAAGTCGGCCAGCTCCGCACTGGTAAGTCCTGGCTGGCTCTGCCTCCGGAGCCTCAAGGTCGGTCGCAGTTAAAGTTAGAGGCCGCCAGCTCCGCGATAGGCCTCAGCGCAGACGGAGACGGAGACGGGGGATACGACAAGAAAAGTCGCGTTCCCCCAAAAGGAAGAGACTAAGAACGTTTCTCCCACACACATACACTACATAATAACTCAAACTAACGCTAAAAACAAGACAAGAAAACAACAAATAAAAAGAAAAACAGACGGACTGCAGGCAAGCTGCTGCTGCCACTCCCAGAATGTTTTAACTCAGCGGGTCAGGCAGCATCTCTGTAAAACAAAGACTGGTGATGTTTCGGATCAGGCCCCATCTTCAGACAGGGTTTTTCATATTCTATATTGCATTGAATGAGAGGGTTAATTGTTGATATAGTAGTACCCCGAGGGTTAAAGGGCAGAAACAGAATCGAGGAATTAATGGGTCATTTTCAGGTTGGGAGGCCTCAGGTGTGCTCTTGGACACCGGCATGTGGGTGTGCACTAGAATTAACTCCAAGTGTATGTTTGAACATGGCTCTGCAAAAGTGCCCTGGAACACAGGCCTAAAGTGGTGCACACAAATGTGGGATTGCGATCTACCCATAAACACGCACAAATTTAAGTCTGTGCATTTGGGTTGGTCTTCCAAGTTCATTTAGTCTGCAGGAATCTTAGAAAAAAGCCAGAGCCTTAAATCGTCTTTCGTCTTAAGTCCCGACCCAATTATCATATTGCTTTCTAAGGACATGAGTCTGGATGCTCGACTTCCTCATCAACAGATCACAATCTGTATGAATTGGCAGCAAACTTCCTCCTCAATAACCATCCGCACAGGAACACCTCATGGCTGCGTGCTCAGCCCCCTGCTCTACTCACTCTATACTCATGAGTATGTAGCCGGACACAGTTCCTACTCCATCTTCAAATTCGCCAACGACACCACCGTTGTTGGACGAATTACAGATGACGATGAGTCAGTGTATGGAATGAAGATCGATCGACTGACCAAATGGTGCCAGAACAACAACCTTGCTCTCAACGTCAGTAAAATCAAGGAACGGATTGTGGACTTTGTAAGAGGAGGAAGAGGATCCACAAACCTATCTTCATTGATGAGATGGTGATGGAAAGAGTCAAAACTTCAAATTCCTGGGGGTCCATATCTCTGAAGATCTGGCCTGGACCCAGCGCATTGATACAATCGTAAAGAAAGCTTATCAATGCCCCTACTTCCTTAGATTGAGGAGATTCTGTATATCAATGAATACTCTCTTGAACTTCTACAGGTGTACAGTAGAGAGCATATTGACTGGTTGAATCACAGCTTGGTTCGGCAACTCGAATACCCAGGAACGAAGAAGATTGCGAAAAATGGTGAACACTGCTCAATCCATCATGTGTACACTGACCTCCCCACCATTGAAAGCATCTACAGGAGTCGCTGTCTCAAAAAGGTAGCCAGCATTGTCAGAAACCCATATAACCCTGGCCGCATTCACATTTCACTCCTGCCATAGGGAAGAAGGTATAAGTGGCTGAAATATATGATCAGGGTTCAGAGGATGCTTCTTCCCCACAACCATCAGGCTATTAAACATGACTACCTCCAAATACGCTCCAAATACATAGATTTGGGGGTAATGTCTTTGTATCTGCACTATTATTGATTGCTTTTTCTTTTCTATTTTTTTATTATGGGTTTCATGGAGTAGTATGTTTACATATATATTGTGCTGCAACAAGTAAGAAGGGAACTCACAGTTTAGTAGACACTCAGTGTTGTGTAGATTCCCAGCTCAGACTGAGAGTCGTGGCCTCTCCCTCGCCATCTTGCAGCGACAGGAAGTGGTCAAGATGAGACTTTTAATTATATAGATTTCAAGACATATGACAATAAAACATTCTTGACTTGAACTCTCTTTCTCAAAGGTGCTGGAATGAAGTTTTGAACATTAGGGCAGAGGTGGAGGGTTTGGAGGGATATGGGCCAGACACAGCAAGTGGATGAGCTTGTTTAGGATCATTTGCGCGAAGGGCCTGTTTCACAATTTAAGTATCACAATTTCTTTGAGTGGCAAAGCAATGAGTACTGCTGCAATGTAATTAATTGTCCTTTTACATTAAAACATTGAGTCAGTGGAGTTTCCAAGTATGCAACTGCTTCTATTGCAAATCATTTGGGCGCAGAAAAAGGACATTCACCCCTGTTGGCTCAACATAGAGTGCAATCCATTCGATCCTATTCCTTCATTCAATCCTATAGTTGTACAAGTTTATTTTCCCCAAGAGCAGAACAATTTGAAACCATTGATTGTGTCCACTTCCACTATCTTGTAGATCTGGGTCATTATCTTGCAGAGTTTAATTAAAAATGTTCCTAAAGTGCCTTTCACCCAAAACATTCAATCTGTGACTGCTCCACCCAAACTCTTTGACGACCAGCTAATGGGATAAGTTTTCCGTTGTCAGCAGCTCCTTCTTTTCTTTGTCACCTTACCTGAATCTATCATGATTTTTTTAAGAAAGGAGGGAGATAGAAAACACGGAATTATAGTAGAGTATAGAAATAAGAGTAGGGATTAATGGGTTCCTTTCAGAATGGCACGCTGTGACTAGTGGGGGACCACAGCTATTTACAATATACATTAATGATTTAAATGTGAGGATATCCACTTTGGTGCAAGAACAGGAAGGCAAATTATTATTTGAATGTACACAAAAATGCTGGAGAAACTCAGCGGGTGAGGCAGTATCTATGGAGCGAAGGAAATAGGCAACGTTTCGGGCCAAAATCCTTCTTCAGACTGATGTGAGGGGGGGCGGGAAGAAGAAAGGAAGTGGAGGAGCCAGTGGGCTGAGGGAGAGCTGAGAAGGGAAGGAGAAAGTAAGGACTACCTGAAATTAGGGAAGTTAATGTTCATACCGCTGGGGTGCAAATATGAGGTGCTGCTCTTCCAATTTACGGTGGTCCTCACTCTGGCCATGGAGGAGGCCGAGGACAGACAGGTCGGATTCGGAATGGGAGGGGGAGTTGAAGTGCTGAGTCAATGGGAGATCAGGTTGGTTATTGCGAACTGAGTGGAGGTGTTCGGCGAAGCTATTGCCAAGCCTACACTTGGTCTCACCGATGTAGAGCAGCTAACATCTAGAGCAGCGGATGCAATTGATGAGGTTGGAGGAGGTGCAGGTGCATGAACCTCTGCTGCACCTAGAAAGACTGCTTGGGTCCTTGAATGGAGTCAAAGGGGGAGGTAAAGCGACAAGTGTAGCATTTCGTGCAGTTGCAAGGGAAAGTGCCCGGAAAGGGGGTGGGAAGGGACGAATTGACCAGGGAGTTACGGAGGGAGTGGTCTCTGCGGAAAGCAGAAAGGGGAGGAGATGGGAAGATGTGGCAAGTGGTGGGATCACATTAGAGGTGGCAAAAATGATGGAGGATTATTTGTTGTACGTGACGACTGGTAGGGTGGAAGGTGAGGACAAGGGGGACTCTGTCATGGTTACGAGTGGGGGGGAATGGGGCGTGAGAGTAGAGTCATGGGGTATAGAAGAGACCCTGGTGAGAGCATCATCTTTCGTAGGAACCCCCGTTCCCTGAATAATGAGGCCATCTCCGATGCCCTGGTGTGGAACGCCTCATTCTGGGTGCGGATACGGCATAGACGGAGGAATTGGGAGTAGGTGATGGAGTCTTTACAGGAAGCAGGGTGGGAAGAAGTGTAGTCCAGATCGCCATGGGATGCAGTGGGTTTATAGTGGATGTCGGTCAGGAGTCCATCACCTGCGATGGAGATAGTGAGGTCAAGAAATGGTAGAAAAATGTCGGAAATGGTCCAGGTGTATTTGAGTGCCGGATGGAAGTTAGTGGTGAAATGGATGAAGTCAGTGAGGTGTGTGTGGGTGCAGGAGGTAGCACCGAATGCAGTTGTCGACCTGAATGGTGTCAAGTTGGGAAAAGGGAAAGTAAATGAGGAATAATTGGGTCATTTTCAGGTTGAGAGGCTTCAGGTGTGCTCTTGAACACCGGCATGTGGGTGTGCACTAGAATTAACTCCAAGTGTGTGTTTGAACATGGCTCTGCGTATGTTCCCTGGAACACAGGCCTACAGTGGTGCACACACATGTGGGATTGCGATCTACCCTTAAACACACACAAATTTGACAATAAAATCATATGGCAATAAAACATTCTTGACTCCTGAACTCTCTTTCTCAAAGGTGCTGGAATTAAGTTTGGAACATTAGGGCAGAGGTGGATAACTACTTGATAAGCAAAGGATAAAAGTTAATTATAGTTAGTCATGATCACAGACACAATCTTATTGAACGAGCTACTAGCTGTAGAGGGTAGAATGCCAACATTTATAAGACACTTGAACATACCATCGATGGGAATGGGCCAGGAGGGATATGGGCCAGACACAGGCAAATGGATGAGCTCATTTAGGATCAGTTGGGCCGAAGGGCCTGTTTCACAATGTAAGTATCACAATTTCTTTGAGTGGCAAAGCAATGAGAACTGCAGCAATGTAATTCATTGTCCCTTTACATAAAAACATTGAGTAAGTGGAGTTTTCAAGTAAGTGAATGCTTCTATTGCAAATCATTTGGGTGCAGAAAAAGGCCATTCACCCCTGTTGGCTCGACATAGAGTGTAGTCCATTCGATCCTATTCCTTCGTTCAATCCTGTAGTTGTACAAGTTTCTTTTCCCCAAGCGCAGAACAATTTGAATCCATTGATTGTGTCCACTTCCACTATCTTCTAAATCCAGGTCACTGTCTTGCACAGTGTAATTAAAAATGTTCCTAAAGTGCCTTTCACCTAAAACATTCAATCTGTGACTGCTCCACCCAAAATCTTTGACGACCAGCTAATGGGATAAGATTCCTTTGTCAGCAGCTACTTCTTTTCTTTGTCACCTTACTTGAATCTATCTTTTTTTTTAAGAAAGGAGGGAGATAGCAAACTGGGACTTATAGACCATTTGGCCTGGCATCGGTGGTGGGGAAAATGCTGGAGTCAATTATAAAAGATGAAATAGTGGCACATTTGGATAGCAGTAACAGGTCTGAGTCAGCATGGATTTACAAAGGGGAAATCTTGCTTGACTAATCTTCTGGAATTTTTTAAGGATGTAAATAGGAAAATGGACAAGGGAGAGCCAGTGGATGTAGTGTACCTGCACATTCAGAAAGCCTTTGATAAGGTCCCACATAGGAGATTAGTGGGCAAAATTAGAACACATGGTATTGAGGGTAGAGTACTGACATGGATAGAAAATTTTACTTCGGAGTCACGTGAGTGATTCCGTGAAGTACCCCGTCTAGGCTGCATGCGGGTAAGTACATCAGCTGCACTGGCGCAAGCACCAGACTGGCAGGATAGAGCTCCTGCCGGCGGTAAGTTAAACCTAGAGGTAAGTTCGCAGTTTCGTTACCAGGGTATTTTTCAGGCATGAGCCTCTCTTCACATAGGGTTAAGTTCCAGTTTCGCAGCCCGACGAGTGTACCGGTTATGGAGTATGGGGAAACCCAGTCCAACCACGGAAGCGGATAACCGGCAAAAAGATTGGGTTGCGAGACAAGGCAGTCAGCGGCTCCCAGCCTGCGGGGATGCCGTGGAACGGCAAGGAATTAATGCCAGAGTCGCTGACAGTGCAGTCAGCGGCTCCCAGCCTGCGGGGATGCCGTGGAATGGCAAGGAAGTAACGCCAGAGTAACTGACAGTGCAGTCAGTGGCTCACAGACGTTGGTCCCCAGGCAAGGAATAAAATTGGACTCATTCAGCCCTATTTGGACTCAGGTGAGTCGGGCTACAAAGGGTTTCTCTTAATAATAAAATTTATGTATGTTATAGTGTTTTTCTAAAAGTTGAAAGCTAAAGGCAAAGTTAAAGTCATAAAAAGTTATTGTCATATGTTTCTGACAATGTAATCCTTGTTGTTTAGCACATGTTGCTGTGAATTGTTTTAACCCTTCACAGGTAAAGCTGTACACTAAAAATGTTGATTTAGTGAGCTTACCCTCTAATAGCACTGGCCTATGGGACAGGCTGCACCAGCAGCGCCTGGGATAGGGCTGCTTCATATGTAATAGTGTGGGCCTATGGGACAGGCCGTGCTAGCAGCGCCTGATAAAGGGCTGTTTCATTTGTGACATTACCGACTGTAAATAAACACTTTACAAACTCTTAAAGTGTGCAACATCTTTTAATGATAGCACAGGGTATTACATACATCTTCAAGCACTTAGCTACATTCTTCTACTGCTGCGCCCAGGAAGGGGAAGGCGTTATGATTGATGTTAACTAGGCGGGGTTAATGGGACTGAGGTAACTATATTATTGGTTGCATAATAACCATCTACATCCTTCCCCTTAGAAAATCAAAAAAACAGATTGTTGTCACGACAACAGAATTAAACAGCAGAATTGAACAAAATCGCCGTAGAGAACAGGTGGCTTGCTGATCTGGCCCGAGCGCGTACGGATGTCTCCCCCTTCCCCCGAAGGAGCAGAAGAAACAGGAGGACGCGAGGCAGCTGGGGAACTAGGGAAGGGCATTGGGGTGGGAGAAATAGGAGAGGGAGAACCCGCGACCGGCAGCAGGGGACCCGCGCAGAGGGGAACCAGGCGCTCGAGATGGGGACCGAGGCATGCAGGAACGGCAGCCGGGACGGCAGCCGGCTGCTGGTAGGAGAGTGGCGGGGCATGGGGCCCCGGGGGCTGCGGCTTTGGTCATTAACCGCAAGCAGGTGTTGTCGGCTTCTTCGGTAGATGGTACCCTCATAGTCGACTAGATACAAACGAGGTGAGTCGGCCACCCCAACCACGGTGGCCAGACGGGGAGTGACCACTGGCGGTCTGCAACCGAACAACCTGTCCAGGCAACAGAGGATCGAGTGGTCTGCACGACCGATCGTGGGAACGCCGCTGGCTGTCGTGTTTCTCTTGAATTCGCCTCTGCACGGAGGCGGGCTCCAGCACCCGAGGTTTCAGCTGGCGCTGGGCAATCGGGATGGTAGATCTGGTAGTTCTGGACATCAGACGCTGAGCAGGTGACCCCATGGCCGGATCCCTGGAAACATTCCTGAGGTTCAGGAGATCCAAATACAAATCAGAGTTGGATAGTCGCGCCTGTTCCATCAGAAGCTTGGCGCTGCGGACGGCCCGTTCTGCAAGGCCGTTGCTCTGTGGGTACTCTGGCTGCTGGTGAAATGCACGAAGTTCCACTTGTCGGCAAAACGTTTGAATTGTTGTCAGTCTGCAGCCTGACAGGGGTCCCAAAAGTGGAGAAGTGTTTCCGCCAGCTTTCGGATCACCATCTCCGACGTGAGGGATGTCAGCAAATCCACCTCGAAACCAGTTTGAGTACGAGTCGACCGGACAAGGTAGTGGTTACCACGCCACTCGAATATGTCGGCAGCCAGCGAGGACCAGGCCAAGGCAGGGGCGGGCTGTTGCAGCAGGGGCTGTCGCTGCTGGTGTGGAGCAAGACTGTTGCACGTGGAGCAGGCAGAAATCGGTCTCGGATATATTTGGCCATTCCAGGCCAGTAGAATTGGCACTGAGCCGTGGGCGAGTGTTGCATCGACCCCAGGGTGTCCGCTATGGGCTGCACAAAAGTAAAAGTCAAACGGGAGGACGGGACTACAACTTTATGTCCCTTGACGATAACGCCATCCTGGAGCACCAGTTCGTCGCGGGACCAGGAAGAAAAGGCTGTGTTTCTGACGGCGCGGCGGAGCGCTTTGTTGGCCACCCTGCTTTAATCACAGAGGTAAGCCGCTGCAAAAGGATCGGCAGCGGTGTGCTCGGCCAAAACCTGTAGCTGCTTGGTGGGAATAAAGTTAACGCCCAGTACGAGCAAGTCCTCTGTTTCGTAGGGGTGGCGAGCGCAGGAGGTCCGCGGGGCGCGCGATAGGGTGTCCGCAATGATGCATCTCGGTGCCCTTTCTTGTAGATTATATCAAAGTCGAAACGCTGGAGCAGCAGCATCATACGCTGCAGCCTGGCAGGGGCAGCGTGAATCGGCTTGTTAAGGATTGTCACCAGTGGGCTGGTGGTCGGTTTCGACCGTAAATCTGCTGCCGAACAGGAAGTCTCTGAACTTGGAGCAGGCGAACACCACCGCGAGCAGCTCTTTCTCGATCTGAACGTACCGCTGCTCGGTGTCCGTCATGGTGCGGGAGGCATAGGAGGACAGGATGTAACGATCCATCGACAGACTGAAGGCAAGCCGCACCCAGACCGAACTTGGAAGCGTTACAGGTGACGGGTGATGGGGCGGACCCACGTCGAAGAACCGCAACGTCGCAGTGCTAATCAGTTTCGACTTGAGGCAGTCAAAGGCCTGCTGGTGATGTGGGAGCCAGACCCAGGCGATATCCTTTTTTGTCAGCTGCCGCAGGGGAGCAACTCAGCTCACTGAGGTCTGGTACAAACTTTCCAAGGTAGTTCACCATGCCCAAGAATCGTTGTGGACCTGGCACGTCAGTGGGGGCTGCCATCTCGGAGATGGCAGCTGCCTTCAAGGGGTCGGGTTTTAGTCCGTTAGAGGTGAAAACATGTCCAACATACGTGACCTCTGAGACACGAAAACCGGCACTTTTGGGATTCAGCTTCAGGTTCGCCTTCCGTGCCCGATCCAGGACGCGGCGGAGGTTCAGGTCGTGCTCGGCAATGTCCTTCCCATAAACCGGGATATCATCCACGATGATTGGCACATGGCAGGTCCGAGAATATCTGCTCCATCGTTCGCTGGAACACCTCGCTAGCAGAATTGATGCCGAATGGCATTCGCAGGAACTTGAATCTGCCAAACGGTTTTGTGGCGAAGGTCGTACAGGTCAGAAGACGCTTTGTCCAACGGGATCTGCCAAAACGAGTTCTTAGCATCTAGGACCGTTAAAGACGGTGGCTTGCCCGACCTGAGCCGCCACATCCTCAACAGACCGCATGGGGTAGTGTGGTCGCCTGATGGCAAGGTTTAAGTCCTTCGGGTTGATACACACACGTATTTCGTTCTTGTCTTTCTTAATCGTGGCAACCATGGTGGAGGGACCAATCGGTGGGCTCGCTAACTGCTTCTAGCACCCCCTTTTCGACCATCTTGTTGAGCATCGCCTCGACCCTGTCTTTCATGGCGTGAGACACCCTGTGAGGTGCGCGGACCACGGGTTGTATATTTGGGTCAATGGAATATGGTATGTCAGTGGTAACTTCCCCAGGTCATCGTCGAACAGGTCCTGGTATTCTGCAACCGGGTTAAACGACAGTTGCACTTTGTGGACCGTGCGGTCGAAGGACACCAGGCCAAGATCCTGGCACGCACGGTTGCCCAACAGGGTTACACAGTCAGAGTTCAAAACATAGAAAAACCAGGTTTCTCGTGGCCTTTTGCAGCACGCAAGTTAAAGTGGCCCTCCCCGCAGGCCTTAGAATTTCTCCAACCATGGCGTGCAGGGTAGCATCGTCAGCAACCAGGGGTCATTATTCCTTATCTTGTTGAAAAGATTCATGGATCAAAACGTTGACCTTCGCACCTGTGTTAACTTTGCAAGGAAGGTTACATCATTGACAGTCACAGATACGGAGGGATCAGTGCGGGTGGGTGGGTGTCTGTAGGAGGGTAAACACATGCGAGTCCTCGGGGAGGATTAATTGGGATCTGCATCATAGGATTCAGCTAAGTTGGGCTGTGAGTCGTAACGGATATTCAGATTGTCTCAGCAGTTTAGACTGGGTCTGGAAGTTTGTGCCTGTCTCCCACGGGAATGGAAATAAACGACAGGCGGCAGAGAAATGATTTAGCTTTTTACAAAAGTTACAGGCCTTGCCAAAGGCGAGGGGACACGTCGACAGTCTGTGGTGCATGTAGTTACAGTTTGGGCACCTTTTTTGGGGCACTTCACCAGGACCAGGGTTGGCACGCGGCAGAAAAACATTGTTTCCCATCCGAGGCTTTTTTGTGGGCTCCTAAACCCAGCCAGGTTGACAGATTTATTGCCCGGTCCCGCGTGGTCATTCTGGCAAAAACAACGACCTCAGACAATCTGCAGGCATGCATGGCTTTTTCCAACGTTAGATCCGGATCCCTTAAAAGCTCACATCGCAGCTTCTGGTCACGCATGCCAGTTACTAAAATGTCTCTAGTGAGCTGGTCTGTCATGTCACCAAAGCGGCACCGCTGGGCGAGATGACGCAAATCAGCAATAAAACATTCAACAGGTTCATCCGGCAACTGTCTTCTTGTAAAAGAACCGTGCCCTCTCTAGAATGCGGTTCGAGGGAAGGTCACAAATCTCCCTGAACTTACGTAGCATGGCAAGTGGGGTCGCTGGCAGACTCTGCAGGAGTAATCACCACGTCGTTGTCGCCCAGGACCGCTGGAGCGTAGGTGAAAGTTCTGGCTCTCTTCATGGCATCAGGTCCGACAAGGTTGAGTAGGAGGGAAGCTTTAAGGGAGTCAGGATCAGCGCGGTGTGCGACATTGACAAAGTGTGTGAAATCAAATTCAAACGTGGCCCCAGCGCTCAGAGATGTCAGCATCAAAGACAAGCTGCGCGGGCTTTCTGCAAGAGGACGCCATGGCCAGAGAGATTAAGCACAAAAAGACAAATCAAAAAAAAGAAATAAAACCCGATAGACAGGGAGACGCAAGTGTCTTCCAGCTTCGGACACCATGTAAATAAACACTTTACAAACTCTTAAAGTGTGCAACATCTTTTAATGATAGCACAGGGTATTACATAACATCTTCAAGCACTAGCTACATTCTTTTACTGCTGCGCCCTAGGAGGGGAAGGCGTTATGATTGATGTTAACTAGGCGGGGTTAATGGGACTGAAGGTAACTATATTATTGGTTGCATATAATAACATCTACACCGACCTACGAGAGAGCTGTGCTAGCAGCACCTGGTACAGGGCTGTTTCATGTCAAAAAATGCCGGCTTTTACGAAAGGCGGCGCTAGCAACACCTGGGACAGGGTTGCTCAAGTTCACACATAATCTGCTATGCCCACGGAGTCAGGAGATGATTCTCCACCGGGGCTGGATAGCAAGGCCCACGGAGTCGGGGGATGATTCCTCACCGGGGCTGGATAGTGCGTTTGAAACGACTATCCCAAATACAGCAACTGTTGCATACAGTGCTACAGCAGGGCACACACCAACAGGAGGAGTGTCAGCGCCATCCTGAAGAAAAAAGGCGCCAGCAGTATCTAATAGAGAACTGTTTGATAGTACCTTCATAGATGATGATTAGTTCGGACACCTACTCTGAATGTAGGGTGAGACAGAAGGTCCACCTCCGCAGGCCGCACTCTTAGAGGCAGAGAGCAAGACAGATCAGTATCCTGCTGACACTGAGTCTCAAGGTATGGCCGTGGGGTGTACCCCAAGGGATGAAGGGCACATGTCAGAGGTACCTTTTTCCTGACAAACAAAGTTGCCATCTCAGCAGAATAGGTATCCTGCGGCCTGCGGCAACGCCTGTTTAGGGCTGCCTACGAATCGCCCTCTCTGAGGAAGTAAGAGCAAAAGGTCAAGATATAACTGACTCCAGGCTCTAAAGAAGTCAATAGAACATACTAGAGCACATATGTGCCGGCAGTGAACATCACCAACAGGGGGATGTGAGAGCCAGCCGCCGAATCTGTTATTCAGGTAGGCCGGGATTCGACAGGGGAAGAAAACCTGGCAGATGAATCAATTAGGCCAACGGCGGGCAAAAGTAATCGTTTCAGAACGCACCCCAGGCGCTCATTGACAGTACGCGGTTCACTGGAGCTGGGGGCAGCATGATAGCTCAGAAATTCCATGCACCTTACCAACCCTACTCAAACAAAATGGGTTCTAGCCACTTCCAAAATATGGGTAGGGTAGTGCACTGTTCACAAAAAAGTTGTATATTTACATTTGTTTTGTAAAACACACAAAGGATAAAAACATCTGGTTGAGGCACAGTCGTAGCATTCCAAGCAAGTTTGGATTATGGCCAGGGTTATTTTTTAAAGTTAAGGTTTGGAAATTGGGAAAAGTTCTCATGCAAACCACCAATGGAATAAGGCAGCAGTGGCATGTTATTATGAAGAATGAAGAGTGTCGGTCATATGAACTTTCCGAATATGAAAACTTATTTTTCCTGACTAACAACAGATTCATAAGGGTCAAAGATCCATGCTATGCAAATCCCATTACAGAGGTTATCGAAGACAATATAACTGTACTAATAACAGTAAAGCTTTGCGGAATGGGATAAACTGTTCGTTGGTCATTGGGATTTACCTTTAATTATTATTAGCCTTGACTCCGCCCTGTGGCAAGAGATTGGAGTTAATAGCAACCTGTTATAAAATTGACTTTATTTTCATCAAGAGTAATTGGCAATATAGCAGCTGTGTTTCAGCTGAGCAAATCAAGGAACTGATATCGTGTAAGTAGCAAACTCTCAAAGGACAATTAGACCATTGTTAACAACCTTATGCGATTGTCAGCTGAAGCTACCTCAGTCACAGTGATGAAAAAACAGTATTCAGCATTGCTGAACATGACAATAACTCATTTGAACTTGAAACTCGCTACAGTAGTGTGGTCAGTCAAATTCAGTTATTACAAATTGATGCTAAGGACTCTAAGGTGAGAAGTTCCGAATACCATCTTTAGTTGGAGGTTTTGGAGATTTGCATGAGTTACCAATTCTTCAATTGTTGGTATCAACTAAATATATACACTAGATGCACCCCATGGGTAAGGGGCTATTGAGCGTATATACAAATTCTACATGCTCAAATTCAAGTTTCTGCTCTACGATGGTGACATATGTTAGTCGCATGGCAATCAAGTAAAAGTATCCTGTAATAATTACCTAATCTCCTTTGCCGCTGGTGTATCATCCAGTTAGATCGATGACAACACAGAATAGATATTGGATCTCAAAGTATTATGAAAGTATGGTTCAATACTACATCGAATATCGACATGTTGGCGCATGTTTATTCACTGATTGCAAAAATATGTGGCACAACAGTGCGGAGAAATACATTCACGCTACAAAAGGAGGAATGTTCTTTTATGTTTTCCTCCATTTTTTGCCTCATTAGCCGGGTCTTAAAACAGTCAGCAAGACCTCGCTTGGGTTCATACTGTCGGACTGGCTAAGCAGCCAATTGCCTGCTTCATCAGGCATAATGGAACAATGGTATACGATTATTCCAAAAAACAAAAACTTGCTGGTTCAAACTGTGGTTCAGGAGACCGGCCTTTGCACATTAAAACAATTATTGGCTTACACATTTTGAATTGATTGATTTATGCCTCAGGTTGTCACATCAAGCCATGAATGTGCTCACTGCAGAGTGCAGGGATAGCACCCAAAAAAACAGTACATTCCTATTGAGGGGATCAGAAGTGATTTTGTTTAAACGTTAATGTTACATTTAATACGGTACAGATTACTGACATTTTCCAGTTCATTCTTAAATGGTATTTGACAATAATTCAGTTATAGAGACACTACAGCGGCAACAAAAGGGATCTACTCTGTCGGGTTCAACCCAGATATCGAGTTGTTAAAAAGATCTTGACACAAGTTTTCCCACTACAAGATTATGCAGTTGGTTATTGAAAATGTGTGAACATTACTTCACCAAGGGGTTCCAGATACATCCTTAGTTATGACACTAATATCAGCACCACGACGTCAAACATTGCAAATGCTGCGGCTAGATAGGATGGAATTGGCTGTATGTGCCATTACATTTTACATTCTGGTCTACACAAGCAGAGTAGACTAGGGGTGGCATGATTTAAGATCATTTTTCGGATACCCCATGGTCTCACGTCTATGTTATCTAGGCCACCAGAATCCTAAGAAGTGTGGAATCAGCATTGCTTATTAATCAACAAACAACTACACAAACTATTTCCAGGTGGCTGCAGCAGGTTATGGGTTATGCAGGTATTAACACTGATGATTGTATATCTCATTCCACCAGGTCAACATCAACGTCAGTGGCCAGGGCAATGGACATGCCCATCGACCATATCCTCACGACCGCAGGATGGTCAACTAAATTGTTTGTAAAAAAATTTCCATAGGCCGGTTACTGACCTGGGGTTTTGCCCATTTTGTTTGCATCCACTTTAGCCTCCCCTGAGTTACAGGGTATTGATTTCTTTATTAACGTAAACCATTAATACATGTGAATCAATATCATGCTATTGCATTTTGATTATTCACTCATCCTGAGTCTATCAATGCAGCGAGATGCCAAGATTTCGATCTGCGGCATGAAATCACAAAGCTTCAAAGTCTTCATGGAATCACTCACGTGACTCCGAAGTAAAATAGTAAGATTAAACGAGAACTTACCAGTTAAGTTTGATCTTGATTTTATGAGGAGTTAAGTTGGTGATTACGTGCCCGTCACGCCCAACCCTCTCTCATAAAGATCACCTGGTATTTCTCGAGTCACGCATCTTACTATGTCATTTCGGTAATTGTTATTTGTGATTTCATACCGCTGCTTTGAAGATTGACGCTCATGCGGCCTAGACGGGGTTCTTCATGTAATCACCAACGTAACTCCTCATAAAATCAAGATCAAACTTCAAACTGGTAAGTTCTCGTTTAATCTTACTATTGGTTGGCAAACAGGATGCAAAGACTAGGGATTAACGGGTCCCTTTCAGAATGGCGGGCAGTGACTAGTGTGGTACCGCAAGGCTCAGTGCTGGGACCGCAGCTATTTACAATATACATTAATGATTTAGATGAAGGAATTAAAAGTAACATAAGCAAATTTGCAGATGACATAAAGCTGGGTGGCAGTGTGATCTGTGAGGAAGGATGATATGAGGATGTAAGGTGACTTGGACAGGTTGGGTGAGCTGGCAGATACATGGCAGATGCAGTTTAATGTGGATAAATGTGAGGTTATCCACTTTGGTGCAAGAACAGGAAGGCAGATTATTATCTGAATGGTGTCAAATTGGGAAAAGGGGAGTACAATGAGATCTGGGTGTCCTTGTACATCAGTCACTGAAAGTAAGCATGCAGGTACAGCAGGCAGTGAAGAAAACTAATGGCACGTTGGCCTTCATAACAAGAGGAGTTGAGGAGGAGTCCAGAACCAGGGGCCACAGTTTAAGAATAACGGGTAGGCCATTTTGAACGGAGATGAGGAAAAACATTTTCACCCAGAGAGTTGTGAATCTGTGGAATTCTCAGCCTCAGAAGGCAGTGGAGGCCGATTTTCTGGATGCTTTCAAGAGAGTTAGATAGAGCTCTTAAAGATAGCAGATATGGGGAGATGGCAGGAACGGGGTACTGATTGTGGATGATCAGCCATGATCACAGTGAATGACGGTGCTGTCTCGAAGGATCATATGGCCTACTCTGCACCTATTGCCTATTGATCTTATCCACTTTCATCAAATCTCCCTCCAAATTCCTACGTTCTAATGATAATTCCTGTGCATCATCCTAACCTACTTCAACCCTGGATCCATCCTCGAAAATCTCCTCTCTGGACCTTTTGCATCCTTCCTACTGTGTGAGGACCAGAACTGAAGACTATAAGCTTTCTAGTTTACTATAACTTCCCTGCTTTTGAACTCAATATCTATATTTAGTAAACCCGATACCCCACATGCTTGCTAACAACTCAAATCTTCCTGCTACTTTAAAGAGAACATTGATATGAACAGTTACATGTTCTAGTTTATCGCAGGTTTACTATATTGCCAGTAGTAGAAATATGATTATTTTCTCATTTATTTAATCAATGTTTCTTCTTCTCTTAAGCAGTCCATTAGGATTGAGAACGACTTGCTTCCGCTTCTGATTAAGTAATGAGCCATGTTGAAGCCATTGTGGTAATTGCAGACTCTTTGAAGGCAGGGTCAGGAGATGCCTGACAGACATTCTCCCTTCATTTATGATGGGCTGTTGTCTGCTCCTATGGATGAAGAGGTTCTTAGTGCCATCTTGAATGCTCTTACTCTACTTTGAGTGGCCATAGATTAGACCCAACTCCCCTGGAGTGAATGGGGAAGTGTGTTTTTTTTTTTCATTGAGGTTTTGAGCAGATCCATGAAACTTATCCTCTGTCCACCTGATAATCACTTCCCATGATGAGCTTGGAAAAGTATATCTGCTTTGGAGAGTCTGCTGGCTGAGATGTGAATACACAGCCTTTACAGCTTTCCTTACACTCCACGACCCCACCAATCTTGGTGTCATCTGCAAACTTACTAACCAACCTGTCTACATTTACTTCCAAGAAATATATGTATAATACAAGCAACAGAGGTCCCAGCATAGATGCCTGTGGAACTCCACTGGTCACAGACCAGCAGCCAGAATATCCTTTTTTCATCACTACCCTATATCTTCTATCAGTAGGCCAATTCCGAATCCACATGACCAAGTCATGTTAATCCTATACATCCTAATCTTCCGGATCAGCGTATCATGGAGGACTGTATCAAATGGCTTAGTAAAATCCATTTATTCAACATGGATTTACCACCCTACCTTCATCAATCACCTTCATCACCTCCTCAATAAAATCAGTAAGACAGGAACTGCCACGTACAAGGTTTAGGTTTAAGCTGGGAGGGAAAGATGTAAAATAATCTTGAGGGGAAACTTCTTCACACAGTGCGTAGTGCATATAAGAAACAAGCTGCCAGAGGAAATGGTTGAGGCAGGTACAATTACGACATTTAAAAGACACTTGGACAGGTACATGAATAGGAAAGGTTTGGAGGGATGTGGGCCAGGCACAGCCAATTGGCACTGGCTCAACTAGGCAATTTGGTCAGCATGGACGAGTTATGCAGAAGGGCCTGATTCTGTGCTGTAACTTTGTAACCACAATTGGCACTTACACTTACTACTAATGCAAATCTTGAATATTAATTACTGGAATTTCATTTTTTGTTTATGAAGTTCTAAGTTTATTTTCTTTCAGGGATAAAGATTTCAGCAGCTATAAACCAGGGGTTAAGGGAAAAGTTTTTTTTTGTCGATATCAATCTTTAAATATGGATGAAGTTACATGCTGTGAAAGATATATTTAGTTGCAATTGACTATATGAGATAGAGATGTTTTTTTCTCATACTTTTAGAATTGCAAAAGCAGTTTCTATAAATTCTTCTTCAAATGTCATTGAGAGGTGATCCAGGCAGGCAGTCGTTTCACTTGTGCTTCTGACACAATTCAGATAAATAGTTAATTAATCCCTCATGCTTGCTTCTCTGTTTGACCTTTCAATCACAAAGGTAAACCTTGCTGTAGATTGAGCAGTAGTTTGTTGACACCATGAGGCCTGGCACCAGAAGGCAGACACATTTTTTCAGAGGGGCCTCAGACAAGAACCAATACTGCTGGTTGATTTGCCTTTAATGTCTAGCTAAAGTAAAGGGACAGGGGGGCAGCTAAATGCAAAGAGCAGTGAAAACCAGAGACACCATGCCTAACATCTGTGACTTAAAAAAAAAAGTAATTAATAAGAAATATCACAAAATTATCAGATTATTGTAAAAATCCATCTGGTTCACTGATGTTCTTCAGTGTCCGGCTCACTTACTGCATCTGGCTTCTCTATAGTTCTAGATAATGCAGTGATTGACCTAAATGCTATCTGAAATTTCCTGGCAAGTTACTGAGTTATCAAGGTCAATTAGTGACGGCTAGTAAATGTTCCTTTTGCCAAATATGTCCAGGTATTGAAAAATGAATAAATCTGTGGGATGATGAATTGAACCTTCTGTTCTACTTTGCTCTACCGCTGAGGGAATTGAAAACCACTGTATACACATTTCTGCCTTGCCATTGATCCTGTTGGAGTGAAGAAAATGTTGGTGTTTTCTGTTTATCTGATAGTCTGACATTGACTTCCTGATGAGATCAAACTTTCCTCTTACTGGACATCAAGGTCAATGCCAACATCGACTCCCTTATGTTCAATTGAAGAAGGTTGATTGAAAGTAACGTGACTGCAGGATCAAGTAGCGTCAAGGCAAGATAGAATAGTCAAACAGCACGGAAACTGGCCGTTCAGCTCACTATGTCCGACCAGAGCATCAAACACCCATCCATACTAACTCTTTTTTTTTCTCTTGCATTATCATCGACTCCCCTCCTTCACTCATCCTCTCACCATCCACCAACACTCAGGCAATTTATAGTGGCCAATTTAAGAATCAACCAGAACATCATTAAGAAGTGGGAACACACGCACAGAAACACACATGGTCGCAGGAAGAATGGGCAAACTCCACACAGACGGTACCCAAGGTCAGGATTCATCTGGGGACGCTGGAGTTGTGAGGAAGCAGCTCTACTTGCTGTGCCATCGTAACGCCAAGTTCAGCAAAAATGAAATGGAGAAGCTGTCATGAGCAGCAGAGGATATACTGACTACAGAATTCGTGAGAACTGCCAAGCTTGAGGCCTGGCACTCCTCCCAAGGGCATCGAAGTTGGGACTAGAGAGCTTTGTGGCCATAGCAACAAAATATACACATCACGTCAGTCCATGCATGTAAATATAGCACCGGAGATAGATTGATTTTTAATACTGAAATAAACATCGAAAATACCGGAAATTGTCATGTCATAGTACAGTTTAGTACAGTAAATGGCCCTTCAGCCCACAGTGTCCCTGCCAACCATGGTGCTAATTTAAACGAATCCTCTGTGCTTGCATAACCCAAAGCCCTCCATTCCCTGCATGTTCACATGTCTGTCTAAACGCCTCTTAAACATTGCTATCATATCTGTTTCCACCCACCTCCTTCTGGCAGTCCATTCCAGGGACCTACCATTCAGTGTGAAAAAACTTGCCTCACAAGTCTCTTTAAAATTTTCCCCCTTTTACCTTAAAGTTATGCCCTCTAATATTTGACTTGAAAACAGACTAATTTTCTACCTACCTATCCCTCTTTTAACTTTATATACTCCTAACTGCTCATCAGTTAACTTCCGATGCTCCACTGAAAACAATCTAAGTTTGTCCAAATGCTCCTTACAGCTTACACTTATCCAGGTAACATTCTAGTGAAAATAGACACAAAAAGCTGGAGTAACTCAGCGGGACAGCATCTCTGGAGAGAAGGAATGGGTGATGTTTCGGGTCAAGACCCTTCTTCAGACTGGAGAACATTCTAGTGAACCTTTTCTTCAACTTCTCCAAAGCATCAATGTTCTTTTTGCAATGTGGTGACCAGAACTACCTACAATACCATATTCCCTAACCAAAATTTTATACAGCTGCAACATGAATTCCTAACTTTTATACTCATGCCCCGAGCAATAAAGGTAAGTATGCTGTACACCTTCTTCAATACCTTATCTACTAGTGTGGCTACTTTGAGCGATGTATGGACTTGCACCGCAAGATCTGTCTGATGGTCAATATTCCTGAGAGTCGGGACCTTTACTGTACATTTTATTCTTACATTTGACCCATCAAAATGCAACACCTCACACTTGACTGGATTAAACCGCCACCATTAGTGGCAGTATCTGTGGAAAAACTAAGATTAATGTTTCAGGTTAATGATTTTCTACCAAAATTACGTTTTCTCATTTTTTAATTTGTTGCCAGAAATGTACTGAACCCAGGTCCCTCAGACAGGTGGTGAATATGGCGTATTTTTAAAAAGCACCCACATCCCAGTAAGTGTCTCTCTCCACAACCTTTCTCCTGTGTCCATTTATCGTCCGCTATTCATTTTCCTCTCCCCACCAACCATCACTTCCCACTGCAGTCGACCCTCTATAAACTCCTTCTACTCCCCCCAAAACAGCCCCCCTCAATCTACTCCATCAAAATATCTTTCCTCCCAATGACCGCCAAAAGCCTCCTCGCCCCATTTGCTCTTCTTCTTTAACGTCTTTATCCCACCCCAAACCTCGATTCTCCTCATTCATTATCCCTACCCCAATTTTTAATGTCAATTCCTCTCAACTCCTAAATACCCCTCCATAGAAAATCCCTACACCCAATATTTCCTCTACCATACCATTCTATGAAACACAACTCCCGTCGTTCCCATACACTACGTACCCTCTTTCAGAAATAATCTCCCCTGTCCCCATCCACTGATTCACTCCTAAACACCATCTTCTTCCCCATCTACTGATCCTCGTTTAAATCCTTTTGCCTCCACCCCATACACATCACTGAATTCCTTCTCCTCAAGATGTAAACCCCCTCCCATCCTCCTGCTACAATCCTAAACCCGTTTCTCCGTCTTACCTCTAACTTCTTCTACTTCCTTTCACTATGGTCATCCTTTTAAGAACAACAGCTATCCCCTTCCATCCACTCACACTTATCATACCCTACATCCCTCCTCTCTCCCAGCGACTAGCCATCGTTTGAACATGACTCAATATGTACGGATTTGGGCCGATGTAGGACCTCAAGCTCCAACTCCGCATTCATAAGGTCACAGGTTAATCTCACTTGTAAATTCAAAACATCGCGTTCACCTCTATCTGCAATAGCCTTTCACACTCCCTGTTTTTCAAATACCTCTCTACCTTTGCTTTCAAAATATTTATAGATCGTTATTTCAATAAAGAGATGAGTACTATGCCCATTACGCCACATGCAGTCTTATCAATGAGATAGATTGAACTGAAGAATAACCTCCCCAAGGGTATTCAACACGGTATTCTCTTGCAATAAACACCATTCTGTTAGCTTTCCTAAAAGTTCTTCTCTTCTGATGAGGGTGGTGAATCATTGGGATTCTCTGCCATGGCGGTTGGTGTTTAAAATGGAGGTAGATAAATATTTTTATTGATCAAGAAATAAAGCGGGTATGGAGAACAAAAAATGGCACAAAAGTGGAGTTGGCGGCCTGCTAGGCAGTCATGTTCATAGTTGAATGGTCAAGTTAGGGTAGGGCTTGAAGGCCCACTCCAGCTATTATTTCTAAAATTATTCGTAGTTACTTTTCATACCTGCAGGTTGGCTGCCAAGATCGTTGTGCTCTGCAATCAGTGATAGAATTTTAATTTTATTGCCAAAATGGGCAGTTTCATTTTCTACATTTGTATTCATTTTCTACAGTCGATCTTTGCCCATTTACCACACTCATCTAAGGTGAAGAACCACAAAAAATTGTTGGAGTAACTATAGCGGGACTGCATCATCTCTGGAGAGACGGAGACATGGGTTGACGTTTCGGGTTGGTGAGACCCTTCTTCAGACTCCTTGAGTTCTTTCTACACCATTTTTGACCACAACTCATCTATATCCCTTTTCAAACCCTACACTCTTTCCCTCCCAATCACTACTCCTTCCCCTCCCCAATAAAAATTAATTCCCACACTCACAAATTTTCAATCCTCAACCTTATTCACAACCTTCATCTCCCGTTCCCTAAATTCTTATTTCCTTTAAAACCAATCACCTCCGTTAACCCACTCACTGCCTATCTCAATCCAAAAGCCTTCTACACTCAAAATATGAATTCAATTTGCAAATCCCACTTTAACCTCAAAGCCCTTTTAAACCATCCACCACATCTGAAATCCTCACTTTTCCTTCCTCTACTCCCCCTCCTATATCTCCTTCATTCTTAACCTTCCCCTCCAAATGGCCCTACCACTCCCTTTATTCTTCTCTCTTCCCATCATTCCCTCATCCACCCCATTTCTTCTCTCCTTTCTCCCTCTCTCTTTTCATCTCTGCTTTTCCATCTCACAATTCCCCTTCCACCACCTCCTCCGACTTTCTTCCTTCACTCTCTCCCATTCCCTCCCTCTCCCCCTTCACCGGCTCCCCATACCTCTTTCAACTTCATACTTGTCACCTTCTCTCCCCTTTCTCTTTAACTCTTCCTCACTATCCCCATTTCTCCTTTCACTCTCCCTCAACTCCCTTTCCCCCATCATAATTCCAGGGTTCTCTGCTTTCTTCTTCTTTCACCTCTCTCCTTATGTCCCACCCATATTGCTTATATCACCTCTCCCCTTGAATCTATTCACTCTCCTTTCTCCGATTTCTCTCTCACCTCTCTCATCCCCTGCTTCTCTATCTCTCCTACTTTATCTCTCCATTCAAACTTCTCTTCTTTCTTCCTCTTTCCAAAATTCCCTCTTTATTTCCCTATCTTGCTCTTCTTTCACCTCCCTGCTCTCCTCTTCCCTCTCTGCTAATTTCTCCCAGCTTTTTCTATTTTTCTTCCTTTTCACCTATTATTTCACCTGCTTATTTTCACCTGCCCTTCATTATTTACACTAGC